>CM042138.1:9490645-9541227 GCA_023376005.1 Doryteuthis pealeii | reverse complement strand
GAAATGGATAACAGATTGATTAATTTATTTTTTCTATTAATTTAACTTACACTTACATTTACACATGGATAAATTCCTGACCGAAACACGTGTAAGTTAAAATTAACTAAAATAATCATATTTTATCCATTCTATACTTTACTTTCTTTATTTCCCATTTTCAACACACACACACACACACACACACACACACACACACACTACGCACACGAACATACACACACACACAAATATATATATATATATATATTATATATATATATATATGTATTCTCAGTATCTATATATATGTATACATATGCAATTGTATGTGTATATATAAATATATATATATTTATGTATTCATATATATTATAATATATATATATAAACACGAAAATGAATATTATTCTGGAATGTAATGTCAATTCTGTAACGTTTCGGTTTCTGCAGTCTTCTTCAATGCATGTGACGTAATCTTGTGTGGTAGTGTCAACACATTGTTTCACCCGCGTGTTCACACGAAGGTTGAGAAAACCGAAAAGTTATAGCATCGACATTACCATAAAAATAAGTATTCATCCTTGGAACGTTTGGTTTTTCTAAGTTCTACACACACACACACACACACACACACACACACACACACATATAGTATATATATATTATATATATATATATATATATATATAATATATATATATGTATGTATAGTTCAATGAAGTGACAAATAAAAGTTTAGCTTTTATTCATTTTATTTGGAACGATATTACAACCAATGGTTTCCAGCTAAAAGCATTCATCAGGTAAACGAAATGTTTCTTTTTTAAAAAAGCATTATATATATAATTTATATATATAATATATATATATATATATATATATATATATAATATATATATATATATATATAATATTAATAATATAAATATATTTTACACCCATAGCTGGAGAAGAATAGTTGGACACATTATATTTATAATGTGTGTGCTCTATTCTTTCTCTCTCTCTCTCGATATATATATATATATATATATTATATATATATATATATACAGTATGTATACATATATACATGATATATAAAGATATATATAAAAATGTATATTATAATATATATATATATATATATATATATATATATATATATATCCGCATTCATCATATATACATGACAATTCCATGTCAAATCATCAGATAAAAATAAAATTGTCACCCACCCCCTTCAATCCCCCAAATTTGAGCTTCCAATTCGAAATATTTGCCGAGTTATGTCGATTCTAAACTCGACAAATCTTGGGGGGAGGGCGACAAAAATGGCGACATTTGATAATCTATTTTTGTCTATAAAATCTGTTCTAGAGCTTCCCTACTCCTAACGATTGGTTTATAGAAGTTTTTAGGTCTGGGAAATTCAAAACTGTTATCAAAATAGGCATAAAGTTATCCCTTTTTACGTTATTAATGATTTCTGATTTTTTCAATGCAAGATCAATAAGTGAAAAAATCACAATGTGGCACTACATATAATCTATTTTTTCATTATTATTCTACATATATTGAACATTATTTGTACCAAAAATAGAGTTTGCTCACAAGCGAAGTTACAATATCAATTAAAGTTTGGCACTTTTACGTTCAGCTATTGAATAAGCACCATATAGATCAAAATAACTGTCAAAGTTAGATAGAAATTATATAGATTATGTTGGTGGTGGGATATATTTAAAACAATATACAAACAATATATTTCCCATGTATCAATCATATTGCCTGCAAAATTCTGACATTATATACACGTCAATATCGGCACCACATTTTATTTTGCATTGAAAATTGTAAGGAAACAAAAAATAACATTATATTATAGTTACCACAATTTTCCCCGTGAAATTTACCCTGTCCCCCCCCAAAAATTTTAACACAATGAAACTTGCATAAAAATTAATATTATCTTGAAAAATTATTTTCCATTCAAAAGAAAAAAACATTAGACAAATTTCTGATGATTTTAGAAAGTTTTTTTTTCAGCTTACTAAAATAATAGAAATTATGATTGAAAAACAATGTTTTCATTTTTGCACTGTTAAATCAACTGAAATATAACGTAGCCTAAAACAAGTTACGACAAGATGTTACATAATTATTAGATTCCTAATACTTATGTAAGGTAGTATAGAAACATAATGGCGATAGAAGATCCTGTCTTCCGGTTTAAGAATATTAAGTAAGCTTTAGTTCAGTTTACAGTTGGACGTCGGGCAGTGAACATGTCCTGCCTTAACTGTGACTCACTCTGCATACGCGTGATATGTTAGTTAGCAGATGTCTGGTGGGGATTTACCAAATAGAATAAGATCAAAAGTAAATCGAAGTTTTGTGTTTATTATCTAAAAAACTAACATGACACAGGGCTTCTGATAGAGAGAAATCCCTAACAGAAAACCAGACCGAAATCCCCAAGTCAATTCCAGACGCTAGACCTTAGAAGATAGCAGATCCAAGATGCTAGACCAGACCAAGTCAAGATGAAGATATACCAAAGACGATCAGAAGCATACCAAGACGGCCAGCAGAAGAATAGATGTCCAAGTAAGTGAAGAAGAAGAAGAGGTATGCAACATTATAATTATTTAGTGCCTGTGAAGAGGATTTTAAAAAATTCTATGATAAATCAATTAATGGTCCGATTTTCACGAAAATTTCCTTAACCATTTATCTTTGGATGTAAATATGTCTGAAATAGTTTTCTCCTAAAATTTATTTGGGTAAATATTTTTTACGAGGTCTACCACCCCCTACTTTATTTTATAAAATATTTAAAAAATGAACCGTTAAAAAACGTTTTTACTTTTTTTTCTATAGAGATAAGAGTCTTAATAACTATATCAAAATATTTGTACGATATTCAAAGCAGTAGTTTTTGTAGAAGAAAAAATTCTGAATTCTGAAATAAAACGTGCAAGTCGTAACTTGTTTTGGGTTACGTTAAATTTCAATTGATTTAACGGTGCAAAAATGAAAACATTTGTAATATATATATAGCAAATTCATGTATTTCCAAAGAGTATATTCCGTGCTTTCTACAGATGAGATATTACTACCTAATTATATGAATTAGTCTACTAATTTCAGATGCTTACCCTCCAGTATCACATTGTGGATCATATATGAGTTGGCCCCAAAATCGTGCAGTACAAGAAAAATTGAAATTTTCTAGTCATGTTTATAGATATTTAAATGCATACATGATATGTAAATGTAAAATTGGAGGAGTGGTTTATTAGCAATATATATTTGTGTGTGTGTCTGTGTGTGTCTGTCTGTGTCTGTGTGTGGAAAAAGTAGAAAACACGAATGTGAATATTTATGCTGTATGGTAATGTCAACGCTATAACGTTTCGGTTTCTGCAAACTCCTTCAGGACACGTGGTGTAATCTTGTGTGCTAGGTTAATATCCTTTTCGTAGTGTCAAAGTGGATATGAAATTATTGGCATTGATGGGGTACTCCCTTTTTTCAAAGATCCAGAATTGTAAATTCACATTTAGATCCAATTTAACGTTATGCCCAGGACACTACGAACCTCATATACAGCTTTCTAGCACATATATAATAAAAAGGTTTTGGGGTTTTCCATAAGAGCAATATGATCGGGGAAAGCATATATGTGCGATAATTTGACGTGACCAGTCGATTGATCAGAGGGGACCTCTTTGACCGTTCGTCTCGCCTTAGTAAGGGCCAAATGTAGTATTGGAAGTAAAGGACCGCTCAATTACCAGGATCCTGTCCTCATGCATTATGAGTTTCTACCCATGCACATCAATTGTTCCCATTAAGGGGAGGTATTACCCTTCTAAGGAGTTACAGTTGGCATATTCTGCAACCCCAGTCAAGAGGGCGGCTTATTGATTAGGATATTTAAGATGACATACTCATGATAAACTTAATTGCAATTCAGTCTCTCATTTTTGGTATCATATTTATTTATTGGTGCCAACATATCGTTAGAAATTAGATAGCCTTTTATTTTTATGAAACATAAAAATTAACCCGCTTCACCCTTCTTTAGAAACTCAATAAACATTATGAAATATTCATGTTTTTGTTTTTTTTACGCTTTATCGTTTTCGAAGTTAACAAAGGACAAATAGATGAAATATGAAAGGACATGAAAGACTGAAATTCTTATGAAATAATTTTAACGAACATAATGAAATTTCCTCTTACTGTGCTATGAATTACAAGTGTCAACTCTTCCACTTTAACAGAAGATCAATAATAATAATAATAATAATAATAATAACAATAAAATAACAATACTAAAATAATAGTAACAATAGTCATACTACTACTAATAACAATACTACTACTACTACAAACGATAATAACAATAACAATACTAAAATAATAATAACACTACTACTATTATTAATAATAACACTAATAACACAAATAATGACAATACTAAGATGAACAATACTACTAAAACCACCACTACTAGTACTACTACTACTAATAGTAATAATAATAATAACAATACTACTACTAATAATAATAACACTAATAATAACACAAATAACAATACTAATAAGAAGAACAATACTACTACTACTACCACCACCACTACTACAACTACTACTCCTACTATAACTAATAATAATAATAATAATAATAATAATATAATAATAATAATAATAAAATAGTTGGAGGAATTGGGAATCCAAGGAAGAGTCGAGACCTTATAAACAACAGTATTGTTAAGCTAGAATACACAGAACAGTCCTGGAGACCTGAGAAGAATTGCTGTCCCTCAGCCTCCCATGAACCATCAGCTTGGGCGAGAGGGAAAACTCTTATAGAGGTAATAATAATAATAATAATAATAATAATAATAATAATAATAATAATAATAATAATAAATAACTATGATGGAAAGAAAGAGAGTATAGAAAACCCAGTAGCGGAAGGTTCAGGATGTAAACTAAAATTCGGAGAAAAATGGTGTATAAAATTATGAGAAAATGTGACATTAATATTTGTTCTTTTTCCTTCTTTTTTGTTATTTGCTTTGCCTTTGTTTTGAAACAATGTACACAAAGGAAATAAAATGTTTCGATTCTTTTCAAGATTTCAAAGAATTCGTAAAGAACATCATAATGTACTTTCTTTGATTTGAATTTATTAAAATGTACTTAAGTATTGTACTTAAGTATTAACAGTTTATGTGTAATAGTGACGATAAGCACAGAATATACGTATTGTTTCCATTCTGGATTTATTCTTATACAATTGTCATGTCGAGGTTGCATATGTGTTCATACACTAATAGAAATAACATATTTAACACATGTGTATATCACTATAATAATGTCCTAGTGTAATTATAATCAAAGGAGGTCGAATGGATATACCACAGTATGATAATTTAATTATTACAACGTCTGATAGGTTCACTTAAGACCTATTATAAAATAATTAAATATACTAAGCAAATATATGCACCCTCCGGATGCAAGTATTTAAGTTTTAATGTAATAAATATTAGATTAATTTAGAAAATCTAATGAAACTAAATAAGAATGCAAATAAACAGATTTGAAACTGAGGGTGTATAATCAAAAAATAGAACAACTGAAACTTACTCTTCCCCCAATCTGACATTCATCGCTGGAAGTAAAAAAAAGAATAAATTACAGTTATTTCTTCTGTTAAGGGATTCTTTTAAGATTTATTGAAGAGATTTTTGCTAATATTCATTAAGATAAATCAAACAATTAAAAAATCAGTAAATACAAGCACATATTTATTAAAATCAGAATTTTTATATCAATATGCAAATTAGCCTTCCATTCACACTGTAAACTGCTATTTTTGTATTATATATAAATACAATTGCATGTTAATTAATTGTAGATATTGTCAACAGTATTATTAAAAAAAAGCAATTTTATCAATAATTGAGGTTTAAATAAAAATAAAATCCTGTAGTGTGACGTAAATAACAAAGAGAATTGTGACTTGAATAAAAATATAGTTTCGGTTAAAAACAGAAAAAACACACAATCTACATTATAATAAGATATAAAAGAATAAGAATCTTGATTTAACTCTTTCTCTCACTCTTTTCTTCTTTCTATCATTTTTTTAGTCTTTTCATTATGTTCGATTGACACAGATTAGAGTTATCGCTTCCACTCTCTCGATCTTTTTTCTTTTTTTTTTTGTTTGTTTCTTTGTTTGTTTATTATATTATTTCCGCGTAGCGTGCAATTTTTTCTTCTCTTTATTTCTTCATGATAAAAATGGAATGGTCCATTATGTAGCTGAGGTGATGATCTCATAAGAATGAGAATTCGACGGATAAGCAACACAAGATTAACATTTTTGCATTTTATCTCGTATATATCGCGATACCTATCCAAAATTATTCTCAAGAACTATAAAACAAAGTCTCACTTAGTTTTCTATACAATAACTTCCGTTTAATTATAACTAAATTACCACCAAGATTTTTCAAAACACACACCCATCTGGTAATACGTTATTTCCTTTGATCTTTGAACACAATAAATTATTGTACTTTACCAATTAAACCAATCATTTTAACAGTAATGATATGTTTTTAATAATAATAATATATAAATTTTTCCCCTCAAAATACCCCCACATACACTCTTCATAGACACCACTTTTCTTTTGTGTTCTCCTTTTTTCATCACCCATACACACTACTTTTCCACGAGAAGCTCTCATAATAAATCTCACCCCTTACGTATTATATATGCACATATATGTGGATACCTATGTATGTAGATATCTGTGTATATGTGTGTGTATATACAAATTAAATAATTAAAAAATGCACAATTATAATAAAATAATTAACAAAAAGTCGTAATTATAAATACACAATTTTATTAACAAATAATTAATTATATAAATAATTATAAATACACATAAATTGTTTGTATAAATAATAACTAATAAACAATTGCAATAATAATTTAAAAAAACATAAATACACAATTATAATAATAAAACAAAAATAATTACACTTTAACTATACAACTTTTACTATAAATTTTTACCTCCCTTCACACACTCACACTTTTCTCATAACTTACTTAAAACACAAACGTATAAATATAAACATACGCAGATGTCTTTCTTTCTAACATCACCTTATTTACACGCCTACACAGCAACTCAAAAGTTATAAGAATATTTTCTCGCCACTTAGTTGAAACAAACATTTTTTTCTTAATGAACATGCACGCACGCTCGCAACACACACACACACACACACACACACACACACATACACACAACATTGAGGATTGTTTCGATGTCGTATTTCGTAACATATACACACACATGCACACGCACACACCAAACACCTAGAAAAATGCTCAGTGTAATTTTTTGACACACACAACACACACAACACACACACACACACACACACAGACAGATCACTCACTCACTCACACACACAATACCATAAAAGAAGAATACTAGATGTCATATTTCAGATGGTAGGTATATAGGTATGTGTGTCTAGATAATTACAATGGGGGTTGGCAGGCGAATGCGTGTATATATATATATATATATATATATATATATATATATATATATATAGAGAGAGAGAGAGAGAAGAGAGAGATGTGATATACGGATATATATATATATACATACGTACAGGTGAGCGTGGGTGTTTACGATTGCATATATGTGCCCATGCAAGTAATTGACAAGCATGTTTGGGTGAGGATAATATGCAAATGAGTACGTGTAAAATGTGAAAATGAGAAGGGGACTTGGAGCTTTTAGTTGTCTGGATTCCTAGTGCGAAGTTGACAAGCTGTAACGACGGTGACACACTGACCCTCAATAAATAAATAGCAGAAAAATAAGGAATAACTATTAAATTGTAAAATCTTCAAGAGAAGCTCTTTACAGAGATTGGATGTCAAGGGCAATAAAAAATAACCCACCCCAAAGAAATGTAATTCCCCCATAGGAAGCGAATATTAAAAAAGCAAATCACCACCTGGGGATTTTGGCCCGGGTTCGAGATGACTTGTTGGTTGTTCAATCTATATTTCTGTTTCTGTTTTTATTTTAATTTTATTTGTTTTTTTTATTCTTACTTTTTTACTTTAAATTCATCTTTATATGTTTTGGATAATTCTGATTTCTTAATTTATCTTTTTTCTTTATTTATATGTACTAGCAAATATATGCACCTCCGGCAAGTATTTAAGTTTAATGTAATAAAATACTATATTAAATTAGAAAGACTAATGGAACTAAATACCGATAAAAATTTGAAACAAAGGGAGTATAATAAAAAAACAACTGAAACTTACTCTTCCATCACTCTCGTCTTTTCATTGTTATTTTTTCTAATTTAAGTATTTATTAAAATAGGAAAAAGAATAAAATGACAGTTATTTTATCTTGTTAATATTTCATTTAAGATTCATTGAAGAGATTTTTGCTTATTTCATTAGAATAAAACCAGTTAGAAATCAATAATACTAAGCACATATTTAATAAAATCACATTTTTAATATCAATATGCAAATTAGCCTTCCGTTCACACTGTAAAACGCTATTTTGTTATATATAAATATAATTGCATGATGTCAGTATGTAGACATGGTTAACAGTATTAATAATGTAAAACTTTTATTAATAATTGAAGTTTGAATAAAAATACAATCATGGAAAATATGTCAATAACTAGTGATATGAGTAGTAATATAGTTTCGGTTACAGACAGAAAAGCACACAATCTCCATTATCTATTGTTATTTCCAGTTTTTCAATTTTGCTTTATATATATATATTGAAATTTAATTTAACTTTTATCTTGAATTATTTTTACTTCTACTCCTAATTTTTGATTAATTATCACTTTTATCTTAGTTCTTATTATTATTTATTTATTTATTATCGATTTATTTATTATTATTATTATTATTATTATTATTATTATTATTATTATCATTTTTTACTTTATTTCTTTCTTTCTTAATTTCTTTATGATTATACCGGTTTACAAAGAAATTGAGGCAAGCACAAAAATAGCTGTTTTAACCTAATTTGGGGGTGCTGAATTCGGATTTGAAATCCGTTTTTACTCATCACCCCTAATTTTTTTTAGATATGCATACTGTACATTTGTACACATACTGTGCTTATGTACAGTATGTGTACAGCAGATCATCTAAGAAAACATACTTCTAACTGTCTGCGGTACTATGAATTGTGTACATAGTGTCATCCAAGTATATCTATTCCGTCAATGTTCTTTATCTATCCTGTTTTATCTATAGTAAGCTGCTGCAACTGATGAAATAAGCACGTACATCCTCTGTATATACTAAAATGAGACTATTTAAAATACAGAAAACTAGAGGTGATAGAGCAAAACTGTTTATAATTTGAATTCAGCACACCCAAATTAGTAAAAAAAAAACACCTATTCACATTCTTGTCTCAGACAAAAAATATGTTTTGTAAACCAGTGTTATTATTCTTTGCTATATGTTTTACTTTATTTTGATTTTAATCTTTTTAATCCTATTTTTATACTTTACAATTTTATTTTTATTATTATTTATTATTATTATTATTATTATTATTATTCACTCCTTTTGAGTTTTTCACATCAACGTTAGCTGATGGCCTTTCACTGGAGTCTGAGTGAGAACAAGTCTCCTCAGTTCTCCAGGACTCTTCTGAGTATTCTGGCAGATTGCAGCAATTCAGTATTCTGGATGATCTCGATTCTCCCTCTGATTCCCAGATTTTCCAATTTTTTTTCCAATCTTTTTGGGACCGTTTCAAGTGCACCAATTACAATTGGTATAACTTTCATTTCATATTCCATAACTTTTTCAGTTCTCTGGCAAAGTCCAGGGTTTTGTCCATTTTTTCATTTTCCTTCAGCTTCACTCTGTGATCTGCAGGAACTGCAAGATCCACTAGTTGACAAGTTCTTTTCTTTTGTTAATCAACACGCGGTCTGGTCTTCTTGCTGGGATAAGGTGATCCGTTTTTATCTCAAAGTGCCAGATAATTTTATGCGTTTCGTTCTCAAGAAGAGATTCTGGTTTATGCATATACGATTTTCTTGTATGGTCAAAATTTAATTTTTTGCATAATTCCCAGTGAATCACCTTTCCAACCCAGTCGTGCCTAGTTTTGTACTTCCGTTGTGCTAGTTTGTTACATTCGCATAGTACATGGGTTACAGTCTCATCTCTGTCACCGCATAGTCTACATTTACTATTTGTTGGGTCTTATCAATTTTTGCTTTGATATAGTTTGTTCTTATGACATTATACTGTGCAGCAATTATTAGTGATTCAGTTTCTCTTTTGAGGTTTCCTTTTCTTAAACCATATCTATGTTTTTTCATGTGCAACCTCTCCGATTTGTCGTTTGAAGTGTCCATATAATTGTTTTTCTTCCCATTTTTGTTTTCTAGTCTTTGTTGTTTTTCTGTTTGTCCATATGTCACATCTACTTTTGTTGGCTGCCATAAGTAATCTGTCTTTGATCTTTTTTGTGTAGTCTTCGAGTTGTTGGATTGTGGCCTCTACGCAATCCTCTATGTTGGCAAGACCTCTTCCCCCCTTCCTTTCTTGATACATATAGTCTATCTCTATCGTCTCTAGGGTGTAGAGCCTTGTGCATGGTCATCAATTTTCTAGTCCTTTGATCAATTTACTTTTTATGTTTTATATTTTATTTTTATTTTTTGCATTATTCTCTATTTTTTACCTGTTATTTTCTTACTTTTTATCTTTTATTCAATTTAATTTTAATTTAATTTAATTTTACATTTTATATTGTAATTTAGTTTTTACTTTTTACCTCCTTATTTTTATATTTTACCTCCCACCTTTTATTTATATTTTATTTTTATTCTTTAGTTTTATTTGTTATTTCATTTTTATTTATTTATTTATTTTATACTTACTAGCAAAATAAAAAGACACCCCCTCCGTAAAAAAATAATTTTTTGAAAGATATTGCCTGGTGGATGGAGTTGAAAATTCAATGTCATAGAGTTTGTACCATAAGTATGTAAGATCGTCAAATTTATTAAAGGAGTAAAAAGAAAAAAAAGAAAGAAAGAAAGACAATTTGAAATGGAAACAGTTCCGATAACTTTAAATGTTATATTAGAATAAAACAATCTATATATAAATATATAACGCCGGGCATCTACTTATTGAAACAATGAGGATTGTTAACGTTGCATGCTCACATTTTGAGTATATTTATTCTATGTTATGACGTTTTGATTATGTGTTGGGTAATGTGACGTAAGCAGTGACGTAATTTTTGTTACAGACAAAACAGGAAGCGAAACTCCATTATTAATACTAGTACAAAATAAAATCGCCCTCCCGGTGATGTAAAAATAGATTTTTGAAACACATTGCCTGAGGGTTGGGAGTAAAAAATTCAATGTCAGCGAGTCTGTACCCTAAGTAAGTAAAATCATCAAATTCATTAAAGGCTTAAAAAATAAAACAATTTGAAATGTAAACTTTAAATATATATTAAAATAAAACAAACTATATATAGATATATAATACCAGTCATGTATTTATTAAAACTTGTTTTAAAAAACCAATGAGGACTGTCTAATGTTGCATGTTCAAATTTTGAGTGTATTTATTCTATGTTATGACGATTTTGGGTAAGGTGACGTAAGCAGTGACGTAATTGTTGTTACAGACAAAAACCGCAAGCGAATCTCCATTATTAATAGATAATCATTATTTCTGTTCTTTTATTCTTTATTTCTAGTTTTTCACTTTTGCTCATTTTGTATGTAGACTTTTACAACTATTTCACAAGAAATCATTTCCCCATCTAAGACACACCCCATCCAAAGCATAGGCCTTCCACCTCATACAAATAAACTAATCCTGCCCATCTCAAACTAAGATCTCCCCTCCCCCAAATTAAAAGATTTAAAAGCGATTTTACTTTGGAAAATTCTTAATTAGAGTCATGGTTAGCTCAGTCGGTAGAGCGTTCGGCTAGAAACCACAAGGTTCCTAGTTCGATACCGGTCCCCGCCACCTCAGCGTATGAGTAGCACAGGGGTCTGTGCGGTAAAGTAAGGAGCTGATGGTAGGTGTGGCGCTCCAGCTCAGATGCTAAAAACAATCTCTAGCGCTATTGAAAAGGGGATAACTCCCTCGCTGACTGGCTGATACCGACTTTAGGCCGCCCCGTCGACTTTACTTTACTTACTCTTGTAATTACCTCAAGATGCCACAGTAATGTGATTGAAATAAATTATATTAATGTAGCAAGTTTAAAAAAATGTTCCTTCATTTATTAAGTGTATATATATATATATATATATATATATATTATGATAATGGTACACGGTAATAACCTACTCGAGTTTCATCATAAGGATTTCCAGGGTTAAATCGAGTAGGTTATTACCGTGTACCATTATCATAATAAATTTACTCTCTACCAACGTATTGAGCACTTTATATTTGTTATATCGCTGCCTTATCATTGTGAATCTTGCATCAACTAACCATTGTGACCTGTTTCACCTGTATGTCACCGTTTCCACAAATACCGTATATATATATATATATATATATATATATATATATATATATGAATTTGATATATTGAAAAAAAAAACAAATGATGTTTACAAAAGCTTGGGATCATCAGAGAGAATGTGCACCGTTTCGGGGCCTTCCTCTTGATGATCCCAAGCTTTTGTAAACATCATTTGTTTTTGTTTTCAATATATCAAATTCACACTGTCGGATTAATTTCCTTTTATTTAACACACACACACACACACACACACACACATATATATATATATATATATATATATATATATATATATATATATATATAATAATATATATATATATATATATATATATATATATATATATATATATATATATATATATATATATATATATATATATATATATATATATATATATATATGTCGTAAGGAAATAAGCTTTTGTTCAGAACAACAATTATTGTTCTATTGTTTCAGAAGAAAGAAATAAACTGAAGAAAACTGAGAATGTTGAAGTTCTTTAAAAACTTGACTTCTATTCCGATTTCTTAGCGTCGTTCTTGGTTGATTTTCAAACTGTTTCCTTTTAACTCCGTCTTTTAATTCTGTTGCATTCATTTTAAGAAATACACAACTGAATTACGGAAATCCTTCTCTGATTTGACTTCTCAAAATATTCATTTCTCCCGTTTGTCTATCTTCAATTGTTCATTATTACTAGCAAGAATATGCGCCCTCCAGGCTTTAGTATTTATGTTTTATTGTAATGAAATATATTATATTAGAAAGACCTAGGAATTGAAATAAGATCACATATAAATAGTTTACACTTATTTTAATCATATTCTAATTGGTTTCTATATAAAATCATTCATAGGATTGATATTAATAAGTTGTAGAAATAAACCTGGTTTTATTAACACCAGTTTACAAAATAACCACATCATATATTATAAAACATTTATTTCTTCGTGATATTTGAGACACGTTGCGGGATTGTGAACGCACTAATAACATGGGCTGTTTTGAGGCAAATCCAACTCAGAATTTCTTAGATACATCATTAGTAAATAAGATTTATTCTATGTATTAATGATTTTGACTCTAAATTAAATACTCATTGATAAACCTACGTAATTCCTGTGGATATTGTGACGTAAGCAATGACGTAGTTTTGGTTATAACATACACCGATTCTCCAAAATAATAAGATTGTACTCCTTGGAAACTTTTCTCACCAGCTCTAACTGGTGGTTTTTCACTGAAGATTGGGTGACAGCAAATTTACTCTAATCTTCTGGATTCTTATAAGCATCCTATTTAACCACTTCCTTTTCATGTTTCTTGGACCGCGTAAGCTAACATCGTTGATCCCAGGGGGCCATCCGCCTAGGCAACACCTGCCCTCTCGATTTAAAGAACCGGAAGTTCTTACTACGACGAACAAAAGTCAAGTGACAAAAATTAATAGTTTGCGCAAGGGATTGCGCACCCTAGTAAAAAAAAGAAAATTGAAATGAAATTTTGTACATTTTCGACCAATCAGAAACGTTCACGCCTAAAAAGAAGTCTATCAAATAGACCCTTTTGGAGTCTACCCAAAGAACATAAATAACCAACTTTTCGGATCCCAACCAGAAAGAAATTATTCGTCTAACCAAATCCACGTCACTCTAACGTAAGATAAAATAACATTCACTCATAAGAAGGCATGAGTATTATATCTTTCTTTCTCTCTCTAATCAGCCATTTACGAGATCAGCAATGTTACTTGCGACTGACTGTTTTGTGACTTTGAATTCTTACTCTTTCTTTCTCACTTCAAATCTTATAACATCTTTTTCTTACATGTCATAATGAACTTTACAAAAATTACATTTTTGTACAAAAGAATGATGAAAGAACTTTGCCCGGTATTCTGCATTACCTTTTTGTAAACCTTTTCTCAATACAAGTTGTTTGTTTAATATTGAGTCTTTTTATTTATGCGTGTGCCTACAATAATTGAATGTTTTATGGTCTCTTTTTATGTTTGTATATTTCATGGAATTTTAACATTAAACTGGTGACCTTACTGTTGTATACTGGCTTCTTCAAACTCACGCTACTCTGACTCGTATACGTTGCGGGTATACAGCGGACATCGTTCCTGACCCCTAGACGATGTATCTAGTAGTCAGCTATTGAACTTCAATAACAACAGATACGCGTATACAAAAGATGACTCTTCTTTATTTTCTTCGGTGTGTGGTAGGTGAGTGGCGGCATGGAAAATGACACTACGACTACTTATGTGGTGGAAGGTGGTGGGTGTGGCGCCCGACCGTATCGACGGTCAGACCCTTCTGCTTTCTTCGCCGTCTCTTCGGGTCTCTCTTCGGGTCTCTCCGATGACCGCTTAAGTACTGACGACCGCCCACACATTCTTTTGTTCCTTGACCGGAAGTCCTTTCCCTTTGTTCAAGTTAGCGTTTGTCCAGATGAGTCCTTTGTCACACCTCTTTTGTTATACTAAGATTTCTGTCTCGCCTATCTATTGTTTTTCCCTGTTCAATTTTCCTTTGTCTTTTCGACTTCCCGCGCAAAACAAACAGTCAATCTGCAACATTACAACGAATATATCAAACAATGCTATACAAACCACCATAATCTTAGGGGGCCATCCGCCCAGGCAACACCTGCCCTCTCGATTTAAAGATGGAACCTGAGCCGTCTATGACATGTAATACTCTACTTCGGCCCTTACTTGGGCTAGACAGCGGTCAGAGAGGCACCCTCCGATCAATCGCTCCCTGGTCCACTCTGACCTAGAGTGATAGTACCTCTTAGGGTATTATCTATGGATTAAATAGAAAAATGTGTTTCAAAAAGAAATTGAGTATCCATTAAGAAATCTTTCTCGGCATTAAATGGCCCACCGAGGTTGATATGCCGTAAAACAAAACAAAACAAAACTTATTTGAATTAGTTTAGAATGTAATAGTACAAATTCAAAATTGCACGCAAGAGATATCATTAGAATTGCATTTTAATATAAATACCATTACTTTACAGAAACTCCTAAAATAACCTAACCCTAACCCTAACACTAACCCTTACCCTAAACCTAAGCCTAGCGACAGAAATATTTCGTGTATTTCCTTGAAATGTAATGCTTTTTATACATAATCTAGTGATGTTCTTTCTTGCGTGCTATTCAACATTAGAACCAATGGAATTATTTAACTAACACAACCACACCAAGTATTATTCGACACGAGAACAAATTTAAGGTGCAGTTTAGGGCAGGTTTAGCTCAATCGGTAGAGCACTAGCCTAGGAATCGCAAGGTTCCTGGCTCGATTCCGGCCTTCGCCCACTCAGTGTATGAATAGCACAGGGATTTGTGCGGTAGAGTGAGGAACTGATGGTAGATGTGGAACAAAAAAAAAAACAATCTCTTTGGTCTAGCGCTAATGAAAAGGGGATATACTCCCTCGCCGTGAGGCTTATACCGACTTTAGGTTGCCAAGACGACTCTACCATAGCGCGTTTTAATTCTGTGTTTTCTTTCTTCTAGTTTGGTTGCCGTACGAAGGCTAAAGGTCAAATCAGTCCTACTACTTAGTCAAATATTGAGTATCATGGGATGGATTCGCACAATAATCAAGGGCATTTGCGGGAAATTAAACTAAAACAGTGTTTTCTGGTTTAAAACCCCACTTTTCTAGGATTTGAACTTGTGCCCATTTATCACAGCCGTATACGTTAGGCCACGCACGCCACAATATTAAATTATAACGAAGACTTATTGAATACAAGAACAATACCATAAAACTAGGGTACACAATGCAGAAGGAATTAACATTCAAGAGTTCTGTGATACAATTCTGCTGTGTGTGTGTGTGTGTGTGTGTGTGTGTGCGTGTGTGGTTTTCGTGTGCTTACGTTGATATAAATTCAGATTCTAATTCCAAATTTGCATTAATTGTTTAGATTAGATAAAGGTGTAATATGAGAGGATGAGGTGAAGCCAGCTATTGGATTAGCCTACCTTGCTTCACATCCACCATGCTGCATCCGCTGTGTCCAACTGCTACTCGCTTATAAGAATCTTATAATTACTTCTCCCCCTTCGAATCGAGTGGAAGATGACGGAATGACGTATATTTCAGTAGTTTGTTTTAATCGAGATAACGCTTGTCAATTGTATTAGTTTAGACTGTAAGTACTTATATAATACCTGACGGATGTTGACTGTCACTGAGTTATGCATATCCTGTGCTATACTTTAATGGTTTTTGATAATGTGAGTTTACATTCTCCTGTGTACTTCTGCAGAGGGTCGCACCGGTGTTGGCAGACCAGAAAGAAAAGAAAACAGCAACAACAAACAAAAAAAAAACTGTCGATGGCAGATAGGAACGGGCGCTGAGAGAAAGAGTAGAGGATGGGAGTTGTTAACACGCCTCGATGGTAATGATGATGATCATCATCATGATGATGTTGAACTTCATAAGAGCGATCTCTGATAGGGACGGACGGCGAGAGAAAGGAAAGGGGATCCGAGCTGTCAATACGCATTAATGATGATGGTGATGATGATGATGATGATGATGACGATTCAAGAATAATAAGATGTAAGTTGGGTTAAGAAATAAGTCATTTGAGAAACATTTGATATTTCAATGCATTTTTTTTTTCTTTTTATTCTTCATAAATATTATCACGAATCAATTACAAAGACTCAATTCAGGAAAAACGAAAAAAAAGTGATGAAGTAATAACGGATGATGGACAATCTTCTGGTCGCTTTTTGGGGATGAGGCAGCGTTTCCATAGAATTTGATCAGCACAAACCACACGACACGGGACAATTATTCCTGACGTAATATCCATATTTGAGGCTGCAGTAATCCGTATACCTTTTGCAGTACCATACTTCTGTCACGTCGCAGTTAACTGCAAAGAGAAATATCATATATGCTGATTTGTATTATTTGAATTATTCGGACTATTGTCCTTATCTTTATTGTTATCTGCACAACGTTTCGGTCGATGTGCCCTGCGACTCTCTACATGTATTTCATGTCGGACTCTTAAGCCTTCTCAATATCGGCAACCTTCTTTTCGAACCCGAGAACCTTCTTGTCGTAATCGGGAGCAATCACAGGACTTTGAACCCAACCCTTTATTCAATCAACGGGTGTATCTGGTTCTCATTCCACTAACCCTAGCTGGGTACAGGTGTTTAGTTGTGTTAATTATTATTCTATGTTACTTCCGCCCTTGACCAGGATTGAAACTGCAGCCTATATCCATTACACTATGTGCCCGAATAATACAAATAATACAAATTATCAGGCCTCATCTCAAAAATTCCGAGAAATAATATATGCTGATGTTTTTAAGAATTAAAAATACATAAGGTTTATAATTTTCCCGTTCTTGTTTATATCCATAGCTTATTTGATACTTAGTACTTCCGTTTGAAATTATATTTGACTAGCAATGTGGATATACCATAGTATGATACTTTAATCATTGCAACGTTTGATATTTTACTTAAGGGCTATTGCTAAATATTTCAATATGTAAAAAGTATACGAATCTTGATTTAACTCTCTCTCTCTCTCTCTCTCTCTCTCTCTCACACACACACACACACACACACACACACACACACTTTTTTCTTTCGTTACTTTTATATTTTCACTATTCGATCGAAACAGATCCGCACGCTCAACCCCTCTCTCTATCTTTCCTTTTCTCTCTTTATTTATTTATTTATCTATTTCCTACTTATTATATTTATCTATGAAGAATGACCTTTTCTCCCTTTTATTTCTTTATAATAAAACCCAATAGTCCACATAGGTAATGTCATTCATAAAAAATAAGAATTCGTCGGATAAGCAACACCAGATAATCAAGATTTACATTTTTGCATTTCCTTTTTCACCAAAGCTTAAACAAATGGAAGTTCCTTTCTACATCCTCATTTGCCTTATCAACTAGACCCATTAGGATTTGAACTCGCTTATATCTTTTCTAAGTAGAGACCCAATTACTATCCGCTCTTGTATAAAAGGGTTATCTATTCCTTTCTACAGCCGGAATTGTCTTATATCATCCAGAACTCCTGAAAAAGTGTATTGTTATGAATTTGATGGTATATGGGAAACCTTTAGAGGCCTAGTTTATTCCACTGGTGTATTTAGAGTGATATGGATCTAAAGTGAATCTTCTTATTATAATGGAGATTGTGTGTTTTTCTGTCTGTAACCGAAACTATATTACTAATCGAGTCACAATTCCCTTAGTTATTTACGTCATATTCTACATGAATTTTTATTCATATTTAAACCTCATTAATTAATAAAATTGTTTTACATTATTAATATTGTTGACCATATCTACATGATATTTTCCACGTACCCCACTTGTACGGGTCAGGCACGAAGGCCCTATTTATGTGGGACCACCCACAAGCCGAGACTCATGGGGTGGCGGGTGAAAAATTGCGTCGATCCCGTCGGCATTCCTCCTCAAGGGGGCGCCTCAGGCGCTGGGCAATAAACCCAGCCCTGTCCCTTTAAATCAAGGGGGCAGGTGTTGCCTGGGGGGATGGCCCCTGGGATCGACGCTATTAACTTGTAAAGATCCAGGGCCGAAGCCACTGGACCCCCGGTTTTGACCAGGTCTACATGATATTTTCCACGTACCCCACTTGTACGGGTCAGGCACAAAGGCCCTATTTATGTGGGACCACCCACAAGCCGAGATTTCATGGGGTGGCGGGTGAAAAATTGCGACGATCCGTCGGCATTCCTCCTCAAGGGGGCGCCTCAGGCGCTGGGCAATAAACCCAGCCCTGTCCCTTTAAATCAAGGGGGCAGGTGTTGCCTGGGGGGATGGCCCCCTGGGATCGACGCTATTAACTCGTAAAGATCCAGGGCCGAAGCCACTAGACCCTGGCGTTGGCCAGATCTACATAGTATTTACCGCGTACCCCACTTGTACGGGTCAGGCACAAAGTCCCTATTAACGTGGGACCACCCACAAGCCGAAGCTCATGGAGTGGCAGGTGAAAAATTGCGTCGATCCCGTCGGCATTCCCCCTCAAGGGGGGCGCCTCAGGCACTGGGCAATAAACCCAGCCCTGCCCCTTTAAATCGAGGGGGCAGGTGTTGCCTGGGGGGATGGCCCCCTGGGATCGACGCCATTAATTATAGCACTCCCCACCCGTTGGGCGGGGCTACATACTAATTACATGCAAGTGTATTTATATATACAAAAAATGGCATTTGCAGTGTGAATGGCAAGGTTAATTTGCATATTGATATAAAAAATTTGATTTTAATAAATATGTGCTCAGTATTATTTATTTCTAATTGTTTGGTTTATTTTAATGAATATGAACAAAAATCTCGAGGATAAATCTTAAAAGAAATCCATTAGCAATATTAACAGTAATTCTATTCTTTAATTTAAGTAAATAGTTAAATCATGAAAATTTTCCAATGAAAGACGGGAGTGAAGAAAAAGCAAGTTTTAGTTGTCCCCCCTCTGTTTCAAATCTTTTTATCGGCATCTTATTTAGTTTAGTTAACTTTTCTAATTAACATTATATTTTATTGCATTAAAACTTAAATACTTGCACCCGGAGGGTGCATATATTTGCTAGTAAACATAAAGACTGGTTTGATTATAACAAACCTGCTGTGAGCTATTTACTGGAAAGAAAAGAAGAGTACACTGCCTAATCATCCCTCCATCCTGTAGAATAAGTTCCAATTACCGTCGAACTGGGAAGACAAGGTGGCATGCGATTGTAACTCAATACAAACTCGAAATGACACAAAGTCACTGCCAAGTGACCAAGTATATATAAGACTCCACAGTGTCATGCAAATCACCAGTCAGGCAGCCAATCAGAACTCAAGGAATGAAATGACCCAAATCACCTTGATTCCCAATGTTAGTAACACCAACAGTAGGCTAACTGACCTCAATAATATGGAGGATGAGCTGTTGCCCATGCAGCAAATCCCCTCTCTACACTGCCACTGTGATCCAGAGGAAAGGTAAGGGACCAATGCAGTTTGACAACGGTAAATACAGACAAATATAAGAATACCAAAGAATGTGTACTTTTAAGGCAGTAAAAGTCAGCATTGTCTAGTTAGTAGTTGTCAAGTCTATTTTCATTTCCACTCTCTCAAGACATCCAAGCTTCTACCATGAAGGAATATATAGAGCCCAAACTTATGTTACAATGTTTTTTACCTTTTCCACACAGAGGTCCTGAAGTGTGACCTTGGCATTTACATTGGCATGTGTTGATATCCAGAGTGGCACCATTTTTACACACTTTACCACCGCAGTCTGAAAAACAAAATAAATTACAAACACAGATTAATTGATAAAAATCATTTTGGAATAATGTTTACCTCTTAAACACTTTTTCAAAGGTTTTTCGAAGAGAGGTAAACATTATTCCAGTAACGAGGAAGTGAAATCTGAAGTGAAGAGATGGCTCAAAGAACAGTCAACAGAATGTTACGGGTCGGGGATACATGCTTTTATTCGAAGGTGAAACATTGCTATTGAGAGAAATGGTGAAACTATGTGGAGAAGTAGGGATGTGGTCCACAGAGGACCAGTTTCATTTTAATGTATGATTCATTTTCCTGTTTGGTAATTATCCCTGTCCTAAATAAAATGGCATTATTTTTTACTTATCCTCGTAGTATACTGAGCCGAAATGAGTTCTACTTCTTATACTTATCACATGACTGCATTACGTATGTGAACGTCATTTGGTCTTATCAAACCCGCTTTCATGGGGGCGAAGAGAGGCAAACATTATTGCAGTGACAACGAAGTGAAATCTGTAGTGAAGAAATGGCTCAAAGGACAGTCAACAGAATTTTACGGGACAGGGATACATGCTATCATTCGAAGGTGGAACATTGCTATTGAGAGAAACGGTGAGTATGTGGAGGAGTAGGGATGTGATCCACAGAAGACCAGCTTAATTTTTATGACCTCGCCATCAAACCAACCTGGGAGGAAGTAAAGGTTTCGTAAGTGTAATATTAACTAGAATTCCCTTTCTTTATAAATAATGTGTTTATACGTTTATTCTATTTTGTTGTTATCGTTATATCATTTAATTTAAGTACAGGGGTATAGAAGCCCACAATATAAAACATCAATTAAAATTGAAAAATCTCTTTCTTCTCCCCTGAGATACGTAGAGCTGATATCTTTAAACAGATTTGATCAATAGTGTTTCATAATATTTTTATGTAATTTTGGTAAATATGTCTGATAAAGTGAGATGTCAGTGTTATTTTTATTTTTGTGTAACAATTGTAGACGACAATTTACCTATTGCACTGAATTTTTCATTGTATCTAAAAAGTTGTCAATGTTCATAAGCAATGAATTAGTTACACTTCTACAATACATTAAGTTCTCCTGGGTATGACGCTGAATTGCATCTAATGATGAAGTTAAAATTCTAGAACTCTGAGGCGTTTGGAGTACCCCTTAATCACCATTACTTCCAGGTCCACCCTGACCCATAGGGGCAATACTTGTTAGGGTCACATCTATGGGTAAAATAGAAAGAATATCCATCCAGCATGAATAGAACACAACCTTTCGGCATAAAATAACCCAACAAGTGTTGGCATGCCGTACAAACCAACCAACCAACCAACCAACCAACAATACCCTGAATATTCTAATCATTTCTCATACAATTCAGAAAAATATTTAATTGTAAAAGTACAACTTTAATAAAATTACTCCTTTAATAAATTTGATGGTTTTATTTACTTATGATATAAACCCTCTAAAAGTGTTTTTCACCGCCCGGAGGGTGATTTATTTTGTTAGTAATAATAATTATAACATTTTAAGTAATTATTTCGGTTTCATAATGCACACAGTTATATGGTTTCAATTAACTAATAATAAAAATCCTTATTATACAAATATAGCCTCAACTAACTATTCTTATTACAAATAATTTATCGTAATATGGCATAATGTATTCCTATTTGATATTAATAATTATATGATATAAAGTTGTTCTTTATTTTTTGTATTAACGATTTTGGGGAATTTCACGTAAGCATTAACGTAGTCTTGGTTACAGAAAATATTATTGATACTAGGAAATATATGCACCCTCCAGTTTCAAGTATTTAAAATGAAATGGCTATAGCAATCCATCGCACCCAGTTACTAGATTAAAAGCCGTACTATTTTGTGGCAATTCATTTAGCTCCAGCAGAAGCATCTTGATTCGGCCAACCAATAGTATTTCATGCATTGAGGAACCTTTGAAAAAGTACTCGGAGCTACTGAATTTCAGCCCACGTTACCGAAAATTGCAAAACTTTTAACTCACTCTTCTAAATCGTAAAGTACAAAAAGTAAGTAATTTCGCCGGGTCTATAGAGCGTGGGAGTCTACCCACGTTTCAAAAGCGCTTGACCAATGAGATTGTTTTGCGTTATATAACTGTCTAACAAATTCATGTTGACACACTCGCATTTCCTGTGCCTACGCGTAAGTCATTTGCACCTAGCCTTCTGGGTGTCAATTTGTTGAACAGGCAATATATTACAATATAAACCCACTCCTACCTGCACAGTTTGGATCTTCGACGGCACTGGTAAACATGTTATTGTTCTGTAGTTTCTTAGAATAGTTAAGGAAGTAGATTGTTTTTCATTAAATACCCTTATTAGTAGTTGTTCTTCAGAATAGATGATGCCAAGATTACGCTGCGTTTACAACATTCAAATAATCTATTCTGATGTCAACTTCTCTATCTAACAATAACGTTACCATTTTTTTTTCAGACTACAAACAACATCAGAAGTCTCATTAATAAATTATGATTGTTACCTCATGAATTTATTTGGAATTTTTGTTTTGGTGCTTTTAAGATCGCAGCCCTGAACCCACCTGAATTAAACTTTATGGAGCTCTGGCTTAAAAAAAGAAAGAATCCAACGAAAGAAAAAAAAACAATGTAAAAGACTTTAAAATGTTATACTAACCACAAACTCCGTCCTTGCAAGAATCGGGACACATGGCACATGTTGCTCCAAGTCCGTATGGTGTCTTATAGTTATACTGACTATAAAAAATTTAAAAAATACGTTATTATCAATATTTGCATATGGTTGTAGTTACTATCATTATCATTGTTATTATCATCATTTTATTATTATTATTATTATTATTATTATTATTATTATTATTGTAGATTTTTCACAAAAAGTTTGTCTCTTAATTCGGAGTAACAGCAAGTATACAGGCGTTTCTAGGAGGCATTTATGTATTATAGCCTATTTTTACACTGCTGTGGACTCAATTCTTTTTTGATCTCCATTTAGTTCTCATTCTCCTTTGTTCTTTTGAACTCCTTAGTCCCTTTCCCGGATATATGAAGACAATTTATACGATATATGAACTCCAATTGTTACATTAGGCTTTCAGCTCTTTGGCAAGAACCACGTATTTGTCTATCTTTTCGTTTTTATTTAATTTCCCTGGTTAACCGATCACACTACGTGAAGTGCTCTTAATCACTGGTTTATTCCCATGATTTTCTTGATTCTTACAGATGTAACCGAGACAGTCTATATTTGTTTATTGTAAACATTGGGATTATTGCATCGTACACACACACACACACACACACACACACACACACACACACATTTACATATATATATATATATATATATAATATATATATATAATATATATATATATATATATATAAGAGATTTATCCAAAACTTGGTAGTAAGGGATGATCCACTGTACAAATATTGATGATCCAGTATGTATAAATACAGCGAATCTTTAAATCACTGAAGAGACCCATCTGATGAGACGGAAATTTGGGGAGCCGGTTTAAATCAACTTAGATTTATATGAGCCCCAATTTTCGTCGAAATAAATTTATTATGGGATTACTGTATTGAGTTCTTCCTTCATTTATATATATATATATATATATATATATATATATATATATATATATATATATGGGTTGCCCACAATATTCATTATTCTAATATGTATATATATACATACATACATATATTTTTGGTAGAACATGTGCTTAATTGAAGTCATATTCTCCCAAAAATTGTCGGCTAAGGCCATATCAAACACATTGCTTGTGTGTTTACTTCTCATATATATATATATATATATATATATATATATATATATATATATATGTTTTGTTGAACTCGGCGGACAAAACCTGCCTGACGAGATTTTTTTTCAATCCTTTCTAATTGTCGGGCCATCTTTTTTTATATCAGGGTGGCATTGGTGTATGAATCCATAAAGGTTCTAACACGAGTACATTCTGCACACACACACACACACACACGTATATATATATATATATATATATAAGGTTTTTTGGATGTTTGTTTATTTAGAACGTTGCTGATAAAGTATATAAATTAAATTTTTATTTGAAGGCACTTACAACGCATGTATCGCATAAAATTCGATACTTTTTCTTATAGAAAATGAACTTGACAAGTGTAATCCCAGTAAAGGATGGCTCGATGTGTAGAATACCGTACAGACTGTTTCGACTTTATTAAGTCTCATCAGCGGTATATACTAACGATTTCCCCCGACAGAAATCGAAACCGGGACTTCAGCAGACGCAGTGAAACACTAGTGAAACACTTTTATCGCCTCGGCCACAGTACACAGCTGACCATCCTAGCGAAATTAAGCTTGTCAAGCGATACTACACGCCTCTACCATAACAGGTAAGGGGGCGCTATTGAGAGAATAACAACAAACAGACCGAATGCCCTTCGGCGAAGTGAATAAGGTTTTTTGGATGTTTGTTTATTTAGAACGTTGCTGAATAAAGTATATATTAAATTTTTATTTGAAGGCACTTACAACGCATGTATCGCATAAAATTCGATACTTTTTCTTATAGAAAATGAACTTGACAAGTGTAATTCCAGTAAAGGATGGCTCGATGTGTAGAATACCGTACAGACTGTTTCGACTTTATTAAGTCTCATCAGCGGTATATACTAACGATTTCCCTCCGACAGAAATCGAAACCGGGACTTCAGCAGACGCAGTGAAACACTAGTGAAACAACTTTTATCGCCTCGGCCACAGTACACAGCTGAGCATCCTAGCGAAATTAAGCTTGTCAAGCGATTACACTTGTCAAGTTCATTTTCTATAAGAAAAAGTATCGAATTTTATGCGATACATGCGTTGTAAGTGCCTTCAAATAAAAATTTTATATATATATAATATATATATATATATATGTATATATATATATGAAAAATAAACGAAAGTACTTAGTTTACTAATGAAACTCTCTGGAAAACTCATTAACGCCTTTTCAAGATGTAGAAGAAAGAAAAAGATTAAGATCGCATTCATGGTCCTGAAGCGACCAAAATGTATTTTCAAACACACACACACAACACACACACACACACACACACACACACATATATATATTATATATATATATATATTAATATGTATATATATATATATATATATTATATATATAAGTGTATATATAATATATATATATATATATATATATATATATATATATATATATATATAATGTATTAGTTAGTACTTTACTTACCCCTTCAAGTAATTGCAAGTAACAAGGTATTTCAGTGCGATATTTGGACAGTATGCACCTCCACATCCAATGCGTGCAGACCCATGGTACATAACCTATACATATAATTGTAAAAGTAACAATTTATGAATTAATAAATAATTCAATAAATGATTTTATATCCAAATGCTTCAAATTAGATTCATAATTATGAAAACACAAAGGGGTTGAAATTGAGTTCATCTTTACATTAAACATATATTTATATTATATATATATATAATATATAATATATATATATATTATTATATATGAACCCTCCCTCACTCTATATAAGCGCATTAAAAAAAATAACCCACCTCATTGAGGTCTTCACGAACAAATGGACATGCTACTACTAACACACTTGTCTACCCCCGGATTTGAATAACATTATCGTGTAATGTAAAACACGGATCAGTTAAACTACGGAAAATATCAGATCTCTGTAAAAATTTCCATTTATTAATTGATGTTATATTTCGATTTTTTTAAGTTGCAAACACTTCAACTTTTATAGTTCTTCTATAATGCTCCCTTTCTAATAATCTATAAACAATTTCTTCAAATAAGAAATTTTCTCCTGACGATGACCTAAGGTCGAAACTAGTTTGAGTGGTATAATGACTAATAATATTTAAATTTTCAGGATATATTTGTTTACATGTACATATGTGTATTTATGTGTGTCTATGTATGCATGTATATGTGTTGTTAGTGTATATGCGTGTTTAATTTAACATAATGCAATATAACTTTTGAGGTCCACCCTCTGGGGGAAATAATACATAATTTGTACTAGCTATGATAATTTCAGAAAACAGGCTAACTCCATAGAATGTATGTGTATATGTGTATTTGTATATGTATGTATTGTGGGTGTGTGTATGTGTGTTAGAGTGTTGGTAATATGGTGTGTATATGTATATATATGTATGTTATATATATATGTGTATATGTGTATTATATGTATATCTGGTGTATGTGTGTATATATATGTATATGGTGTATAATATAGATTATGTGTGTTTATGTGTGTGTAAGCATATGTATGTATATGTATAAGTTTATATAGGTATGTAGGGGTGGGTATAGTTGAAGCGATATGGAATAAAAGGAAAAATAAATTAAGTCAAACAAAAACTACTAAATAAGTAAACAGGGGTGTCCCTGAATTCTGATTAATTGAGTTAACGCTGTAACTCCTAACAAATTACTGACAAGCGGTCAGATATTTTGTTTTTTATTATTGTTTACTATTATTGTATTTTATTCCCTATTTTTATTACTCTACAGCTGAGTGGCAGGACAGGACAATTTTAAAAAAAGGAGGGAGGGAAAAAATCTGTTTTCAATGCCTTAAAAAAATAAAGAATTTCATTATTGGCAGCTGATGAGTCGGAGAGAACATTAGACATTTTTATTTTCTCTAAGGGCTCCTGAAATAGTCGACTTTATTAAGTCTTATCAGCGATATATATATATATATATAATATATATATTATAAGAGATTTATCCAAAACTTCGGTAGTAAGTGGATTTGTCCACTCGTACAAATATTTGATATCCCAGTATGATAAATACAGCGATCTTTGATTAAAATCATCTGAAGAGACCCATCTGATTGAGACGGAATTTGGGGAGCGGATTTTTAAATTCCAACTTAGATTTATATGAGCCCCCAATATTTCTCGAAATTAAATTTATTATGGGATACTGTATTTGAGTTCTTCCTTCATTATATATATATAGTATGATATATTATATATATATATCTATGATATATATATATATGGTATGGCCCACCAATATTCATATTCTGAATATGTATATATATACATACAACATATATTTTGGTAGAACATGTGCCTTAATTGAAGTTATGTTCTCCCAAAAAAATGTGTCGCTTAAGGCCATTATCAAAGAAACACATTGCTTGTCTGTGTTACTTCTCATATATATATAATATATATATATATATTATATATATTATATATACGATGTTTTTTGTTTGAACCGCGGACAAAACCTGCCGACGAGGATTTTTTTCCAATCCTGTTCTAAGTTGTCGGGCATCTTTTTTTTATATTTCAGGGTGCCATTGGTGTATGTAATCATAAAGGTTTCTAACACGAAAAAGTACATTCTGCCACACACCACACAACACCCACAAACACGTATATATATATATATTATATATATAAGGTTTTTTGATGTTGTTGGATTTTTGTTTATTTAGAACGTGCTGATAAAAGTATTATATTTAAATTTTTATTTGGAAGCCACTTACAACGCATGTATCCGCCATAAAATTCGTTCATACTTTGTGTCTTATAGAAATGAAACTTGACAAGGTGTGTAATTCCCAGTTAAAGATGGCTCATGTGTAAGAATACCGTACAGGACTGTTCGACCTTATTGAAGTTCTCATCACGGTATATACTAAAGCGAATTTCGCCTCGGACAAGGAATCGGAAACCCGGGGGACTTCAGCCCAGGACGCAGTGAAGTGAAAAACACTAGTGAAACACTTTTATTCGCCTCCGGCCACAGTACCACAGCTGACCCATCCTAGCGAAATTGAAGCTTGTCAAGCGATACTACACGCCTCTACCAAAACAGGTTTAAGGGGCCTTCTATTGAGAGAAATAACAACCAAACAGACCCGATATGCCCTTCGCAAGGTGAATAAAGGTTTTTTGGATGTTGTTTATTTAGAACGTTGCTGAATAAAGTAATATATTAAATTTTATTTAGAAGGGCACTTACAAACCGCAATGTATCGCATAAAATCGATACTTTTTCTTATTAGAAAATGGGACACTTGACAGTGTAATTCCAGTTCAAAGGATGTCGATGTGTTCAGAAACCGTACAGGACGTTTTCGACTTATTAAGTCTTCACACGGTATATACTAACCGATTTCCCTCCGACAGGAAATCGAAACCGGGGACTTCAGCAGACGCAAGAGTGAAGTGAAAACACTAGTGAAACACTTTTATCGGCCTCGCCACAGTACACAGCTGAGCTCATTTCTAGGCAAGAATTTAAGCTTGTCAAGCGGATTTACAACTTGTCAAGTTCATTTTCTATAAGAAAAAAGCGTTTTATCGAATTTTTTATGCGATACATGCGGTTGTTTTAATTGTAAGTTGCCTTCAAATGAAAATTTTATATATAATATATATATATATATATATATATATATATATATATACAGAAAATAAACGAAAGTACTTAGTTTACTAATTGAAAACCTTCTTGGAAAAACTCATTAACGCCTTTCAAGATGTAGAAAGAAAAGATTAAGATCGCATTCATGGTTCTGAAGCGACCAAAATGTATTTTCACACACAACACACACACACACACACACACACACACACACACACACACATATACATATATATATAATATATATATAAGTGTATATATATTATATATATATATATATATATATATATATATATAATGTAATATAGTTAGTACTTTACTTACCCCTTCAAGTAATTGCAAGTAACAAGGTATTTCAGTGCGATATTTGGACAGTATGCACCTCCACATCCAATGCGTGCAGACCCATGGTACATAACCTATACATATAATTGTAAAAGTAACAATTTTATGAATTAATAAATAATTCAATAAATGATTTTATATCCAAAATGCTTCAAATTAGATTCATAATTATGAAAACGCAAAGGGGTTGAAATATGAGTTCATCTTTACATTAAACATATATATATATATATATATATATATATATATTATATATATATATATATATATATATGAACCCTCCCTCACATATATAAGCGCATTAAAAAAATAACCACCACATTGAGGTTCTTCACGGAACAAATGGACATGCTACTACTAACACACTTGTCTACCCGGATTTGAGTAACATTATCGTGTAATGTAAAACACGGATCAGTTAAACTACGGAAAATATCAGATCTCTGTAAAAATTTCCATTTACTAATTGATGTTATATTTTGATTTTTTTAAGTTGCAAACACTTCAACTTTTATAGTTCTTCTATAATGCTCCCTTTCTAATAATCTATAAACAATTTCTTCAAATAAGAAATTTTCTCCTGACGATGACTAAGGTCGAAACTAGTTTGAGAATAACAACTAATAATATTTAAATTTTAATATTTTGTTTACATTACATATGTATCTATTAATGGATATGTGTGTTTGTATTACATATTTTCCAAATTAATAATCTTGTTATTGAAATCACATCTCCATATATTATATATATATATATATATGTTATATATGTTATATATGTTATTATCTGTGTGTAAATATATTAAGTTATAATAGATGATGTGTTATTATTTTGTGTTATCATATGTATGATAAATTTAAATAGGTTTATAGTTGAAGGATATGGAATAAAAAAATAAATTAAAAACAAACTACAAATTAATAAACTGTCCTGAATTCTGAATTAATTGATTAACTGTAACTTTAACAAATTACTGACAAGCGGTCAGATATCTTTGGTTTATTATTGTTTACTATTATTTGTATTTTATTCCTTTTTTATTACTCATGAGCAACAGGGAAATTTTTAAAAGGAAGGGGGAAAAAAATCTGTTTTTCAAATGCCTTAAAAATAAAGAATCTTATTCATCTGATGAGTCAATTAGACATTTCTTAAGCTCCCTGAAATAGTCTATAATGCAAGATCTCTAATCTTTTGTTATTTATTTAAATATTTATATATATATATAATATATATATATATATATATATTATATATATATATATATATATATTTAAACCTAGTTTTTCAAATCATAAGCACGTGTTTTCAAATAGTAAGCTAAAAAATGTAACAACTTTAGCTTGCTATGTGTGCAACATAAAAATTCAAAATATAACATCAATTAATAAATGGGAAATTTTTACAGAGATCTGATTTTTTTTCTGTAGTTTAACTAATCCGTGTTTTACATTACACGATAATTACATTCTGGGATAAGAAAAATCCCCTGAACAAAATAGATGGATTTCTTTGGAAGTGTCTCCATAAAATCCATAATTCATTAATGTATAATTAAGATTAACCCCTCTCTTAATATATATATATATATATATATATATATATATATATATATATATATAATAAAACCAAAATAAAACAAACACGAACCACAATTAAATAGATTTATCAGAAGACATTAACTCCAGTTTTAAACACAAATATTGTATTAACAAAATGAATAAAGGAAGAATGAGTAGGGAGTTCAAGATATATGACAGAATTACAAATTACTTTTGCCAGAATAAAGAAGACATGTAAGTTTATAGAAAGCAAATATTTGATTTCAAAGGAAATCAGTCTAGATTTAGAAAAGTAATTAAAAGACTGAAAGAATAATTAAAATAATTCTATGCTAATACTGGGAACTATGCTAATACTGAAATAATTTCCTTCGTTTATATTAAATAGGAATACTTAATATTATTAGCGTTATTCGGACTATTGTGCCCATCTTCATTGTTATTTGTCCAATTGGACACATGGCTGAGTGGATTAGGCAGTTGGGTTAAAAGACAGTTCTAAGTGACAGTTATCTCTGGTTCCCGAGTTCAATCCTGAGTGAAAGCAGTTAGAAAAATAATTAATTAACACAACTCCTACCCCAGCTATGGTTAGCGGAATGAGAACAGGATACCCCCGTGGGATAAATAAAGGGTTAGGTTCAATGTTCCGTGATGGCTCCCGAATACAACAAGAAAGTTCCCGAGTTCGAAAAGAAGGTTCCCGAGTCCGAGAAGGTTCCCGATTCCGACAAGAAATACCTGAAGAAGGCCGGAGGGTATATCGGCCGAAACGTTGTACAAATAACAATGAAGATGGGCACAATAGTCCGAATAACGCTAATAATACTAATCTTCAAGCCTCATCTCAAACATTCAGAGAAATAGGAATAATTAATATCATATAACCAGGTACAAAAACTGTAAAGAGACTACACAAAAAATGTAAATATAAATATACAATATATACAATTCCCTAACCTCTATGCATAAGATAACCATAGATGGGTTGACATGCCATTAAAATCAGCCAATCTTTTCCATGTACAGAGATGCTAATATGTACGTGTCGTACGTCCCTGACACATATAAACCTAAAAGGACGCAGTAAAATCGTATCCATGCGCCCAGTGCTTTTCTTTTTTCTTCCCTCACCATTTCAAGCTAGCTGTAAATACATTTCAATAGTTTCTTAGAACGAATTACACAGGATAGGTTACAAGAATAGGTTAGATGGCTTTAGTTGTTTCCCCAGATCCTAAATAAAAACCTACAATTTATTAAGAAACTATAATTGTTTAGTTGTCCTGAAAAGGTTAATATCGAGCACCGAACCGTTTTAGTGAGAAAAACATTTTCTACACACACCACACACACACACACACACATAATATAATATATATATATATATATATATATATATAAAGTAATCCACAGACACGTGTTTCGAGGTATCACCTCTCATCAGTGTGGTTATACCGTTTAACAGCTACCTCTGGCAGGGTTCGAGACCCGAATGAACTTTCTTTCGCCAATCCTCTTACCCGTACGGCCACAGGCAGCTGTCAAATATAGGAGACTATTTAATCGCTACATTTCTAAGCGGAAATGAAATTCACTAGAGTCCTCAAACTTTATGTAAACAAAGCGAGGCTTAGCTATATAAAGATAAACCTAATGAGACAGATAAACCTACGAAAAGTTTCGCTTAGTGCTCTTCAGGACTAAAATCCGACTAAAGAGATTTGGAGCAAACTCACATTTATACAAACCTACTACCTAGGCACAAAAGAATTAGCATAGACTAAACTAACCAATAAAAGAAAAAACAAAAGACGGAACACCGTATAAATCTATTATTTTATTCATTATTTATTTATCTAATTTTTATCTATTTTTTAATTTTTTTTATTCAAGAATTAAATTGAATCCTACTATTTCAGTTGTAGTATGCACCTTAAACCACATAAACATCTTACTATTCACGAAGAAGCCATTTTTTTTATGTATACAATTATTGAGAACCTCAGATCTTTGGTTTAGTAGTTCCCTATTATTTAAGAAAGTAACAATTGCAAGTTTTTCTTCTCTACATAAATGGCAATATTTATCCCCAGCTTTATATTTATTGCATTTTTTAACAATTTACCATTTTAAGAGAGGGTCAATACCTTTAGCTTTAACTTCCATACATAATTAGATAAAGTAGTGTTTATTATATTTTTCATTTGAAAACTACACCTATGGTTATAATATCTCTTTTTGATATATATATATATATATATATATATATATATATATATATATATATATATATTATATATATATATTATATGTGTTATATATATATACATATATACATTAGCCATTATTCTTTCATAAAACAACACTTTATTAGAAAATATTCTTGCGAATACATTTCACAAAAATAAAATATCCTTGTAAATAGGTACGGAATATATGAATTTATCATAGATAACAGAACTTAACAAAAACCAATTACATACCCCATGAATACGAAGTCGAAAGCGTCAAATAAGTATGAAAAATATCATGAATTCGATCCAGATTTAGCATTGATTCCATATTTTTTTATAACACACTTAAGAATAATTTGCTGCAAAATACACAATATATATATATATATATATATATATATATATATATTATATATATATCCCGCGTGCTGTCTTAAACAAATCGTGGAAACAATATCCCACAAGAGAGTTGCTAAAGAACCACTTGCCCCTATCACAAAAACCATCCAAGTAAGATCAGTAAGGTATGCTAGACAATTTTAAATAATCAAGAACGAACATGTAAGTGGCGTTCTCCTGTGGAAACCTACACATGGCATGACTGTGTGGGCCGTCCAGTAAGGACCTCCATTGATCAGGTCTGTGTGGACTCTCGATGTGTCACAGAGGACTCACTGGGCTGATCACAGATATGAAGGAATGACGGGATTGTCATGGAAATCCGTGTTGCCAGCACGACTTGATGATATATATATATATATATATATATATATATATATATATATATATATATATATATGGGTGTAAATATGGAAATAAATCCGACAATATTAAGAAATTTGAAAAAACAAGTGTTCCAAAAGTAAGATACATTTATCTATCAACGCTTAAACGTTTCGGTTTCTTTAAACCTTCATCAGGATGTATTATGAGGTGAATAAATTGATTGATGTTTTATAGATGACAGGAGATTTAAAAAAATCTCCTGTCATCTATAAAACATCCATCAATTTTTTTCACCCCTTCATCCATCCTGATGAAGGTTTAAAGAAGCCGAAACCTTTAAGCGTTGATAAATAAATTTATCTTATTTTTGGAACACTTGTTTTTTTTTTCAAATATATAATATATATATATATATATATATATATATATATATATATATATATATGGGGCAGTGTGTATGCGTGTATGTGTGGGTATATATAAGGGTACGTATATGAGGTAGTGAATGACTGCGTGTAATGTCCATTTAAATCCTTTGGCATACATCATTTTATAAGGTGTCTTGTCAACTTATCCTTATGAATACTAGCAGGACCTGTTGTTATACCACGGTATATTAATTTAATTATTACAATGTTAGATATGTTTACTTAAGTGCTGTTTCAGAATAGTCCAATATGTAAAATGTATAATCATCTTGATTTAACTCTCTCTCACTCTTTTTTTTTTTTTTACTTCTTATCATTTTTTCATTATGTTCAATTGAAACAGATTAGTATTATCGCTTCTCCATCTTTCGATCTATCACCATCTCTCGATATATTTCTTACTATCTTTTTTTATTTCTCATTGTATTTTTTCTATGTAACTAGCAAATATATGCACCCTCCGGGTGCAAGTATTTAAGTTTTAATGTAATGAAATATCGTATTAAATTAGAGGCAGACAAAAAGATATGTAACAGAGTGGGGGTATAATAGAAAAATAGAAATGAAACTTACTCTTCCATCACTCCCTTCTTTCATTGCTGAATTTTACTTATTTAACTATTTAGTTAAATTAGGAAATAAAGAATAAAATGACAGTTATTTTTTCTTGTTAATGGATTTCATTTAAGATTCATTGAGAGATTTTTGCTTATATTCATTAAAATAAAACCAAACAGTTAGAAATCAATAATACTAAGCACATATTTAATAAAATCACATTTTTAATATCAATATGCAAATTAGCCTTCCCATTCACACTGCAAATATCTTTGTATATAAATACAATTGCATATTTGTATGCAGATATGGACAACACTAATAAAAATATGAAGAATTTTTTTAATAATTGAGGTTTAAATATAAATAAAATCATGGAGAATATGATGTAAATAACTATGTTAATTGTGACTCGATTAGTAATATAGTTTCGGTTACAGACAGAAAAACACACAATCTCCATTATAATAAGATATCTCATATTTCTTCCTTTGCTTTCAACATAATAAAAAAATTATCCAATAGTACATTATTCAACTGAGATGATGACATTCATACGAAATAAAAATTCGACGAATAAGTAGCACCAGATAATGAAGATTTACGTTTTTGCATTTTCTTTTGGATGATTTGGGTGGTCTCATTTTAACTCTAGAGTGTTGCATGATGATAACAGTTGGAATATTAAGGAACATGAGTATTAATATATGACGATTATTATTTACCTGAGTGTAATGGCCAACGGTATAGTTTGTATGTTCTCCATAGGTAAAATATTGCTTTTCACCATACCAGCCACGTACGGGATCAATTGGATTTGGTTTGCCGGTGCCTCCAAATAAATTTTGACCGACATTTCTATAACCTGTTAGCGAGAAAATAGAAAATATACCTCAATAAAATGATTTTTACTATAAAAATTAATTGAAAATTATTTTTATAATGAAAATGCATTACAAATGATTTTTTTTAATATAAGAATGATTGGAAATGATGTTAACCTTAAAAAATGCATTGAAAATGATTTTTGCTACAAAAATGCATTAGATATGTTTTATTTACAATAAAAATCACTGAAAATGATTTTTACTTTAAAAATGCATTGCAAATTATTTTTACTATAAAAATGCCTCGGAAATGATTTTTACTATAAAAAGGCATTGCAAATGATTTTTACTATAAAAATGCATTGAAATGATTTTTACTATAAATATGCTTTGCAAATGATTTTTTACAATAAAATGCCTCGGAAACGATTTTTACTATAAAAAAAAATCCCTAAATACTAGATCGGAAATATTCAGAGCTTGCCCACGCTGACAGAAATATTTATTAACCTCTTGGACTGCAAAAATAAAAAAAAAAAAATAAATAAAAGGCAAAACATTTATAATTGTTATTTTTAACATCATGTCCGCACGAGGGGGGGGGAGACGGACGAATAAACCGAGAATGTTATTCATGTTCTATATTTATTTGCATCTCTTTTACAAAGGCATTTTGCTTAATGATAAGCATATATATATATATATATATATATATATATATATAGATGTTTGGTACATGCAAATTTGTAAACTACTAAAAGTAGAGGAATCATATGTAAAATGGGGAGGTAATATTTTATTATGAATTAAAATAATAAAATAAAAGGGTATACGAAGGCCTTTTCGACCGGTACTTTTTCAAGTATTTACACCGGTTGACAATTAAAAGTCAGAAATGTAAAGAATTTGTTAAGAACAAATGGGGTAAACCAGAGAGTAGGGGGGGGGACAAAAAAAATTGGGGAAAGAGGGGTATGTATATGTGCCCTAGGTTAAACCAGGGTTATGTTATGTTATGCCTCCCAACAGATAAATGGAGTGTCTCGGTGTTTGTCTGCACAGAGTAGGTCCAAGAAAAGAAATACTAACAGCCTCAAGGACTGCTAGATGTTGCTTAGACCTAGCTCTGTGCAGAATAGAGAAGCACTCATCTGTATAATCGGACAAACAAGCATTTATAGAAAGGTGCTCAGCGATCGCTGAGTCGAATGCTTGGGATAACCCGGATGTATTATTAGCGACGGCATTGCGGAGTACTCGGGGGACGTGCTGCTTCATTCTAATTCAAGTCTTTGGGATGTACGCCCAATGTATACCAAATTACATTGGCATTTAAACTTATAAATATATATATATATATATATATATGTGTGTGTGTGTGTGTGTGTGTGTGTCTACGTGTGTATGTGTCTGTATGTATAATATAATATAATATAAAAATATATGAGATATATATATATGATATTATATATTATCTTATATGCTATGTTATGTAATGATGTTATATATTAAATATTATATCATATATTATCATATATTATACAGTAGATTTATTCCTGATGATTGATCACTCTCCTAATAATTAATAGCCCAAATATTGGCCGACCACAAAGTTAGATAGTGATAATCATACATTATATATATATATATATATATATATATATATATATATATATATATATATACGTGTGTGTGTGTGTGTATGTATGTATATATATATATATATATATATATATATATATAGATAGATAGATAGATAGATAGATAGTGATAACCGTACATTATATATATATATATATATATATATATATATATATATATATATATATACTTTAAACATACGCTCATTTCTTTTTGGGCGCCGGTGGTTGTCTTCAGTGATGTTTTTATGCAAAGTTCATTGGGATGTTTCGGGTCTTACAACATCATACATCCCTCGCATTGCAGACCCCACCAGAGGCGATCTAACTCTGGTGCAACCACCTTTTCTTAACCGCTAAAAAGACATAATGGGGAAAATCTTTTTTTTTTATACTGGACGGTTGTTGACCTCATCCCACTCAAATACAAAGCACCGCGCCTCCGATTGGTTGTTAGAACCAGCCAATCAGACGCGCGGAACTCCATATTTAAATGGGATACGTAGCCAAAAACACTTTTCTTTTGTACGGAATATATATATATATATAATGGAATTGCAATATCTTTTTTGTTTAAACACGTGAACTTTCTCTTAGTTCACGTACATGCCCACGATGTGCTATATTTGCCGTATTGACGTTTAAACTGACCTACCTCCAAATCGTCTATCTTCAGCCGTGTCATGTTCGAAAACACATTTTGAAGCATGATCTAATGCCATTTTTGCCAATGTATCATCCCAGTACTGAAATCGAATAATAAAAAGAAAACTGAGATAAAACATAACATGTAATTCTGTTAGATATTAATTTAGTACAGTCATTCAAAGTTATAACATATCACTTAATATGTTCCGGGCCTGACATATTGATGGCGACACTAAGAAAAATCCATACCATTTTTTTTAGAAAGTACTAACCTTCAAATGGCACGTGTAAAAATATGATCCCAATCGCATTATTCGTTTACAAATTACTGTAATTTAATTGAAGCTACTGCTGAAAATTTCCAGAACAATGGAAAAATTTGAGTTACATGTGTTCATAAACCATTGCTTGTTTTTATTTGTTTAGTTTGAGTAATGATTTATTATATATACATATTTTACTAACCCCTGCACACGAGAAGGATGTGACACAACGTCAATTTCTTAAGCGGAGTTTAACAGGTTTGAATTAAGAGTTTTCCTTCTCCTAGACTGATTACCAAGCCATGGTTAAAAAGACCAGTCTGCAAAACTTTCATTTGGCAATAGACACATTGATCGTTCCCAGCTGGGATTTAAGAATGTCTGCATGTATGATTTCAAATGATTAAACACCACCCCTTCCTACTGGGAAAAGTTGGCTCAGGTCCACCCTCGTTGGCAGCAGGCTCGCCGTAGCGGGCTATTCAGCATGAAGTCGACCTGGCACAACACTATGAAGCCAAGATATCCATGATAAAGCGGAACATCAACACACCAATATCTTCAGGGCCAGCCTTCACATGCGATATCTGTGGTCAGGGCTGTTTTTAAAATATTAGCCTTCACAACCACTGAAGTTGCTGTAACTTCAGGGGCACGATAAAAATATATAGTCTTCAGAGTCAGCAATGCCGATTATTTGAGTCTACAATAAACGGGAGTCCATCACATTGTCAAAACTAGGTTGCCTGATTTTCTTTACATGTTTCCCTTTCAGATCTACATTATATACACTAGCAAATATATGCACCCTCCGGGTGCAAGTATTTAAGTTTTAATATAATAAAATATCATATTAAATTAGAAAGGCTAATGAAACTGACTAAGAATGCAGATAAAAAGATCTGCAACAGAGGGGGTATAATCGAAAAATAGAACAACTTTGAAACTAACTATTCCATCATTCTCCATTACTCCCCTGTTTCATTGGTAAATTTTCCTAATTTAACTATTTAGTTAAAATAGGAAGTAAAGGATAATATTACAGTTATTTCTTCTTGTAAATAAATTTCTTTTAAGATTTATCTACGAGATTTTTGTTTATATTTCTTAAGATAAAACCAAACAATTAGAAATCAATAATACCAAGCACATATTTATTAAAATAAAATTTTAAATATCAATATGCAAATTAGCCTTCTCGTTCAAACTGTAAATCGCTATTTTGTTGTATATATAAATACAATTGCATGTTATTAGTACGTAGATATGGTCAACAGTATTAATAATGTAAAACAATTTTTATTAATAACTGAAGGTTTAAAAGAATGAAATCATGGAGAATTTGACGTAAATAATTAAAGGAATTGTGACTTGAGTAGTAATATAGTTTCGGCTTCAGACAAAAATGCAGTCTATCTCCATTATATATAGATATTGTGATTGGATGGTAGATTGATTTATTTTATTGCATATTAACAATTTTGGGAACATTTATTGCCGAATCAAGGCATTTTGATAATCCGTTTAACTCACACTACCGGCTCCTGCTTAAATGGTCACCCATTTAAGTATTGAACATTTTCATCGCTGCTTAACTTTGATGATCTAAATAATATGTTAAATAGTATCTCTAACAAGCAACATATTCTCTGTCTGTCTGTCTGTCTGTCTCTCTCTCTCTCTCTCACACACACACACACACATGCTTACTAGGATCACGCCGTTATTTAATATCTTACCGGTACTCCAATGGCAGAAACCACGGGACAATATCAAAATATCACGCTATTAAATATCATAATATCGCACTGATGCTACAATATCACTGATAATAAATATGTACCATATTATATATCGCTGATATTACAATATCGTTGATATCAAATATCACAATATCATGCTGATATTAAATATCTTTCTTGTCCAATGGCCGAAACTACAGAACATGAATGTCACGTAAGTATGACCGATTATAATGTATAGACTGACCATTTTCTGCATATTACTAGCAGTTGGATTAGCTGTGCCGCGGACTTTATTATGGTAGTCAACCATCTCTTTCTGCATCTCTGGGGTGTATGGCATCGGACACATATCATCCGTTTCGCATTCCTGAAAATAATAAAGAAAAACAAAATCATTATTAAGTACAATACAATTTAATTATATAGACTTTTCGAACAGATAATACAAAAAGATATACAAAAAGTCACCACTTTTATTTATAGAATTTACCAAAACTAGTAGCAGGAATTGATCAATGACAACTTGATACCAGAAAGACTACGACAGGATTCACTCTTGTCCTACTGAGGATTTCAAATACCACGACCGGATTCTTTGCTACAAGTACACTCATATTCTACCTAGGATTTCAATGAATACTTTACGAACAGAAGACCTAAACGACTAAAATGGTAACCAGAATTGTAACAGTCCATATATTGAATTAACCGAAACTACGTCAATGCTTAGGTTACATCACCCCAAATCGCCATAACGGAATAAATACACTCAAAATTTGAGCATGCAATATTATACGGCCCTCAGAGTTTTAATAAATACATGCCCGCTATTATATATTTATATATTGTTTGTTTCATTTTAGTATATATTTAAAGTTATAAGAACCAAGTTTCCATTTCAAATTGTTTTATTTTTTACTCCTTTAATAATTTTGATGATTTTACCTACTTATGATACAAACGCTCTAACATTGATTTTTTAAAAATCCACCCCGTCAGGCGATATCATTCCAAAATAAAATTGTACACCGCCCGGAAGGTGTATTTCTTTTATTTTGCTAGTTTATTTTTTATCTAGTTGTTTTAACTTTTTTTTTTCTATTTTATTTTTAAAAAGTTCGAGAAAATGTGAATTCAGGGGGATAATGTACAATTAAAGATTGAATAAAATGTGTTTCTTACTGAATATTCATGGAAATATCACGGTATTAGAAGGAATGCATGTGCTTTTATCTTCAAACACAATATATTTATATAGATATGTATCTGTGTGTGTGTGCGTGTATATATATATATATATATATATATATATATATATATATATATATATATATATAATATAATATATAATATAATATAATAGGATAAATATATAGGTTTTACATATCTATTTATTGGGTGACAAAGGAACATTCACAACCATATTGGTTTCATGCGATCTTCACCTGATGAATGCATCGCATGAAACCAATATGGTTGTGAATGTTCCTTTGTCACCCAATGAATAGATATGTAAAACCTATATATTTATCTTATTATATTATATAACAGCTCTATTTTATATTGAGCACTCTACCAATTAATACTGCCTTTGGTACACCATTCCAGCAAAAGCTGTAATAGTGACCATCTCACATATATATATATATATATATATATATATATATATATATATATATATATATATATATATATATATATATATATATATATATATATATATATATATATATATTTAGATGCTTATATATATATATATATAATAACCTAATCCACCATTTATCGTGAAAAAATACACACGTGAAATCGACTGCAATTAATCAATATCTTGATTAATCCAGTTGATTTAACTCCGGACATCCTTATAGGGAAACTCGAGTAGGTTATTACCGTGTACCTTTATGATAAATATATATATATATATATATATATATATATATATATATATATATAGGTAGATAGAAAGATAAATAAATAAATACATATACATATTTATATATATATGTATACATATATGTGTATATAAATACATATATATATATGTTTGTGTGTGTGTGTGTGTGTGTGGTTGTGTGTGTGTATATATACATAGGAAATCAATGTGATATCTTTGCACTTTGTTATATTTTTTAATGTTTACATTATTAATATATTCTTGATTACCTAATCCATAATCATCCGTGAAACCCTCAGATTTTTATAATTCCACACACACATACATATACTCACACGCACATACACACACTCACCATACGCACACACACATACACACACTCACCCATACGCACACACATACACACACACATATACATTTAAACTATTCCAAAAATATATTTATTGTAACCGGTTAAGTCGACGTTAAAACGTTTTAAGGTTTATCAAACGTTCATCAAGAGATTAGGATAAAATACTTTTTTCTGAACAGTGCTCGATATAATTTCTGATTCACTCTGAAAATATCCCTTTTCTGAAAACAATTTTTTTTAATACTTTGTTTTTTTTTTTTTTTTTTTCTACACACTGTCGGATTCATTTCAATATTTTCTAATTTCAACCCTCCATATATATATATATATATATATATATATATATATATATATATATATATATATATATATATATATATATATATATATATAATGTTATATACTCACTTTTATATATAATGTTATACACTCACTTTATATATAATGTTATATACTCACTTTTATATATAATGTTATACACTCACTTTTTCTCATCATTCTGTGATATATAATTTCTTATCTTATGCCCTGAAGATGATCTATTTAATAGATCGAAACACTGCAGCGTCGGCCAATAAACTCACCACTTAACCCATTTAAACCTGTGTTTTTTAAATTTTCTTGATATATTACATATAATGTTATATATATATTATATATAATATATATAATGCGCCGTGTATAATCTAGTAATTGTAGCCAACTGCAAATAGTATACAGGATATCATTTTATATCTCATTTAAATAATATAATAATACAAGGTGATCTAAAAATCAGACGTTTTTAAGTGAGGCCTGTTTTTTATCACCCTGTATATATATATATATATATATATATATATATATATATATATATATATATGCACCGATATATATATATATATATATATATATATATATATATATATATATATATATATATATATATATATATATATTTAATATACCAAGCGTGTTGGTAGATCCTTGCGGAGAGAAAAAACCCAGCAGAAAGTTTGATTGTAAAAATATACTACCAAACATCAACCAGGAAGAAAAAAATTTTTGAAAAAAAGAAAAGACCAAGATATTCGTACCAACAAAAAATAATCTATTGGTATAGTATTTGGCCAAAAGAAAAAAACAATTTATATGTATATATATGTATATAAGATATATATATATTCATATAACCGCTAGGAGAAGCTAATTTGTAAAAAGTGCTCGATACCTAAGTAGAGCCAAATAATAAAGATAATCTACTGAGTCAGACGAACCTACTATTAGTTTTGCATAAAGCTCTTCAGGGCTAAAATCTGACTCAGATTTTAGCCCTGAAGAGCTTTATGCGAAACTAATAGTAGGTTCGTCTGACTCAGTAGATTATCTTTATATATATATATATATATATATATATATATATATATATGCACCGACCTATATATATATATATATATATATATGGAGATAGGATTGATGTAGTAGAATCCGACAATATGAGGTAGGTAGAAGGGTGGTGAACAAGAAATGATAACTCAAAACAAAACTAAGATTTGAACCGTTTCGTCCGATTTATACGGACATCATCAGTCAAATTTGACCGATGATGTCCGTATAAATCGGACGAAACGTTTCAACTCTCTGATTTGTTTTGAGTTTTCATTTCTTGTTCACCACCCTCCTACCTACCTCATATATATATATATATAATATATATATATATATATATATATATAGGGAGTCCAAAAAAATCAAGCCTTTTTTTTTGGGGGGGGGGTCACCCTATATATCTCACTATGTACTGCTGAGTTATCAAACACGCATGTGTAAATGTTTATATCAAATTACATCATCTTTAGCACTTTTGATTAAAATAATCTAACTATTTATAATATCAATTGAAGTAGAGTAATTAAAAATAAATTGTAATCGGTGTAACAAGAAAATTAATCATTTGCTTTGTTTGATAAAATGAAACAATTCACTGTTAATATAAAGACGTAACTAAGGATGTGGCTTGTTCTGTAAGGGGTAACGTTGTATGAAATGGATACGACGAGACGAGTTCAAATACTGGACGGGGCTGTTTAGATTTCCCTTAGAACTAACTGTTATGATTTTATGGGCCATCATTTTGGCTTCAAGCAAGAGCGCTTGTCTAGCGGAAATCCTTGGAAAAGAATCCTTTGGTTGTTCCTTGGTGCTCTTCAGTATTGCAAGTCCTTCGTCAATGATTGCAAATGGACGTCTCAGTATCAGTGATTAAGTAGTCAACCAGCCACGCGTTCGGGCTGTTAATTGGCTGAAGTTTAAACAACATGACCTTTCTTAGTCTATGAATTTAAGTGCTATATTGTGGCTCACCTTATATAACAAAAGGGAGGCGCGTGGTCTAATGGTTAGAGTCGTAGGAAATGGACTCCTCAACGTGAGTTCAATTCCTGGACGAAGCTATTGGAATTTCACATGGCGCTAATACCCTTGGGAAAGGTATGAATCCAATTCTCCCTCCAGCTATGGGTAAATATCAGGGCAGACTGGACTCTTTAACCATGGCTAGGTAACCAGTCTAGGAGAAGGAAAACTCTGAATTCAAACCTATTAAACTCCGCTTAAGAAATTGACCTTGTGTCGTATCCTGCTCGTGTGGAGGGGTTGGTAAATATATATATAACAAAAGGCTGGGGGGTAATGGTTAGCAAGCTAGCTTCGCAAACCATTGTTAGTCATTTCGATTCTCATTGAGCGTCCCATACTTCTGGCCTTGTGCCGAATCTATGCTAAGCTTAGTAAATAACTATATGACAATATATTCCAACACTAATATCCTTGGGAAAGGTATGACTCTAACTATTCTCTTTCCAGCTTTGGATACATAGTAGGGAGGTCATACATAATAAGGCAACCACTGTTATACGTCACTTGAACTTATGTCTCGTACTATTCGTGCGGAGGGGTTTTGTAAATATATTAATACGCCACAAATCACAAGATGCATTAGTTTTCAATCTATTTTTAAAAAATATTTATGTATATGAAATGTAATCATTTTTTATAGTAACATGTCCCAGGAATATAATGCGCGATATATAATCTATTAATTGTTGACCAGTTGCAAATAGTATTCACGATCACATTTTATATCTCATTTAAATAATACTTATAAATATATATCACTATGTAATACAGAGGTATCAAAGACGCATATGTAAACGTTTACACAAAAATGACATCATCTTTACAATTTTTGACTAAAATAATTAAAAAATAATATTTCTCTGAATTTTCTGAGAAGTCTTGATAATTAGTATTATTTGTATTATTCGGACTATTTTCCTCATCTTCAGAGGGCACATCGGCCGAAAAGTTGTACTATGAAGATGAGGACAATAGTCCGAATAATACAAATAATTCTAATTAAAAAAATATATTATTAGTGTAAATGTAACAATTATAATTATAATAAGAATATAAATATAGAATTATTTGATAAAATGAAATAATTCACTAATGATATATAATAGCAAATATATGCACCTTCCGGGTCCTTGTATTTAAGTTTTGTAGTAATAAAATATTATATTAAATCAGAAACACTAAGGAAACTAAATAAGAATGCATATAGAATTATTTGAAACAGAGTAGGTATTATCGAAAAAAAAAGAACTACTTTGAAACTAACTCTCCCATCATTTTCCATCACTCCTGTCTTTTATTGCTAAATTTTCCTAATTTAACAATTCAGCCAAATAGGAAGTAAAGAATGAAATTACACATATTTCCTCTTATTAATCGATTTATTTTAAGATTAATCTCCGAGATATTTGTTCACATTTATTAGAATACAACCAAACAATTCGAAATCAAATAATACCAATCACATATTTATTAAAATAATTTTTTGATATAAATATGAAAATATGCAAATTAGCCTTCCCGTTCACACTGTAAACCACTATATTGTTGAATATATAAATAGACTTGCATGTTATTTGTACTAGCAAATATATCCACCCTCCGGGTGCAAGTATTTTAGTTAAATTTTATAATAAAATATCATATTAAATTAGAAAGGCTAATGAAACAGAATAAGAATGTAGATAAAAAAGATTTTGAACAGAGGGGTATGATTGAAAAATAGAACAACTTTGAAACTAACCCTTCCATCATTTTCCGTTACTCCCGTCTTTCATTGGTAAATTTTCCTAATTAAACTGTTTAGTTAAAATAGGAAGTAAAGTTATTTCTTCTTGTTAAGGGATTTCTTTTAAGATTTATTGAAGAGATATTTGCTCATATTCAATAAGATAAAACCAAACAATTAGAAATCAATAATACTAAGCATATATTTATTAAAATCAAATTTTTAAGATCAATATGCAAATTAGCCTTCCCATTCACACTGTAAACCGCTTTTTGTTGTATATATAAATACAATTGCATGTTATTAGTATGTAGATATGGTCAACAGTGTAAGTAATGTAAAACAATTTTATTAATAATTGATGTTTAAATAAAAATAAATTCATGGATAATATGATGTAAATAACAAAAGGAATTGTGACTTGTATAGTAATATAGTTTCGGTTACAGACAGACAGACCCACAATCTCCATTATAATAAGATATAGATAAGGTCAACGGTATTTATAATGTAAAACAATTTTAATAATAATTGAGGTTTAAATAAAAATAAAATCACGAATAATGTGACATAAATAACTAATTGTAACATGAGTAGCGATATAGTTTCGGTTACAGACAGACACACACACAATCTCTATTATTATAAGATACGGAAAAATACAAGATGCAAACTGCGTTCGTTTTCAATTTATCGTAGTATTTTTCTTTTATTTAAGTATTTGAAATGTAAACATGTTTTGTATTGTAACAGATGTCCCAAGAATCTTTGACAAAGTATCCAAGAGAAATGTCAGAAAATTTGGTAACGGCTGTTAACGTTAATTATGGGGGGCCAAAAGTGATTTGTGTAAGTGATTTATATAGGGACCACCAGAATGATCTAAAAGATTTCAAAATTGCCGCTACAAGCAAGGAAAGGTAGACTTTTGACCAGCAGCAGCAGCAGCAGCAGCAGACATGTCATTTCTGTTACCCCCATGGCTTTGAACGGTGATTTACAGGCATTCGCCATGGATACATTTTTAAAGGTGAGTATAATTGTTAGGCATTCCATAAGCATTTCAGAGTGGTTGAACACCGATATATTCCTGACTGGAAAACCATATGGCTGTGGGATATATATTTAAGAAAGATAGGGTAAGTTTCAAAAAGAAACATGCCCGCGCGATAAACCTAAAGTTTTTAAACGTAGGCCGCTGGCAACGGACGAAATATTATATTCATCATGGAATCAAAGAAAAAAAAAGGCAATGAATAATTAGACGACAGCTGAATAATTTGGATTGCTCGGAAGGGCAAACATTTGTACACAGACCAGTTGGTAAATATTGTTCTTTCTTATTATAAGTACTGCTTGAAATTATTCTCTTATGGATATATACAGTGAAATTGTTTTCTTGTTTATAAATATTAGTATAGACCCTTTCTATTTACGTTTTATACTTTGCATTATATATATATATATATATATATATATATATATATATATATATATATATATATATATATATATATATGTATATATATATATATATATATATTATATTTATAATATTTATATGCATTATGTGAGATATATATATTATATATATATATATATATATATATATATATATATATATATAATATATATATAATATATAATATATATAATATATATAATAATATATTATATAATATGCAAACACAATATTCATTTCTCTAATATAATATATATATATATATATATATATATATATATTATATATATATATAAGAGAGAGAGAGAGAGAGAGAGAGGTATTATTAAAAGAATGAAATAAACACAGGTTTAAATTTAAGTCTAGTTATTCAGTGTTTGGTATATCTTTGGTAATAAATAATAAAAATTTTATCACTAGTGGTAGATTGTTATTCAGTCTGTTTAAAATTTGTTTAATTATCAAACAGACTGAATAACAAGACTAGCACTCGCTTTTATCGTATTCTTTGATAAAATTTCTTATTTACCTTCCATATTATCAACAAATGACCTGAAGATGATCTAATTAATAGATCGGCAGCGTCGGCAAATACCACCACTTAACCCATTTAAACCTGTGTTTGTTCATTCTTTCTTAATATACTACACACGTTGGATTCACTTTCTTTTCTTTACACACACACACACACACACACATATATATATATATATATATATATATATATATATATATATATATATATATATATATATATATATTGGAAGTACGGTAACATATTAAAAATCATAACGTTCTTGTTTTTTTTTTTTTTTAGTGTTCATAGCATTTTTCTGATCTGGTTAAAATGATCTAATAAAATTGAAAATGTCAAGTTATAATTTGAAAGATAATTTACTATTCAAATGAGAAATTAATAATTCCATTAAAAATTAATTTTCGTGCTTTGTCTGTCTGATTCATCTTTTTTTCTGTTATCTAAAGGAATATGCATATTTTAATAAACTTAATATATTGCTACATGTCCAGAATGATATTCGAGCAGAGATAGAAAGATTGACCGAAGAAATCGGGAACAAAGAAAATGGTTGAATGAAGCTGCAATTTTGTATCCGTTAAACTCAACATATCTAAAATATGGCATTTTTTAAATAGAGCATATAAAATTAGTTAGTTCCAATATATATATTATGTATATGTAAGTGAATTAAGTACTCTACACTAGTAGTATTTTAAAAGGCAAATTGTGAGGTGAAAAAATAGGGAGAAAAATAATTGCAGTGATTATGGGAAAATAGATATTTTTATATATTAAGGGATATATATGCATGTATATACATATGTGTGGATATATATATATATATATATATATATATATATATATATATATATATATATATATATATATATATATATAAAGGGGATGAACACACAAACTGTTGTTAATATGAATATGTTTTTATATCATTTTCATTTTAACAACATTGTGTGTTTTCATACCCTTTTTATCTATACATATACCGTCGGATTCATTTCCTTACATTTAACACACACACACACACACACACACACACACACACACACACACACACATATATATATATATATATATATATATATATATATATATATATATATATATATCAATGAAAAGAATCGGATACTATCTACCTAGGTTTCTCTTGAATGTGTTTAAATAGATTTGGTCTTTTTTATTGTAGTTTTCTTCTTATATCCGTCTGTAATATTTTCCATTTCCAAATTGTATTATCTGTTTTTTCAACGTCAGAGTCATATATATATATATATATATATATATATATATATATATATATATATATATATATATATATATATATATATATATATCTGAAGAAAAATACAAAAAAAAGCCCAAATCTATCCTAGATTATTTTAAAGAAAAAAATTCACTTTTGTCTTTTTAAAAAAAAACGCAAAACCCCTGCAATCTGATATACAGAATTAGGATGTCATTTTCATCACAAACAAATATACATATGATTGACTGATTGGTTGGTTGGTTGGTTGGGGATTGGTTGATTGATTAGTTAATTGATTGGTTTTAACGTCATTACATTGGCTAACATAGTTAGGCAATCACGTTTATTGTAACTTAACATTCATATATCTGTTTCTTATTTAATAAATTCATATTTTATGCCAAATGGTTTCGTTAAGTAGGGATCATTTGGATAATAAATGGGACATTAACAGGTTCTACCAACTTATGACAGTGAACCACGGAGTAATTGCAAGGAAGGGTTTCTTCACATTGTCTAGGTCT
>CM042138.1:9483145-9485645 GCA_023376005.1 Doryteuthis pealeii | reverse complement strand
TTATTGATTAGGATATTTAAGATGACATATTAATGATAAACTTAACTGCAATTCAGTCTCTCATTGTTGGTATCATATTTATTTATTGGTGCCAACATATCGTTAGAAATTAGATAGCCTTTTATTTTATGAAACATAAAAATTAACCCGCTTCACCCTTCTTTAGAAACTCAATAAACATTATGAAATATTCATGTTTTTGTTTTTTACGCTTTATCGTTTTCGAAGTTAACAAAGGACAAATAGAGGATATATGAAAGGACATGAAAGACTGAAATTCTTATGAAATAATTTTAACGAACATAATGAAATTTCCTCTTATTGTGCTATGAATTACAAGTGCCAACTCTCCCACTTTAACAGAAACTCAATAATAATAATAATAATAATAATAATAATAATAATAATAATAATATCATGCAAGCAGAATGAAGGAAAGTTAAAAAGGAATATCTCAGGAGAACTAGAAAACTTCTAGAAACGAAACTTAACAGCAGAAATCTGATCAAAGGAATTAATACCTGGGCTGTCCCCATTATAAGATACTCAGGACCATTCTTAAATGGACAAAGAGAACTCAGACAGATAGACCAAAGGACGATAAAAATTATGACCATGCACAAGGCTCTCCACCTAGAGATGATAGAGATAGATTGTATGTATCAAGAAAGGAAGGGGGAAGAGGTCTTGCCAACATAGAGGAATGCGTAGAAACCACAATCCAACAACTTGAAGATTACACAAGTAAGAGCAAAGACAAATTACTTATGGCGACCAACAATAGTAGAAACGGCAGATGGACAAACAGAAGAACGACAAAGACTAGAAAACAAAAATGGAAGAAAAACAATTATATGGACGCTTCAAACGACAAATAGATGAGGTTGCACATCAAAAGACTTGGACATGGTTAAGAAAGGGAAACCTCAAAAGAAACAGAATCACTTATAATTGCTGGCACAAAATAATGCCATAAGGACAAACTACATCAAAGCGAAAATTGATAAGACCCAACAAATAGTAAATGTAGACTTTGCGGTAATAGAGATGAGACTGTTAACCATATACTCTGCGAATGTAGCAAACTAGCACAACGAGAATACAAAACTAGACACGACTGGGTGGGAAGGTGATCCACTGGGAATTATGCAAGAAATTAAATTTTGACCACACAACAAAATGGTATATGCATAAACCAGAATCTGTTCTTGAGAACGAAACGCACAAAATTCTCTGGGACTTTGAAATTAAAACGGATCACCTTATCCCAGCAAGAAGACCAGACCTAGTGTTGATTAACAAAAAAGAAAGAACTTGTCAACTGGTGGATTTTGCAGTGCCAGCGGATCACAGGGTGAAGTTAAAGGAAAATGAAAAAATTGACAAATATCTGGACCTTGCCAGAGAACTGAAAAAGTTATGGAATATGAAAGTGAAAGTTATACCAATTGTAGTTGGTGCACTTGGAACAGTCCCAAAAGCATTAGAAAAGGGTTTGGAAAGTTTGGATATCAGAGGAAGGATTGAAACCATTCAGAACACTGCACTGCTGCAATCTGCCAGAATACTCAGAAGAGTCCTGGAGACCTGAGGAGACTTGCTGTCACTCAGACTCCAGTGAAAGACCATCAGCTAACACTGATGTGAAAACTCAAATAATACTGTTAACAATAAAATAACAATACTAAAATAATAACAATAGTCCTACTACCAATAATAACAGTACTTCTACTACTACTAACATTAATAACAATAACAATACTAAAAATAATAATAACTATACTACTACTAATAATAATATCACTAACAATAACAATAAGAATAACAATACTAATAATAAGAACAATACTACCACCACCACTACTACTACTACTACTACTACTACTAATAATAATAATAATAATAATAATAATAATAATAATAATAGTCCTGAGGAATTGGGAATCCAAGGAAGAGTCGAGACCATCTAAACAACAGTATTGTTAAAATGCTAGAATACACAGAACAGTCCTGGAGACTTGCTGTCCCTCAGCCTCCCATGAACCATCAGCTTAAGCGAGAGAGAACAACTCTTATAGAGATAATAATAATAATAATAATAATAATAATAATAATAATAATAACAATTATGTTGGAAAGAAAGAGAGTATCGAGACACCCAGTACCGGAAGGTTCAGGATGTAAACTAAAATTCGGAGAAAAATTGTATGATAAAATTATGAGAAAATGTGACATTAATATTTGTTCTTTATCTTTTTTTTTTGTTTTTTTGCCATTGTTTTTGTTTTGAAACAATGTACACAAAGGAAATGAAATGTTTCGATTCCTTTCAAGATTTCAAAGAATTCGTAAAGAACATCATAATGTACTTTCTTTGATTTGAATTTATTAAAATGTACTTTAAGTATTAACAGTTTATGTGTAGAAGTGATAATAAGCACAGAATATACGCATTATTTCCATTCCGGACTTATTCGATTGTCATGTCGAGGTTGCATAT
>CM042138.1:9468145-9480645 GCA_023376005.1 Doryteuthis pealeii | reverse complement strand
ATATATATATATATATATAAATTACATCCTAACGACACACACATACATACACCTCCCATATATTTATAATTCTATATATATTTATAATTATAGTACATACATACATACATACATACATATTTAGACGAATATGTATATATATATATATATATAATATATATATATATATAATATAATATTATATATGTGTGTGTGTGTGTGTGTGTGTGTGTGTGTGTGTGTGTGTGTGTCGTTAGGAAATAAGCTTTTGTTCAGAACAAAATTATTGTTCTATTGTTTCAGAAGAAAGAAATAAACTGAAGAAAACTGAGAATGTTGAAGTTCTTTAAAAACTTGACTTCTATTCCGATTTCTTAGCGTCATTCTCGGTTGATTTTCAAACTGTTTCCTTGTAACTCCGTCTTTTCATTCTGTTGCATTCATTTTAAGAAATACACAGCTGAATTACGGAAATCCTTCTCTGATTTGACTTTTCGAAATATTCATTTCTCCCGTTTGTCTATCTTCAATTGTTCATTATTACGAGCAAGAATATGCGCCCTCCAGGCTTTAGCATTTATGTTTTATTGTAATGAAATATATTATATTAGAAAGACTAAAGAAATGAAATAAGAACGCATATAAATAGTTTACGCTTATTTTAATCATATTTTAAATGGCTTCTATATAAAATCATTCAAAGGATTGATATTAATAAGTTGGAGATTTAACCTGGTTTTATTAACACCAGTTTACAAAATATATATTTTTTAATATATTATATTAGAAAGACTAATGAAATAAAATAAGAACGCATATAAATAGTTTACACTTATTTTAAATATATTGTAATTGGTATTTTAAATATATTTTAATTGATATAAAATAATTCACAAGATTGATATTGATAAGTTGGATAATAATGATATTACAGATCAATAGCACCAAGATATTATTTATTAAACCTGGTTTTATTAACAACAGTTTATAAAATAACCACACCATATATTATAAAACATTGGCATCTTCGTGATATATGAGAAACATTGCGGAATTTTGAACGCCCTAATAACATGGGCTGTTTTGAGGCAAATCTAACTGAAATTGTCTTACATACATTATTAGTAAATAAGATTTATTCTATGTATTGATGTTTCTGACTATAAATAAAATACTCATTGACAAACCTACATACTTCCTGTGGGTATTGGTGTGTAGGCAGTAACGTAGATTTGATTATAAATAGACACTGAGTCTCCATAATCTTAAGATTGTACTCCTGTGGAAATTTTTCTCACCAGCTCTAACGGGTGGTTTTTCACTGAAGATTGAATGACAGCAAGTTTATTCAGATCTTCTGGATTCTTATAATCATCCTATTTAACCACTTCCTTTTTCAGTTTCTTGGCGGCTGCTAAAAAAGTTCGGCCCTGGACCGCGTAAGCTAACATCGTTGATCCCAGGGGGGAGGTATCTGCCCAGGCAACACCTGCCCTCTCAATTTTAAGGGACAGGACTTGATTTATTGCCCGGTGCATGAGGCGCCTTTTTTTTGCACTCGCTCCGAATGAGCTTCGGTTCCTGGGTGGTCCCATATTAATAGAGCCTTGTGCCTAACGCGTACACGTGGAGTACGTGGTAAATATTCATCTTCGTGTTTCACAACACTGGTTAAAAAGTGGTTGACCCTCTCGATGTTCGGCTGATACCAATAGTTGGTAACTCCACCGATTTTTTTACTTAAATCGAGTTTATTGAATTGTACAATGTATAATCGTTATCAATACTTAATACACTTTTGCATAACAAGCAACCATTAACCTATTAATGTTACATAATTATTAGATTCCTAATACTTATGTACAGTAGTGTAGAAACCAAAATGGCTGTTATAAGTTAAGCCGGCGGCCTTGAAGGATTGAATGACAAGGCTTGACCTCAGTCCTGATCCTTCCGGTTGATACCGTGAGAATCAGTGGAGAAGACCCTCTTCCGGTTTAGATTAGAAAGAGAAATTTAGTTAGATCTGCCAGTCGTGTTTTGCACGCTGCCGACTCAATCTGCGCAGGTTGTCTGGTGGGTGTTTCGAAATAAAATATGATCTAAGTAAATCGAAGTCTTGTGTTATTATCTAAAAACTACCAATGAAACAGGGCTTCTGATAAAGAGAAATCTCCAATGGAAGACCAGACACGAAGTCCCCAAGACAAAGTCCAGACGCTGGAAGAAGAACGTAAGATAGAAAAGATGAACAGAATAAAATTAGAAGTAAGAAAGTAAGGAAAGTGATTATAGAACATTAATTACAATTGAATAATTCTGTGATCCTTTTAATACCAGGGTTGAGTGGCATGAGAAAGAATTGTGGGTGTCTGTGCTGATAAGATGATAATGAAATTGGGTCATTTAAGAATGGGTAATCTTTTTTATTTTAGTAATGAAATGGATCCTTCATTTTAATTTGAGGAAGAAAAATAACAGAAATTCATATTTATATTAACTAGCAAATATATGCACCCTCAGGGTGCAAGTATTTAAGTTTTAATGTAATCAAATATATTAAATTAGAAAGGTTGATGCAGATAAAAAGATTTGAAACAGATTGGGGTATAATCGAGAAATAGAACAACTGAAACTTACTCTTCCATCACTCCTGTCTTCCATTGCTAAATTTACCTAATTTAACTATTTAGTTAAAATAGGAAGTAAAGAATAAAATAAGTTATTTTTCTTGTTAATGGATTTCTTTTAAGATTTATCTCTGAGATTTTTGCTCATATTCATTAAGATAAAACCAAATAATTAGAAATTAATAATACTAAGCCCATATTTATTAAAATCAATTTTTTAATATCAATATGCAAGGATATAAAAGGATATAAAAATAATGATGATATTTTCTTTATAAAGTTAAATTATTATAATTATTCAAATGGTAATATCAACATGCATTTGCTGTTGATAGTAGATAAAAAAAAAAATTAGCCTTATATATTCCTTTTCTTCATTTTTATCTATCCAAGGTAACCCTTTGCCGCACTAACACGTACACAAGTCTTTTCCTTTTCTCAATAAATTTAACTGGATATCAATTAACTAACGAAAAAGTGATACGATTAAAATATTTTCAAATCATATTTTTATTTGTATCATTTCTAGAATCGACGACAGTCATTTTTTCTGCTCATTGAAAGTAGGTCACTGACCCATTCTACATCGCAGTTTACTAGGGATTTCTTTTCTTTAAGATACATCTGGAAACATTCAGAATTAATAATAATCCGAAACTCAATAGCTGGTGATTACAGAAACAAAATTCACTATAAATCGAATCTCATTTATCCCCAAAAGGATGGGTTGTTAGATACTGTTTTAAATAATTGCTGCACAAAATAATGCCATAAGGACAAACTACATCAAAGCGAAAATTGATAAGACCCAACAAAATAGTAAATGTAGACTTTGCGGTAATAGAGATGAGACTGTTAACCATATACTCTGCGAATGTAGCAAACTAGCACAACGAGAATACAAAACTAGACACGACTGGGTTGGGAAGGTGATCCACTGGGAATTATGCAAGAAATTAAATTTTGACCACACAACAAAATGGTATATGCATAAACCAGAATCTGTTCTTGAGAACGAAACGCACAAAATTCTCTGGGACTTTGAAATTAAAACGGATCACCTTATCCCAGCAAGAAGACCAGACCTAGTGTTAATTAACAAAAAAGAAAGAACTTGTCAACTGGTGGATTTGCAGTGCCAGCGGATCACAGGGTGAAGTTAAAGGAAAATGAAAAAATTGACAAATATCTGGACCTTGCCAGAGAACTGAAAAAGTTATGGAATATGAAAGTGAAAGTTATACCAATTGTAGTTGGTGCACTTGAACAGTCCCAAAAAGCATTAGAAAAGGGTTTGGAAAGTTTGGATATCAGAGGAAGGATTGAAACCATTCAGAACACTGCACTGCTGCAATCTGCCAGAATACTCAGAAGAGTCCTGGAGACCTGAGGAGACTTGCTGTCACTCAGACTCCAGTGAAAGACCATCAGCTAACACTGATGTGAAAACTCAAAAGGAGTAAATAATAATAATAATAATAATAATTTCGCACAAACTATATCAAAGAGAAAATTGATAAGACCCAACAAAATAGTAAATGTAGACTATGCGGTAATAGAGATGAAACCGTAAATCATGTACTATGCGAATGTAGCAAACTAGCACAACGGGAGAACAAAACTAGACATGACTGGGTTGGGAAGGTGATCCACTGGGAATTATGCAAAAAATTTCATTTTGACCATACAACAAAATGGTTCATGCATGAACCAGAATCTGTTCTTGAGAACGAAACGCATAAAATTCTTTGGGACTTTGAAATAAAAACGAATCACCTTATCTCAGTAAGAAGACCAGACCTAGTGTTGATTAACAAAAAAGAAAGAACTTGTCAACTGGTGGATTTTGCAGTGCCAGCAGATCACAGGGTGAACCTAAAGGAAAATGACAAAATGGACAAATACCTGGACGTTGCCAGAGAACTGAAAAAGTTGTGGAATATGAAAGTGAAAGTTATACCAATTGTAGTTGGTGCACTTGGAACAGTCCCAAAAAGATTGGAAAAAAGTTTGGAAAATCTGTAAATCAGAGGGATAATCGAGACAATCCAGAATACTGCACTGCCACAATCTGCCAGAATACTCAGAAGTGACCTGGAGAACTGAGGAGACTTGTTGTCACTCAGACTCCAGCGAAAGGTCATCAGCTAACTCTGATGTGAAAAACTCAAAAGGAGTGAATAACAATAATAGTCAAAGTGATACCAATTGTAGTTGGTGCACTTGGAACGGTCCCAAAAGGATTGGAAAATGGTTTCGAAAGTTTGGAAATCAGAGGAAGGATTGATACCATCCAGAACACTGCACTGCTGCAATCTGCCAGAATACTCAGAAGAGTTTTAGAGACCTGAGGAGACTTGCTGTCACTCAGACTCCAGTGAAAGGCCATCAGCTAACGCTGATGTGAAAAACTCAAAAGGAGTGAATAATAATAATAATAATAGTAATAGTAGAAGTAATAATAATAATAATAATAATAATAGTAGTAGTAATAGTAGTAGTAGTAATAGTAGTAGTAGTAGTAGTAATAATGATAGTAGTAGTGGTAATAATAATAATAATAATACAGTTCAAAAGTAGAAATAAAGGCAATAAACATGAGCTCTCCTCATTATAAGAAATTCTGGACCATTCTTAAAATGAACAATAGAAGACCTCCGACAGATGGTTGATTGGTTGGTTGGTTGGTTGGTTAGCTTTAATAACATGTCAACCTTTAGGTTATTTAATATGAAGTCGTTTTTTATTCATCTTTTGGGTATTCCATTTTTTTTTTACTCATTTTTAAACATACTTTAAACCTAATTTTTAATCTTTTAACGCATAGTGTACTACCATTCCGTGTTTGAGTGAACCTTGGCGTAATGGTGATGAAGAGATACTCCATACTCCCCAGAGCTCCAGAATTGGAATCTCACCGCTAGATACAGTTTGGTGTCATCGCCTAGATACCAAGACCTTATTTTACTGTCTTCTATCACTTATATGTGTTGTAGGTGACTCACCTATGACACGAACATAGACTTATCCAAAGGGTATATATTAACAGAGCAAAGCTATTCAAGTGAGAAGTGGCAGATACATGTTTCTCGTGTACGCTGTAACAAGGAAACCCTTTCATTTGTACATTGATATATTGCTGAATACATCTGTTCTCTACATTTTATCTTCGTGTTGAGTGATTATTTATTGACCCTTAAACAGGTAATAATATGATAAAAAGGACTGGAGGCGCGTGACATTAGGCGCGTGGGTTAGAGTCGTGGTAAATGGACTCGTCGACCCGAGTTCAAATCCTGGACGAAGCTGTTTTCATTTCACATAGCGTTAATACCCTTGGGAAAGGTATGAATCCAACTATACTCCCTCCAGCTATGGCTAAATAGTAGGGAAGACCGGGCTCTTCAGGCTTGGTTAGGTAATCTGTCTAGGAGAAGGAAAACTCTGAAGGCAAACCTGTTTAACCCTGCTTAAGACATTGACCCTGTGTCGCATCCTACTCGTGGGAGGGATTGGTACATATATATATTATATATATATATATATATATATATATATATATGATAAAGAGGGTTTGGGGTTTTCCATAAGAGCAAGGGTGAAACAATCAAACAGATGCTAGGGAGACAAGTCGATTGGTCGTACAACCTGTCTCGTCCAAATAAGGGTCGAAGTGTAGCATTGCAAGTCTTGAACTGGTCAGCCATCCAGATTCCGTCTTTAAGCATCACGGCTAACCCAAACAACGCTTACAGGTAGCCCCATTGGAGGGGGGCTTAAGACTCTTCAGAGGCGCAGTCGGTGTATTTCGCTAGCTGACCCAAAGGAGAAGGAAATCAATGGCTATGCACAAAGCATTACACCCGGTAGGTGACATAGACAGGCTATATGTATCTAGAAATGAAGGAGGATTTCATAGATGGGACAATTTGAAGACTTGTAGAATTCACTAAAAAGTTCAAAGAAGGACTAATTACAGCAGTCAGTAACAGCAATTGCAACATATAGTCAAACAGAAACAATAACAAAAAATAGAAAATCGAAATAGGTATTAAAAACAACCACTTAATTACTCCCAGTGAACCGCCCTGTCGACTGGGGCGTTAGAATGCACCGACTGTACCTCTGCAGAGGGGTAAGACTCCCCCAATGGGGCCACCTGTTGGCCGTGGGTGGCGACCCATGATGCTTAAGGATAGAGCCCAGGTGGATGAGCAGTTCATGACATGCAATACTCCACTTTGGCCCTATCTTGGGCTAGACGGAGAGGCCCCCTCCGATCAATCGGCTGGTCACGTCAAGCCCTAGCACCTATATGATTGCCCCAACCCTATTGCCCTTATTGCAAGCCCCAACCCCTTTTTATCATATGGGTGCTAGAAGGCGGTGGCTGCGGGTCTACATGTCCTGGGAATGACGTTAAACTCTCTGATGATGAGGTTCCAGTTTTGGAGGTTTGGGGAATGTGGAGCACCCCTTCATCACCATTGCTCCCTGGTCCACTCTGACCCGGAGTGGTAGTACCTGTTAGGGTCCCATCTATGGGTTAAATAGGAAAATGTATTTATAAAAAAATTGTATTATCCATTAAGAATTGATTTATTTCAAAAATTTATCGGCATTAAATGACCCACTGAGGTTGATATGCCGTAAAACAAAACAAACAAACAAACTCCCAGTGAAAAACTGAATAGGTTGTACTTGAAAGATCTGGTTATAGCTAAAAAAAGGGAAACCTCAAGAAGGAAAACGAATCTCGAATATTAATGAGATGTAGAACCTACCATAAATCTGTATGTGTCAATAAATCTGTTAGAAGCATAAAATATTAATCTCAAGTCGAATTATAGGTTTTTCTTGTGTAATGGTTATTGTCGTTAGAAATGGACACAGCAAACCGAGTTCAATTCCTGGACGAGTCTTTTGAATTTCACATAAAGCTAATGTCATTGGGAAAGGCATACATTCAAATATTCTCTCCTTAGATATGGGAAAATAGCAGATTGGCAAACTGTTTATGTGAAGGAAAACACTGAAAAACTCGTATTAAAATCTACTTGCAAACTGACCTTGTGTCGCATCCTGCCCGTGGCTAAGGTCTGGGTAAGTTGAGTTGCGAAGATCAAATTTTCTGACAAGAAATTAGGGAATAAATGCACTATTGCGCGAAGAGATACTAAGATTAAAATTGCATTTTACGTATAAATAGCATTAGATGTCAGCAACTCCCGAAGTATCTTAAATCTAATCCTGACACTAACCCTAAACCTTGCTCTATCCCTAGTGTCGCAAATGTTGTAGGTATTTCCGTGAAATTTAATGTAATATAATGCTTTTTATACGTAATCTCATGATATCTCTTACGCATTAGTACCGAAATCAGCTTTTGACTATGATCTAAGGAGACCAATGTATAGATGACAACACTCATAAGAAATAAGTATTCAGTGGATAAGCAACACTAGATAATCATTGTTTGCATTTTTGCATTTATTTTTGTGCGATTGGAAGGTATCATTTTTAACCAGACGTTGTTGCAAGATGATAACGGTCAGAATATTATAGAACAAGAGTATTAATATATAGATTATATAATCGGTTTATTTATGAGAAACAAAAAAAAACGCAGAGAAAAACAACTTCAAGGATAATGGAGGAGGTAAACAAAAGATGAAATTGCATGATCATAATTACATAAAAGTGTAGGAGACAAAAACAATTCGACGGGGACAAAACAGATTAGAGTAGAAGTAGAAATGATTCACAAAAATAGCAAAAATCGGCTTTGGGATGAGAAAGCTAAAAATGAAATTAACCTGGAAAATTAGCTCAGTAGATATATGGAAATATATATATATATATATATATATATATATATATATATGTGTGTGTGTGTGTGTGTGTGTGTGTCTGTGTCTGTGTCTGTGTCTCTGTGTGTTTGTGGGTCTGTCTATCTGTCTGTCTGTCTGTCTGTTTCTCTCTGTCTCTCTGTCCTTGTCTCTCTCTCTCTCTCTCTCTCTTCTGTGGTGTGTGTGTGTGTGTGTGTGTGTGTGTGAAAGCGTAGGAATCGTAATCTACTGGTAGGAGTGCAACGACTTGGATCTACACATAATGCACAATGACCTAAAGTCATCATCATCATCATCATCATATCATGAGAACAAGAACAAGAACAGAACAAAAGAAGAAGAAGAAGAAGAAGAACAACAACAACAACAACAACAACAACATTGATATAGAAAATGGACCTGCCAATTCATCATCCTCATCCTCATCCTCATCGTCGTTGTCGTAAGAAGAAGAAGAAGAAGAGAAGAAGAAGAAGAAGGGAAGCATGAAGAAGAAGAAGAAGAAGAAGAAGAAGAAGAAGAAGAAGAAGCATTTTTAAATAGAAAATGGAGCAGTCAATTCTGTGCCGTCGTCGTCGTTATCATCATCATCATCATCATCATCATCATCATCATCATCATCATCATCATCATCATCATCATCATAAGAAGAAGAAGAAGAAGAAGAAGAAGAAGCCAATTCAAACGAGATGTCTAAATTTTTCCTAATGGACAGACACAGATTAGCGAATGTATTTCGCCATGGCAACAGAGAAAAATATTATTTATAACGGCATATCAAACCGTCTAAGATCATTTATTCTGTACATGTTAGGGGATCGCATTCATTTTAAGTACATATTTACATTTTTCTATAGTGTATCTTAAGGGGGATTTTTATTTTGCACACGCCCATTTTGAATATGAATAATTTTAAATCTATTTGTTCTATAGAATGCATTTGTCGAGTAATGACCATTGTAGTACAAATTGGACACGATAGCCCGAGTTCAATCCCTGGACGAGGTTGTTTAAATTTCACATCGCACTAATACCCTAAAAACTATGCATATATTCCAAACCAGGGGGTACCTATTTTTTAATCCTATTTTAAATGTAAACCAAAAAATGAAAATGAAATACGACAATAATAACATACGAATATATGAAGATAATAACGATAATTAAACGAAAGAATTATTTATCGAAAACTCTTAATTTATTGATTTTTTAAACGAATATTTTCCTATTTCTTAAGACAACATATAATTTTGTGTGAGACAACAAAATAAAAAAATTATGTTCATAGATAAACCAATAATTTTTATTTGAAGAAATAAGTGTAATTTTCTACCTACAAATACGGACACTTATTTGATTCGTTTGGTTTTATTTTTCGTTTTTATATTTTAGGGACAGAAGGAAAAAGAAATGGGAGTTGCACATCTGCTGCGTGCCATCTAAAACAAATGGTGGAAATAACATCCAACAAGAATGTAGCTGTACACCCAATTGCCCCCATCACACAAACCATCCATTTATGACGGACCAGATGTGCTAGAAAAGGGACTAACTCATATGTGACGTTCTTCAGTGGAAACCAGCATCTGAGCGCGCCAGTGTGAGCTGTGGAGCAAGTACCCACATCGATCAGCTCTGTTCAGGTTCTGAATGATGCGATGACCGATAGTGATGTTAGCAAGAGAGTGTCATGGATATCCGTGCAGCTGGCACGACATGCTGCTGCTTCTGCTTCTGCTGCTGCTGCTGCTTCTTATGATGATGATGATGATGATGATGATGATGATGTGGAAATATAAAAATACGAAAAAAAGAACTTCAGAAGATGTATTGTTTACGTATGATAATATGCAGGTTTATGTTTTGGATTTTTGTTAAACTGTCTTTACGGCGATTTACCAACTATTAAATGCTTCATCAGAAAAATATTTCAAAATGAGGAAATGAGAGGACGAGGGGAGTATCATGGGGAGGAGGAAGAGAGGGTGATATAAAATGGAGTGGGAATGATCCGAGATGCCCGAACTGCCAAATATATTTACACATTTAAAACCTACGTCACCACTATTGATGTCTATCTATCCCTCTCTCTATCTCTCTCTCTCTCTCTCTCTCTCTATATATATATATATATATATATATATATATATATATAGGTATAACTAAAAAGAAAAATAAAGATGGCAGAGTAGCCTATTGACGGTATCAGCCGTAGAGCGTGGGAGTCTATCCCCTTTTCGATAGCGCTAGACTAGGGATACATTTGCTGAGCTGGTACGCCACACCTACCGTCAGCTACCCACTTTACCGTACTGATCATATTACCCAATATGTGTTACTACATGCGCCCAGTTCGTGGTGGCAGGTATCGAACTAGAAAACTTGCAATTCCTAGACGGGTGCTATAACGAATGAGTTGAACAGTTCTATTTTAGAAGTATACATAATATTATACAAGTATTTAAAATCGGAGATTATACATATTTTTTTTTGTTATTTTATTACACATTCACAGCCTTAAGAAAGGATGAAAATAAAGAATTCCGTTCAAAGGGACTTGTGTTCTTTTTCTTTTTTTTTCTTTTCATATTTTTTTTCTTATCGAATAGAAATCTATACAATCTTTTATGCTGATACGCAAAATTGGTGATTGTTATCCGCAATAAACGTAATATATAAACATTCAGTGACAGATTCTATTGTTTGCTTTGTGTTTATTCATATAAAGGATTTTTTTTCTTTGTCATTGTATTGTGTTTTCCATTGCTTTCTTTGCATGAAACCTGTTCCTTTCTGACCTGCTGTTATATTCGCCAGTTATTTTGTTACGGCTGAATGAATAAAAAGAAAAAAAGAAAGAGGTGACAATTTTTTTGATAGATTTGATATGAAAGTGATTCAATGTGTGACGACCAATGAGGTTAGTGGTAAACACAGACAGAGATATTGATACATATACTCATTCATAGAACGCCCCCACTATATATATATATATATATATATATAATATATATTATTAGCAAATATATGCACACTCGGGTGCAAGTATTTAAGTTTTAATGTAATTATATATTGTATTAGATTAGAAAGGCTATGAAATAAATAAGAGAAACTAAAAAGATTTGAAACAGAGGGAGTATAATAAAAATGGAACAACTGAAACTTACTCTTCCATCACTCTCGTCTTTCATTGTTATTTTTCTAATTTAAGTATTTAGTTATAAGAGGAAGTAAAGAATAACATGACAGTTATTTTTTCTTGTTAATGGATTTCATCTAAAATTCATTGAAGAGTTTTGCTTATATTCATTAAATAAAACCAAACAGTTAGAAATCAATAATACTAAGCACATATTTATTAAATTCGATTTTTTATATTAATATGCAAATTAGCCTTCCCGTTTACACTGTAAACCACTTTTTGTTGTATATATAAATATAATTGCATGTTGTCAGTATGTAGACATAGTTAAAGTATTAATAATGTATGACATTTTATTAATAATTGAGGTTAAATAAAATAAAATCATGGAGAATGTCATGTAAATAACTAAGAGAATTGTGACTTGAGTAGAATATAGTTTCGGTTACAGACAGAAAAACACACAATCTCCATTATAATAAGATGTAGAGAGAGAGAGAGAGAGAGAGAGAGACAGAGACAGACAGACAGTGAGTGAGTGAGAGAGTGTGAATAAGAGGGGAAGGCATATAGTCAAAGAGACACAGAGGCGGAATGAGAGAAGGAGAGAGAGAGAGAGAGAGAGAGAGAGAGAGAAATGTAGAAAGAAATAGATAGGTATATATATATATATATATATATATATAGAGAGAGAGAGAGAGAGAGAGAGAGAGGAAGCGCGTGGTGTAATGGTTAAAGTCTTGGAAAATGGATAAGTCACCCCGGGTTCAGATTTTGGACGTGGTAACTGCATTTCACTTAGTACTAATACCCTTAGGAAAGGTATGAATCCTACTCTCCCTCCAGCTATGGGTAAATAGCAGGGCAGACAGGGCTCTTTAACCATGGTTAGGCAACCGG
>CM042138.1:9460645-9465645 GCA_023376005.1 Doryteuthis pealeii | reverse complement strand
ATTTCTGATATGGATAGATAAGAATTGCATCCTCATTGCACGCAGACATGCAACAGAAACAGACACAGACAGACAGACAGACAGAGAGACAAATTTGACAGACAGACACACACACACAAAACACACAACACACACACATATATATATATATATATATATATATATATATATATATATATATGCGTGTGCAAATGAGTGTATGTGACAGGTATATATATTTTTTCACACATCTTTTTAATTCAACGCATACAAATACCCATCAACTTTTATCCACTGCTTTCTTCTCATTTTCTTTTGTCTTTCTTGAGTCTTGATGAAGGTTTCCTTTGTAAACCGAAATGCTCGAGTGTTGACTATAAATTTCCATCCATCATAACATCCCGTGTTTGTTTCTAAATTTTCTACACACAAACACACACACACACACACACACAAATATATATATATATGAGTATAGATAAAAGGATATGAAAACAACACAATATGTTGTTAAAGTGAAAAGATATTATATCATATTCATAGCTAATATTGAACAATATTTCGATTTATAAATATCATTTCAGAGCTTGTTTATACTCCGGACTTATCAATAGCGGAGACGAAAATTATATTAATTTAAAACCAAAACATTGATGTTGCAAAAAAGTTATGCAGAAGTTTCAAATATACTCATCCGTTTAAAAACGAGAATTTGTTTATCATCGAGTTTGGAATATGTCTTCTTTTTCACAAACTGTTACAATAAGAGATACATGACTGTCATTGACCGAGAAAAGCGTTGACGGTTGCTTATATTTGAAACATCCGCATAACTTTTCTTTTTTTGTACCTTTCGTATCATTTAGAATACATAGTAGTATCTCTTTTACCTCGATCATTTAGGAATACATAGTAGTATCTCTTTGTACCTTCGTATCATTTAGAATACATAGTAGTATCTCTTTGTACCTTCGTATCATTTAGAATACATAGTAGTATCTCTTTGTACCTTCGTATTCATTTAGAATACATAGTAGTATCTCTTTGTTACCTTCGTATCATTTAGAATACATAGTAGTATCTCTTTGTACCTTCATATCATTTAGAATTACATAGTAGTATCTCTTTGTACCTTCGGTATCATTTAGAATACATAGTAGTATCTCTTTGTAACCTTCTATCATTTAGAATACATAGTAGTATCTCTTTTGTACCTTCGTATCATTTAGAATACATAGTAGTATCTCTTTGTACCCTTCGTATCATTTAGAATAATAGTAGTAATCTTTGTACCTTCGTATCATTAGAATACTAGTAGTTAGTATATCTTTGTACCTTCGTATATTTAGAATACATAGTAGTATATCTGCTACCTTCGTTCATTTAGAATACATAGTAGTATCTCTTTGTACCTTCGTTATCATTTAGAATACAATAGAGACTCTTTGTACCTCGTATCATTAGAATACATAGTAGTATCTCTTTGTACCTTCGTATCATTTAGAATACATAGTAGTATCTCTTTGTACCTTCGTATCATTTAGAATACTTAGTAGTATCCTTTGTACCTTGTATCATTTAGAATACATAGTAGTATCTCTTTGTACTTTCGTATCATTTAGGAATTTACAAGTCGTATCTTTTGTACTGTTCAAAAAAAACTTTATAGAAATGATATCTTTCAACAGGATATTACATCTATGTTATCTACCAAAATTGTCTTAAAATCTTCCTCTGTTGTGGCGACATTACAGATGCACTCTTAATTCAGAACATATGGAGATTTATTACAAACAAAATAAATTCGACAGAACGTTTTTTAGACGAATATAACTTTTGAGAAGTTGTCAATAAGTCTGAGATTCCCTATTTGTTTAGTTTTCGGAATCTAAGGGATTCAATGAATATTAGAATTGAAAAAAAATGAATATTGCTCAAGGCGGACTTATCAGATATGAATATAATGTATAAAGCACTTTTTATACATTGAGTTATCATCAATTACACACACACCACACACACACACACACATATATATATATATATATATATATATATATATATATATAATATATTTGTGTGGAAATACGTAAATGTGACAGGTTATATATATATATATATATATATATATATATATATATATATATATATATATATATATATATAATATCAGTCATCCACAGATACGTGTTTCAAAGTTTACTTCTCAGTGCGGCTCAACTTTTTTAACAACTACCTGTAGACAGGTGCGAAACCCGACTGAATTTTCGTCTGTCAAAACTCCTTACCCTCACGGCCATCGGGAAAACTGTCAGCCAGGGGCGAACAATTAATTGATACAAACAAACTTACAATCACCAGAGAACTCCATTTGGAACGCTGAAATAGACCGTTAGAATTTTCAACATGATAGGGATATATAATAACACTTTATTTTTGCAATACAAAATTATTTCTACCATAACCCCTAGAAAAATCAAATATCCAAATTCTAACGGTCTATTTCAGCGTTCCAAATGTGATTTTTAAAAAATTCTCTTCGAACATTTCCAGAAATTCTCCGTTTTTCCAGAACGAATTTTTTCATTCAAAATTAAAATTTCACTCTGATGAAGGTCGAATCTTTCTCTGTGTGCGGAATATTTTCACGCAGATGAAACTGACCGAACACCATGTGTAAGTGATATTGATTAAATTAATCTTTTATTATCCATTATATTCTTTACTTTACTTTATTCATTCTTCCTTCATATTGTTCGGATCATTTCCCAATTTTCCCATTTTTACATATATATATATATATATATATATATATATATATATATAGAGAGAGAGAGAGAGAGACGAGAGCGAGACAGAGGACAGAGAGAGAGAGAGAGAGACTGAGATGATAAATGAACAAATAAAAACGTTTAGCTTTTATCATTTTCATAGGAAACAAAGATAAGAAGTTAAAGGATTGTTCCTGTGAAAATAAAAAAAGCATAAACCATTTATTTTGTCACTTCATTTCAAACTATCACGCTCTATCACAGATATGGAGCACTCTTTAATAACACTGCTACGTTGGATACTACCGCTTTCAAAGTGTAATAGTGCCAACCATCACATTCGATAATATATAGATATATATATATAATATATTATTTATTTATATTCTGCTGAAAGGGCAATTATAAAGCAATGTATCGAATAAGATTCGATAATTATAGAAAATTAATCTTGACAAGTTAAATCCCGCAAAGGATGGCTCGCTATGCAGAACCACCGTACAGAGCTGTTTCGACTTTATTAAGTCGTCTCAGCGATGTATACTAAACGACTCCCCTCCCGACAGGAATCGAAACCGGGACTTCACAGGCATAGTCGAGACCATATCCGTTCGGGGCCGCCGGACATAGCGAACCAATCCTTGGCCGAAATTTAAACTGTCAATGATGATACTATTACACGCCCCTCCATAGCAGGCAAGTGGACGTTTATTTAGTAAACAGTGTTCTGCATAGCGAAGCCATCCTTTGCGGGAAACTACTTGTCAAAGAATATTTTCTAGATATTATACGCATCTTTATTCGTATACATAGCATACTTATATAAAGTTGTCCTTCAACGGCAGAAACTTAAATATATAATTTATTTCAACAGGCGTTCCATAAAAACACAAAACAAAGACAAACATCAAGAAATCTTATTCACTTTTTACGCCGAAGAAGATAACGGCCAGGTTTTGTTTACTAAATAAACGAATCCACTTGTGCCTGCGATATGGCAAGAGGCCCGTAACATCGACTTGATAAATAGTATCATCCTTGAACAAAGCGTCTTCACATATTTCGCACAGAGGCGGATGCTAACCGCTATCGCTCACCGCAGATGGAAACCAAAAACCGAATCGGAACTATCGGTCCTCACCTCCGAACTTATGCACTTGTGAACCGCCTAAGGTATAACTCCGGTTTCGGTTGCCTGTACGGAGGTGGAGTCTTAAAGTATACATCGCTGTACCGAGACACTTAAAACAAGTCGAATCAAGTCTGTACGTTGTCTCTGAGCATATGCGAAACCATACCTTGACAAACCGAAGACCGATATAACTTGAGTCAAGGTTTGAAACTATAACAACCCCGAATAATATTCACTAATTATCGAATCTTATTCGAGATACAATGCAATGAACCCCTAAAATATGCCTCTCAAGCAGAATAATAAAATGTAATAATATTATTTCAACTGCCTACATATACTAAAAAAAAAAAAAAACAAACCATCCCACAAAAATCTCTCTAATTATAATCACTTATACCTAAACACAAAACAACAACTAAAAGTATATCACGGATCGCTTTATGGTAGTGCTGTGAATAACATGATATTGCACAAACACAAGTTAAATGCCAGACATAAATACTCTTTCCTCAACTCCACGGCTCACACTCTCTTCCCACAGTCCTTAGGTGCTGTGCGTAGAAATCGGCAAAAACATATGAGAAGTAGTAAGGATAGAGGTTTCATATACATCAAGAACCTCACATCAAAATCTTATGAAAGACCCCAACACCTACCAATTTCTATACACGTTCAATCACCAAGAAAATACCTGGCGTAGAAAGAAGGGCACGGTAAGCGAAAATAAATATTCTGCATATTTGTGACTTTTCATCGGATATAAAACTACACCAACCCACAGCCAAACACAACACAAACTCACACTACACCACACACACACACCACAATATTAAAGCAAAAAGGTAGTAGATTAATAAAATAATAATATATATATAATTATATTAGACAATATTAACCACCATATTACTCCACCTTTATCTCGTCCGCATCAGATTTTCACACCGAAAATGGAAGACACACAATAAGATACCAATTACAAGTCCTTATCACATCTTAACTAGTGTACACTTGAATTACGCTTTCCTTGTAGATGACATCATCCATATCACATACTCCAGTAAGATTTGAACTTCTAATTTATTTACAATACAAATATATTGAATTACGTTCACATC
>CM042138.1:9453566-9460545 GCA_023376005.1 Doryteuthis pealeii | reverse complement strand
AAAGGAGAGTCCAAACAGAGAGACAGACAGAGAGACAGACAACACACAAGACACAAACACACACACAACTATATAATATATATATAATATATATATATATATATATATATATATATGCGTGTGTGGCATATGAGTGTATGTGACAGGTATATATTTTTTCACACATCTTTTTAATTCAACGCATACAATACCCATCAACTTTTATCCACTGCTTTCTTTCTCATTTTCTTTTGTCTTTCTTGAGTCTTGTGAAGGTTCCTTTGTAAACCGAAATGCTCGAGTGTTGACTATAAATTTTCCTCCATCATAACATCCGTGTTTGTTTCTAAATTTTCTACACACAAACACACACACACACGGCACACACAATATATAATATATGAGTATAGATAAAAGGATATGAAACACACAATATGTGTTAAAGTGAAAAGATATTATATCATATTCATAGCTAATATTGCACAATATTTCGATTTATAAAAATCATCTTCAGAGCTTGTTAAATACTCCGGACTTATCAATAGCGGAGACGAAAATTTATATTAATTTAAACCAAAACATTGATGTTGTAAAAAAGTTATGCAGAAGTTTCAAATATACACATCGTTTAAAAAACGAGAATTTGTTTATCATCGAGTTTGGAATATGTTCTTCTTTCACAAACTGTTACAATAAGAGATACATGACTGTCATTGACCGAGAAAAGCGTTGACGGTTGCTTATATTTGAAACTCCGCTAACTTTTCTTTTTGTACTTCGTATCATTTAGAATCATAGGTAGTATCTCTTTTGTACCTTCGTAAATTTAGACAATACATAGTAAGTATCTCTTTTACCTTCGTCTCATTTAGAATACATAGTAGTACTCTTTGTACCTTCGTATCATTTCGAATACATAGTGTATCTCTTTGTACCCTTCGTATCAAATTAGAATACATTAGTAGTACTCTTTACCTTTGTATCATTTTAGAAACATAGTAGTATCTCTTTGTACCTTCATATCATTTAGAATACATAGTAGTATCTCTTTGTACCTTCGTATCATTTTAGAATACATAGTAGTATCTCTTTGTACCTTCGTATCATTTAGAATACATAGCTAGTATCTCTTTTACCTTCGTACATTTAGAATCATAGTAGTATCTCTTGTACCTTCGTATTCATTTAGAATATATAGTAGTATATCTTTTGTACCTATCGTATCATTTAGATACATAGTAGTATATCTTTGTACCTTCGTATTATTTAGATACATAGTAGTATATCTTTGTACGTTCGTATCATTTAGAATTACATAGTAGTATCTCTTTTATCTTCGTATCATTTAGAATACATAGTAGTATTCTTGTTACTTCGTATCATTTAGAATACATAGTAGTATCTCTTTGTACCTTCGTATCATTTAGAATACTAGTAGTATCTCTTTGTACCTTCGTATCATTAGAATACGTAGTAGTATCTCTTTGTACCTTTGTATCATTTAGAATACATAGTAGTATCTCTTTGTACTTTCGTATCATTTAGAATACATAGTCGTATCTCTTTGTACTGTTCAAAAAACTTTATAGAAATGATATCTTTCAACAGGATATTACATCTATGTTATCTACCAAAATTGTCTTAAAATCTTCCTCTGTTGTGGCGACATTACAGATGCACTCTTAATTCAGAGCATATGGAGATTTATTACAAACAATATGAATTCGACAGAACGTTTTTTAAGACGAATATAAACTTTGAGAGGTTGTCAATAAGGTCTGAGATTCCTATTTGTTTAGTTTTCGGAATCTAAGGGATTCAATGAATATTAGAATTGAAAAAAAATGATATTGCTCAAGGCGGACTTAATGAGATATGAATATAATGTTATAAGCACTTTTATACATTGAGTTATCAATCATTACACACACACACACACACTACACACACATATATATATATATAATATATATATATATATTATATATATTTGTGCTGAATATACGTAAATGTGACAGGTATATATATATAAATATATTATATATATATATATATATATTTATATATATATATTATATATATCATCATCCAAGATACTGTTTCAAAGTTTTACTTCTCGTGGCGGCTCACTTTTTAACAACTACCTGTAGACGGTGCGAAACCCGACTGAAATTTTCGTTCTGTCAAGCTCCTTACACTCACGGCCATCGGGAACTGTCAGCCAGGGGCGCACAATTATTGATAAAACAATACTTACAATCACCAGAGAACTCCATTGGAACGCTGAACATAGACCGTTTAGAATTTTCAACATGATATGGGGGATTATATAACACTTTATTTTTGCAGAATAAAAAATTATTTCTACATAACCCCTAGACAAATCAAATATCCCATCTAACGTCTTTCAGGTTCGGCAAATGTGATTTTTAAAATTCTGCCTTCGCACATTTCAGACCTTCTTCCGTTTTTCCAGAAGAATTTTTTTCAATTCAAAATAAAATTTCAACTCTGATGAAGGTCCGATCTCTTCTCTGTGTGCGGAATATTTTCACGCAGATGAACTGACCCGAACACATGTGTAAGTGTATTGATTAACATTAATCTTTTTATTATCCATTTATATCTTTCTTTTACTTTATTCATTCTTCCTCATATATTGTCGATTCATTTCCAATTTCATTTTTACATATATATATATATATTATATATAATATATATATATATATGAGAAGAGAGAGAGAGAGCGAGGCGAGACATAGAGACAGAGAGAGTAGAGAAGAGACTGAGATAGATAAATGAACAAATAAAACGTTTAGCTTTTATTCATTTTCATAGGAAAAAGATAAGAGTAAGATGTTCCTGTGAAAATAAATAAAAGCTAAACCATTTATTTGTCACTTCATTCAACTATCAACGCTCTATCACAGATATTGAGCACTCTTCTAATAACACTGTAACGTTGGATTACTACGGCTTTCTAAAGTATAATAGTGCCAACCATAACATCGATATATTATATATATATATATATATATATTATTATTATTTTCTGCTTGAAGGCAATTATAATGCATGTATCGAATAAGAATTCGATAATTATAGAAAATAATCTTGACAAGTAAATCCCGCAAAGGATGGCTTCGCTTATGCAGAACACCGTACAGACTGTTTCGACTTTATTAAGTCTCTTCAGCGATGTATACTAACGACTCCCCTCCGACAGGAATCGAAACCGGACTTCAACAGGCATAGTCAGAGACCATATCCGTTCGGCCGCCGTACATAGCGAACAATCCTGCGAAATTAACCTTGTCAATGATGATACTATTACAGCGCCCTGCCATGCAGGCCAAGTGGACCTTTATTTAGTAAACAGTGTTTGCATAGCGAGCCATCCTTTGCGGGATTTACTTGTCAAGATTTTTTCTATAATTATCGAATTTATTCGATTAACTGCATTTATAATTGCCTTCAACAGAAATATAAATAATAATTTATTCAACTTGCTTCTATAAAAAAACAAAGACAACATCCAAAAATCTTATTCCCTTCGCCGAAGAGCTAACGGCCGGGTTGTTTACTAAATAAACGTCCATTGCCTGCTATGGCAGGGGCGTGTAATAGTATCATCATTGACAAGGTTAATTTCGCAGGGATTGTTCGCTATGTACCGGCGCCGAACGATATGGTCTCTGACTATGCCTGTGAAGTCCCGGTTTCGATTTGTCGGAGGGAGTCGTTAGTATACATCGCTGAAGAGACTTAATAAAGTCGAAACAGTCTGTACGGTGTTCTGCATAGCGAGCCATCCTTTGCGGGATTACTTGTCAAGTTTATTTCTATAATTATCGAATCTTATTCGATACATGCATTATAATTGCCTTCAAGCAGAAATATAAATAATAATTTATTCAACTTGCTTCTATAAAAAAAAAAAAAACAAACATCCAAAATCTTATATTAATATATAATTATCTGTCTGTATGTATGGTGTGTGTAATATTTGACAAAACACAAATGCAGAATATCTTCTCTAACGGCCCTTCTTCCCAGTTTTCTTTTGTAAATCGGAAAATTGGAGGTGTTGGGGTTTCTGAATTACAAAGTCATGAAGACCCAACACCCAATTTTCCGATTTACAAAAATACTGGAGAAGAAGGGCCGTAGCGAAGATATTCTGCATTTGTGTTTGTCAATATTACACACACACACACACACACACACACACACACACACACACATATATATATATATATATATATATATATATATATATTAGACAATATAACCACCATATATACTTTTCTGTGAGATCAGATTTCAATATGATGGATACCCTGTCCATTACAGTCTAATAACTTAACTATGTGTACACTGATATGTTTTCTGTAGAGACATCCTACTACTTAGAAGAATGAACTGATTTACTAATATTGGAGGCTTGTCATCTAGTGTGGAGAAGTCTCCATCTTCGGTAAAAGACATGAACTCGGTTTTAGCTGGGTAGGGTAGCATGGAGATGACCGTAACGGTGCTTGGTAACTGATATTGTCGCCTACGCAATTTTATTACCAAGCTATGGTTTTAAAACATACAACTTACATATACAGGCTCTATCAATGATATTAAGCATGGTTTACTCATATAGTTAAGTATGGCATCAATATATATATATATAATATAACAAGCTTGTTGGTAAACCCTTGCGGTAAGAAACCCCGGCAAATAGTTTGATTGTAAAAAATATACTACCAAACATCACCTGGGGAGAAAAAAATTGGAAAGAAGAAAAGACCAAGTAGTCGTACCAACCGGAAATAATCGGTTGATACTATAATCTTGACAAAAGAAAAAAACAATTTATTATATTATATATATATATATATATAATATATATATATTATTTATTTACAAAGTTTTCACAAGATCAATGTTCATTATTAAAACAGCGACCTAGGTTCATGCAAAGGGCAATCATCAGGCTGTGGAGCAAGATCCATGGTGTTTGTTGAAGTTCTTTACTCAATGTCACATTTTGGACCGCAAATAACGTCGGCCAGCTGCGGACGCCACCACAGTTCGGATTTACTAAAAATAAATTTTTCAAAATTTGCATTTTTTTTTGTAGTAATGCCAACGAAGTTGCTCCCTTTATTCGTTAAAAATAAAACATTTTTTTTTAACTTTGAAAAAATTTTTTATTTTTTTATTTTAAATTAATTCCGTTTGGCAAAGGATGCATATGTCTTCAAACATTTTAATATATATGGTAGAGTCTTTTAAATTTTTTTCCACATAATATAAAGGTGGATTGGTGTTGTTCCTCTGTCGAAAAAACATTTTTTCACTGTTGAAATATCAGATATCTTTGCAAACAATTGCGGAATTGATTTTCAGGGTGGATGTTGAGTATCTCCCCTCCATGCATTTAGGAAGAATTTTCTTTTTATGGGGACATTGTTTGAAGATTTCCGATTTTTTATTTAAACTTCTATTATTATTATTATTATTATTATTATTATTAAAGAAATTAAGTTTTTAAATATCTAATTTTTCCGTAACACATAAATTGCAGTACTTAGAGCCGTTTGTGTAACTTTGGGATGATCTAAAATTCTCCAGTCTATTTTGTAAGGCATATCTTTTTCTTTAGTTCCATATTTTTGTTGCAAGGGAAGTTGTTTCTTTTTATCTTTCTTTCTGAAAGATTCCATATGCGAGTAAATCTTTGCTTGAAGTCACCCTGGTCATCTCAACATATTTATCTGTGCTTATAGGGTGATTCGCAACTGTAGTTGTTACTTTAGCTTCATATACTACTGATCTAATGTTAAATTTCTGATTTAGGGGACAGTCTTTTTTAATTCTACAAGAACATGTATATATATATATATATATATATATATATATATATATATATAAACGCCAGAATATACTAAAGCTAAATAAGTAAAGAGTGCTCAATACCTAAGTAGAGCAAATAGTGCTTTCAGGGCTAAGATCTGACTCTTAGTCAGATCTTACCTGAAGAGCACTAAGCGAAACTTTTAGTAGGTATATCTGACTCATTAGGTTTTATATATATATATATATATATATATATATATATATATATGTTGAAAAAATGAATAAAGGAAATAAAGTATAGAATGGATGAAATAGGATATTTTAATCAATTTTACTTACACTTGTTTCGGTCAGGAGTTTATCCATGTGTACATTATTCAAACTATTATTATTATTAAATAACCAAATGAAATGAAATAATAATAATAGAAAAAATGTTGAAATGCTCCGCACACAAAGAAACTTCGACCATCATTCCTGTTTGAAATGAAATTCGTTGGAAAAAGCGGATAAATTTTGAAATATTCGAAAAATAACTTTCTTTTTTTTAAATTCACGTTCAGACGTGACCGAGAAAGACGGTTAATGACGTCATATCACATACGAACAAATTTCGACGCGGAGAGTATTTTGTGGAATTCAAAATTTTCAAAGCATGAGGGATTTTATTTATTTATTAATTTTTTTTTTTTTTTTTTTTTTTTTGGGGTTCAGGAAGTGATGGTTACATTTTATCCAAATGTACATTTCCTGTCTGAAATTTTATCCAAATGTACATTCCTGTCTGAAATTTTATCTTGTTAATGTATTAACTTGCTTTTCTGGCATTGTTATTATTGTTATCCTATGTGGGTGTGTTCGAAGAGGAGAGATTTCATTGGTCTTATAAAAGAGAAAAAAAAGAAAATATTTTCTTTATTCGAGTTTGTTTTCTGAGTCATTATGTAATAGACATGACCATTTATTGAGGTCCTGTCGATTTAAATTTATTATAGCCAAATGACAGTTTGTTAGATATTCTCAGTCTTATAATATATATATATATATATATATATATATATATATATATATATATATATATATATATGTGTGTGTGTGTGTAAACACGGAATGTTTGGAATGGCTTTTTTGCCGACAATTTTTGGGAGAA
>CM042138.1:9446066-9448566 GCA_023376005.1 Doryteuthis pealeii | reverse complement strand
CCCCCCAAATGGATTTAAAGGTAGGTGTAACCTCTGTCTGGATGAGAAGATATGTATCCTGAAATATAGACCCACTGGCCAACTATCAATAAAAGAAACCAATTGATTTTTTAAATGTAGACATAAAACAAATTTAAATTAGTATAATCCTATAGGACTGGAAGTTAGTGATTAAAAGTTGGGGTGTTCTGAGGAATGTTTTCTTGTTCAAATTGTATTTTGTAACCTGTTACTGTGTTAATCAGTATTATTATTGTTATTAGTATTATTATACGGTAATTTAATTCATCTGATATAATAGATATATTATATTATATTTATTATTTTATTTTATTATTATATCATATATATTTTTTATTTTATATTATTATTTTTATTATATTATTATCTTTAATTTATCTCATTCTATTATTATTAATTTATTTTGAATTATTCTATTTTTATTTTTATTTTTATAATTTTTATTTTTTATTTATTTTTATTTATTTATTTAATTTATTATTATTATTATTATTATTATTATTATTATTATTATTATTATTATTATTATTATATTATTATATTATTATTATTATTTTCAATTTTTTATTTTTTATTATTATTATAATTTTATATTTTACCCTATTCTTATTACTTTCATTATTATTACTATTATTATTTACTTTACTTAATTTATTATTATATTATTTACTTTTGTTTATTTTTAAATATTTTATTATTATTATTATTTACATTATCTCATTTTTAATTTTATCATTATTATTAATAATATTTTTAATATTATTATTATTTTAATTAATTTATCCTATTATTATTACTATTATTATTATTTTTATTATTATTATCTTAACTTTATCTTAATATTATTATTATTATTATTATTAATTTTAATTTATTTATTATTATTATGATTATTTTTATTTTATATATTTTTTCAATTATTTCATTTTTTATATTATTAATTATATTTTATTTATTATTATTATTTTTATTATTAGTATTTTATTTTTAATTGATTTTTTTCTATAATTTATTATTATTATTTTTTATTATTATTTACTATTAATGTATTTTATTATTTATATCATACTAGTATTTTCTTTTATACATCATTATACTCTAAATGTTTTAATTTAAAAAAAAATTTTTATTTACTTTCTATTTATATTTTAATATACTACTTGTTTTTTCTGTCTTGTCACTTTTTGTCTGTCTGGACACGCCTAGAAGCCAACCTTGAAATGTATCTCTCTTTTTTCATTCACTTCCTGTTTCTATGGTTACAATCCTATACTGTTAAAAATATTTTTTTAATTAATTTTTGTTTTTGTTTGAATTTATATATATTCAGCACTTTGGGGTTTTTTGTGATGTGCTTGTCCATAAGTGAATTGAGACCCATCTGATGAGACGAACATTTGGGAGGCCGGTTTAAATCAACTTAGATTTTATATGGGCCCCAATTTTAGTCGAAATAAATTTATTATGGAATTACGGTGTTGGGTTCTTCCTTCCTTTATTGATATATATATATATAATATATATATATATATTATATATATATATTTAATATATATATATATATATACATAGTTTTCATAATTTCATAAAGATATTGTAATAAAAGCAAATTCATTAACGTAACAAAACAACACCATCAAAATGAGAATCAGGGTTACGCCGAAAAATATATTAAGAACAAAAAATACAAACTAGAAATAGAAAATAACAGTGCAATTACTTTGTTCAATAACATCCCTTCTAAAAACATTTCACAAATTCACCCAGTTTGAACTCCTGTATTTTCCCCTCAATCACAAAATCACTCCTATCAAAGGCATTAGTATGTATAAGGTAATTCATAACGATAACGTAATTCTATAATGATAAATATAGTACTTACAACTGTAACCGAGCCCTTTACTATTCTTCCTCCAATATAAATATCAAATATATATATATATATTATATATATATATATATATTATATATATATATATATATGGGAGTAAATATGGAAATAAATCCGACAATATTAAGAAATTTGAAAAGAAAATGTTCCAAAAATAAGATAAATTTATTCACCGACGCTTAAACGTTTCAGTTTCTTTAAACCTTCATCAGGATGTATTATGGGGTGAAGAAATTGATGGATGTTTTATAGATGAAAGGAGATAAAACAAATTTTATAAATATTTTTTTTTTATCTCCTGTCATCTATAAAACATCCATCTTCACCCCATAATACATTCTGATGAAGGTTTAAAGAAACCAAAACGTTTAAGCGTCGATGAATGAATTTATCATATTTTTGGAACACTTGTTTTTTCAAATTTCTTAATATATACTAGCAAATGTATGCACCCTCCGGGTGCAAGTATTTAAGTTTTAATGTAATAAAATATTAGATTAATTTAGAAAGGCTAATGAAACTAAATAAGAATGCAGATAAAAAGATTTGAAACTGAGGGTGTATAATAAAAATAGAACAACTGAAACT
>CM042138.1:9436066-9438566 GCA_023376005.1 Doryteuthis pealeii | reverse complement strand
TCAGTTTCTTGTTCATTCAATTTCACAATAGCTTGAAGATTGTATTGGTGAGAAACTGACAGATACCAAGCATCGCTGAGCCTATTGGAAATAAGTACCTCAGTTAAAAAAATAAAAATAATAAGGTTCTACCTAAAAACGTCGATTTTTTTAACAGATCAGACGTATCGACAGTGTCGCCAGAAAGTTGAGATGTTAATTGGTCACCAGTTTATGGCTTAATTAGGTGCGGCCAATTGAACCGATAATATTGGGTTGAGAGGAAATCATTCAAAACCTTCATTACCCCATTACTCAAGGACATTATCCGTTTTATGTCAGGCATGCATGTGAATGCATGAATAAGTGCAAAACAATGGCTGAGGAATACACACTCATACACGCATACACACACAAACATATATATATACACATACACGCATACACATACGCATACGTAGACGCACACATGGACACACACAAACATATATAAATATAGTTATCTACTAAGCTTAGCTAAGATTCAGCACGAGGCAAGAAATATTGGACACCCAGTGAGAATCGAACTCACTAACAATGGTTTGCGAATGTAGCTTGCTAACCATTAAAACCACAAGACGTCCCGCACACACACACATTCACACACATAGATATTTATATATATATGTATGTTGTGTGTGCATATATAGATATATGTGTATGCATAATATATATATATATATATATATATATATATATAAGTCATCCACATACACGTGTTTTTTGAAGTTAACTTCTCATCAGTGTGACTTTACTTAAACAGCTACCTCTAGCCGGGATCGAACCCGACTGAATTTTTGTCTGCCAAGTCTCTTATCCATGCGGCTATTAGTGGCTGTCAATTTTAAGTGAAGAATTAATTGATACATTCCTACACGGAATGATTTTATTAACACCAGAGGCCTCCATACTTTTGTAAACAAGTCGAGGTTCAGCTATACGCCAAACGGTGAAATTTCAATAGCATAGGCCTAGTTTGTTATTGTTCACTCAACGTCCCTGTACCTCATATGATAGAGGCGTATAAGTATTCTTGACAGGTTAATTTCGCAAGGATTGTCCGGTGTGTATCGTGGCCGAATTAGTATAGCCTCTGACTATGCCTGCTGAAGTCCCGGTTTCGATTTCTGTCGGAGGGTAATCGTTAGTACACATCGCTGATGAGACTTTATAAAGCTGAAACAGTCTGTACGATCTTCTACACACCGAACAGTCCTTTGCCGAGATTCACTTATGATTATTTTCTATAATTATCGAATTTTATGCGATATACGCATTGTAATTGCCTTCAAGCAAATATATAAATAATAATATATACTTTGTCCAACAATGCTTCTAAAAAACAACCCCCCAAAAATCTTATATATATATATATATATATATATATATATATATATATATATATCTGTGTCTGTCTGTGTCTGTATGTTGAATACAAATTGAATAAAATCTCTCTGTGTGAGAAAGGAGTCATTTCATTTGTTCTATGTTTATTTTTTATTAATCCATGTCACATACAGAAATTAACCCATTCATTACACTGACAGGATTATTTTTTTCAATTTATTTTTTTACTTTTATCCTGGTAATACAATAGCATTTATGAAACATGTCAATTTGATATTCATTTTTTCTTCTTTCACTCACACACAAACACACACACACACTCACAAATGAGCGTGTGTATGTGGGTCTATGACTGTTCGTCAGTATGTGTGTGTTTTCAAGCACGTGTGTATGTTTATGTGTGTGTTGATGGTGTGTGTGATGGTTTGTACGTGTGTGTGTGTGTGATGGTGTGTTGTAGAAAATCACAAAGAGCAGTAAACCTTATTTGCGTAATAACAAGAAAAGGGTGAGGCTGTGATATGAAGAACAAAATGTAAAAAAAATGAAATGTAATGAAGACATTTCACACACACACACACACACACACACACAGGCAGACACACACACACACATACACAGAAAACGGCACCACACACACACACACCCACACACACACACATATATATATATATATATATATATATATATATATATTATATTTATATATATATATATATGATTTTATATACCATACTTGTTGGTAAACCCTAGCGGTAAGAAAAACCCGGCAACAAGTTTGATTGTAAAAATATTCTACCAAACATGACCTGGGGAAAAACAAATTGCAAAAAAGAAAAACAACAAAATTAAGCCATAGATAGACTCACAGATAGCCGACGCGAAAGCGTTTCGGTTTTAGTAAAACCATCAACGAGGCTTAACATATTAATATTGATTCAATGAAAGAAATGTTTTGTAAAAAATCTGTGAGCCATAATTTGCGATGTTAGAAAGACTCAACTCTACTTTTTGCTTCTTTTACACCATCCATTTCGTTGAATCAATATTACTATGTTAAGCCCAGGTTGATGGTGTCACTAAAACCGAAACGCTTTAGAGTCGGCTCCCTGTAATTCAATCTTTGATTTAATTT
>CM042138.1:9408566-9428566 GCA_023376005.1 Doryteuthis pealeii | reverse complement strand
CAAATCATCTTCGTCATTGGGTAGTTGTTGGTTGTATTTAACGGCATGTCAACCCTGTAGGTTTCTATGCTGAAGACATTTTGTTACCATTTTTGATGGATGTCTCTTTATTCAACCACCATTTTGTAAAAGAACTTTTAATACTATTTTTTTTTTTAAGCGATAGATTGGAATTCTTTCACTGGTTACTCCACTCCGGCAGAGTTAGACCTGGGAAGTAATTGCGATGGGGGGAACTTCACACTCCAGAACTCGAAAATTGGAAACTCACATGAGAAGCATATAATGTTTATACTAAAGACACCCTCAGCCACCGAGTCTAGCACATTATGTATCAAAGAATACAGGCGTTACTCTAAGAAAATAGGGGGATACATCCTAAAGGTGCTTAGTGATTGACGTAACCGTCCGATTAATTGGAAGGGACCTCTCAGACGGACCATCTAGCATTAAATAAGACCAAACGTAGAGGTTGCATTCATTGGACTGCTTACCCACACGGTTCCATCCGCGAAGAAATCACAGGTCGCACCCGCGTCAACGAGTGGGGGAATTTAGCCATAGTGGAAATTATATTTGCAGAGACGAGGTAGCTGAAATAATTTATTTTCTGATAAAACAGTTTGTGAGACCAGATCAGACTGGTTTGATGATAGTATTTGTCTCTCATACTCTGAGTTATTCCTGCTTCTCTTGCTTGGGAGGTTGAAGATTAACACGTTTAATAAAATTTATTCTGATGAATCAAGGCTTTATTATATATATTATAATATACACCATATTCTAAAAAAAGCATACATATACATACTAAACATAACGAAGAATATTTATATACATACACACACACACAACACAATATTATAATAACAACACACACACACAGCACAACACAGATATATTATATATATATATATATATATATATATAAGCAGAAAATAATTTTAATTCAACACGAATGCATTGATGTTCCAAAAAACGTGCAGTCATACGATCGTTTCGTCATTACCACTCCGTTTGGAAACTCAATGCTTTCGTTTTTGAATTAGATCATTTTTCTGCTTCTTTCGCATGAGTCCCGATTAAACAAGCTCTGAAGATGATTTTTATAATCCGAAATTGTGAATATTAAGCTATGAATATGATATAAAATATTTTAATTTAAGATCATTGTGTGTTTCCTATCCTTTTAATTCTATCTATCTAATCATACTATCTAATATATATATATATAATAATATATATATATATATATATATATGTTGTGGTGTGTGGTGTGGTGTGTGTTGTGTGTGTGGGTGATAAACATGCAATTTTCACATATAGCCGTGTGTGCATGCATGCGAAGCACCTACCTGTATATAGATAATAAGAATTGGGTAACTTATGAAATCTTAGTTTTCTTGTAACTTAGAGCGGGTCTATAAAGTGATCTTGACTTTCAAAATAAAATGAAATAAGAACCACAGTAAAAAAGAAAAACACGTCGACTTTTCAAAGATCAGTGGTATCAAGTGTCACCAGAAAGTTCGATATCTTAGAAAGTTCATTCCTTGTTTCTCCAGCCAATTGTGCCCAAGCAATGCTTGTTGTTTTTACGCGAAGTGTTTGTGATAAGGAGCAAGTGCCAGTACCTCATGCTTTGCTTTCTTGTGGGCTTGTTTCCACGACTTGTTTGAGATTACCTGCAGCATTCTTGGCAACTCCCATCTAGCTTATTGTCTAGGGATTCGTTGGGATCCAAGTGGCGCAGCCAAACATTAGCAATGATACATGGCTTGTGTTGGAGGGAATTTGTCTTTTAACCTATCAGTGAGAGTAATTCTATCTTTCAATTCATATATATATTTATATATATATATATATATATTATATATATATATATAGATATATATTGATACATATATTATATAGTGTTTATTTATTAGTTAAAGCGAGCTCAAAAAATCAACTAACAGAGCAGATTGATTAAGAATTGTCATTTTACTTATGATCCCTTTCTATCTCTCTCTATCTCTCTCTTTCTCTCTCTTTTTTCTTTCTTTCTCTCTCTCTCCCTTCTCTCTCCTCTCTCTCTCTCTCTCTCGTCATTATTTATATATTATATATATATATAATATTCATGTTGTAGTTTAGGGTGTCTCCGTGTATGTTTCTCTCGGTATATATTTATATTTATAGGTCTTTTTATTTTGAAGTTGGGCGTTATTACTGAAGCATAAAAAATAAAAAAATAAAAAAATAAATGAAGGAACTCGATGATTGGATTCACTTATATTTTTATATTTAGATCTCATAAATTTTCGGAATCGTTAGTTCCCTTCCTCAGATTAATGTCGCTCCTGTTTAACGACCTTTATCTTTGTTGTTTATTGAAAAACGGCCCGCGTCTGTAAATATTTTGTATGACGGAGTATTCCGATATCAGCGTGTAGTCCCCTCAAAAAAGCCACACACACACACATTATATATATATAATATATATTATATATATATATATATTATTTTTAAGTAAAGAGAGTATTATAGAGTTATAATATATATATATATATATATTATGTGTGTGTGTGTGTGTGTGTTTGGTGTGTTGTGTGTGCGTGTTGCGTGTCTTTGTGTCTTGTGTGTGTTCTTTTGCGAAAACCTAAACCCAATGGCGTTTGGTAACAGTCAGTTTCTGTTCATTCAATTAAAACTTTTCAATAGCTTGAAGATTGTATTTGGGGAGAAACGACAGATACCAAGCATTCGTGAGCCTTATGGAATAAGTACCTCAGTTTAAAAAAATAAAATATAAAATAAGGTCTACCTAAAAACGTCGATTTTTTTAACAGATCAGACGTATCGGACAGTAGTCGCCAGAAAGTTGAGATGTTAATTGGTCACCAGTTTATGGCTTAATTAGGTGCGGCCAAAATTGAACCGATTATATTGGGTTGGGGAATCATTAAAACCTTTCATTACCCCATTACTCAAGGGGACATTATCCGGTTTTATGTCGCACTGCATGTGAATGCATGAATTAAGTGCAAAACAATGGTGAGGGAATACACACTCATCCCCGCATACACACACAAACAAATTATTACACATACAACGCATACACATACGCATACGTAGACGCAACAGCATGGACACACACAAACATATATAAATATAGTTATCTTACTAAGCTTAGCTAGATCAGCACGAGGCAAGAAATATTGGACACCCAGGAGAATCGAACTCACTAACAATGGTTGCGATGTAGCTGCTAACCATATAAACACAAGACGTCCGCACACACACACATTCCCACCACTAGATATGTTATATATATATGTATGTGTTGTGTGTGCATTTATATATAGATATATGTGTATGCATTAATTATATATATATATATATAATATTATATAAGTCATCACATACACGTGTTTTGAAGTTACTTCTCATCAGTGTGACTTACTATAACAGCTACCTCTAGCCGGGATCGAACCCGCTGAATTTTGTCTGCCAAGTCTCTTCATCCATTCGCTATTAGTGGCTGTCAATTTTAAGTGAAGAATTAATGATACTTCCTAACGGATGATTTTATAACACCAGAGGCCTCCATACTTTTGTTTAAAACAAGTCGAGGTTCAGCTATACCGCAAACGGTGAATTTAATAGCATAGGCTAGTTTGTTATTGTTTCACTCAACGTCCCTTACCTCATATGATAGAGGCGTATAAGTTTCTTGACAGGTTAATTTCGCAAGATTGTCCGGGTGTATCGTGCCGAATTAGTTGCCTCTGACTATGCCTGCTGAAGTTCCCGTGTTTCGATTTCTGTCGGAGCGGTAATCGTTATACACATCGCTGATGAGATTATAAAGCTGAAACAGTCTGTACGATCTTTCTACACACCGACAGTCCTTTGCCGAGATTCACTTATGATTATTTTCTATTAAATTATCGTTTTATGCGATATACGCTTGTAAATTGCCTTCAAGCAAATATATTTAAATAATAATAATACTTTGTCCAACAATGCTTCTAAAAAACAACCCCCCAAATCTATATTATATATTATATATACTATATATTATAATATATATATTCTGTGTCATGTCTGTGTCTGTATGTTGAATACAATTGAATAAAATCTCTCTGTGTGAGAAAGGAGTCATTTTCATTTGTTCTATTTATTTTTTATTAATCCTGTCACATACAGAAATTAACCCCATTCATTACACTGACAGGATTATTTTTTTCAATTTATTTTTTACTTTTTCCTGGTAATACCAATAGCATTGGATGAAACATGTCAGTTGATATTCATTTTTCTTCTTCATCACACACAACCACACACACACGTCACAAATGAGCGTGTTTATGTGGTCTATGACTTGTTCGTCAGTATGTGTGTGTTTTCAAGCACGGTGTATGTTTTGTGTGCTGTGATGAGTGTGTGTGATGGTTGTAGTGTGTGTGTGTGTGATGGTGTGGTAGAAAATCACAAAGAGCAGTAAACCTTATTTGCGTAATAACAAGGAAAAGGTGAGGCTGGATATGAAGAACAAAAATGTAAAAAAAATGAAATGTAATGAAGACATTTCACACACACACACAACACACACACACACAAGGCGGACAACACCACACATACACAGAAACGCACACACACACACACACCACACACGACACAATATATATATAAGATATATATATACTATAATATATTTATATATATATATATATTGATTTATATACCAACTTGTTGGTAAACCCTAGCGGTAAGAAAAACCCGGCAACAGTTGATGGTAAAAATATTCTTAACCAAACATGACCTGGGGAAAAACAAATTGCAAAAAAAGAAAAACCAACCAAAATTAGCCATAGATAGACTCACAGATAGCCGACGCGAAAGCGTGTTCAGGTTTTAGTAACCATCAACGAGGCTTAACATATTAATAGATAATGAAAGAAATGTTGTAAAAAATCTAGGAGCCATAATTTGCGATGTTAAGACTACTCTACTTTTTGCTTCTTTTACACCATCCATTTCGTTGAATCAATCATTACTATGTTAAGCCAGGTGATTGGTGTCACAAAACCGAAACGCTTTAGAGCTCGGCTCCCTGTAATTCATCTTTGATTTAATTTTGTGTGTTTTTTTCTAAACTATATACCTCCTTTACACAGTCGGGATTTCTATCCATTTTTGCTTCTCCTGTATCCATATCTATACTATCTCTCCTCTCTCTCTCTCTCTATACTTATTATATATATTATATATATATATATATATGGAGGCGCGTGTTGGAGCTAATGTTAGAATCGATGGGAAATGGACTCGTCGATTCGGTTCAATTCTAGACGAAGCTGTTGGCATTTCCACATGCGCTAATACCCTTTGGTAAGGTATGACCATATATTTCTCCTCCAGCTATGGGTTAAATAGTAGGGCAGACTGGACACTTCAGCTTGGGAGGTAACCAGTTAGGAGAGGGTAAACTGAATTCAAAATTCCTTCCAGCTATGGTTAATAATAGGCAGACTGGGCCCTTCAACCGTTGGTAGGTAACCAGGTCCTAGGAGAGGATAACTTGTCCGAATTCAAAATTCCTGAGGTCGTCGTTGATTGGGTTTGTTGGAACTTGATGCAATTCTTTCCTATCGACGTGCCAAAAAATTTGGAATGTCCAACACAAACCTTCACCACTTAAACCAAATCACTGTGTGGGTGTTCATTTGTGTGTGAACACCCATGCCGTCATTGAATCGACGAGAGAGTCCATATATTAATAATATATTATATATATATATATATATATATATATTATATATATATTTGAACATTCAAGTAAGTATATGTCATTCAAAGATATACACTGAAAGTTCCATGACTGCATGAGAAATAAACACAAGATAACAATACCATGTCGCTAATATTTCGGGTTTACCTTAACGCACCAATTCCAAGAGAGGCTCTAAAGATAAGACAAAGATGTCTTCCTAGCGTCAAAAAATTAACAGGTTTCTTCCATTCTTATCAGAATGCTTCGAACAAACGATCTTATTGTATTCCTAGGTTTGTGATTCTTCCTAACAAATGACAATACCCAAAAGCCCATTCACATTAAAATGGTGATAATTAGGCCCAAAATTCATCATAATACAAGTATGTCTGTTCACTTTTGTCCATATATATTATATTATTATAATATATATAATATATATATTGTGTGTGTGTGTGCGTGTTGTTGTATGTATATGTAAGTGAAGACAATGGAAATGAACCGACATATGTTGAAAAAAATAGATAAATAATGGAAAGAAAATGTTGAATGGAAAAAGATTGTTGAATGGATTGAATACCGACATGTGTTTCTGCCGAGAAGATGTTCTGTCCACATAAGATATTTTTGGAAGGTTTGCGCACACTACTTTGTCTCCAGTAGCTAAATAGTTGGAAACACTCGCTCTTTAAAGTGGTAGGCCAATAAATCTAAGAAACGAATAATCAGAATTCACCCTGTTAACTTTGCTAAAGAAATGACTTTAGTGTTAGCATTCTACACGTTAGAGTTGTTGAATATATATATGTATATTATATATTAATAGAATATATATATTATATACATATATATATATATATATCATATATATATATATATATATAATTATATATTATATATATAGTATATATTTATGATGTAATCTTCAACACATGACTGCATTTACACAGTAGCATTGCAACCAACAAAAGCCTCATCAGATGATGACTCTGGGTTTCAGGCATGGTTTTGGGACCGGATAGCATCATTACACTAACCCAGAGCGCCCTGCAGTATCTCACGATACACCGACTTTTTATCGCGTTTGATTTACAATATAGGACTGCCATATCCACGCTGATGCAGTTAGAGCTTTCTCTTTCTTATGTATTCGCGTGTCTGGTGGAGAAACCCAAGTTTAAACAAAAATTGCCGAGGTTGAGTGTAAAAATCTCGCGGCATCCGACTTCATTGGGAAATACATGTATCCATTCCGTTTCTGACACATTGTACGTAGGTCTTCATATTTTCCATGAATCTTCTTGTGTACATTATATATATTGTATGTGTTATGTGTGTTGTGATATTATAGAGGGTGCACGGTTGTGATAAAATTTGCCATACATATATTTGGTTAATTTTCCTCCGTACGTTGAGGGGATTGCGGCACACTACGCTTATTTAAAAGCTTTAACCCTTCTTCATTCATTATACGTGATAAGAGATTAGAATGGATGAGTAGCGAGAACGAATGCTCTGAATTCACCCTGTTAAACTTTGCTTAAGATATTGGACCGTATGTCCACATCTACTCTTTTAGAGTTGTTTGAATTATACATAATATATATATTGAATTTTCCGAGACAAAATAAATGCTCAAATTACAAAGGTTAAGAGCTTTATTACTATACGATGGTATGTGCACAGCTTTTTTATATTATGTTTTTTTTTGTTTACACTATTTTCCGGAAAAAAAATCTTTTTTTTTTTATGAAACAATCAAAAGGAGAAAATTTGTGAGCTTAATTTTGAATTATCAGCATCATAACCGTAAAAGATTTGTTTACAAATATATAACCGTTAAAATGTGTACTTGCCTACCATCAGAGGGATTAAATAGTATCCTGAAGATTGTAAAGGCCTGAAACCTTAGGCAGATGCTCACTAAAACCTTCTGTGTAAACAGTATATTCAATAAATTAATATATATATATACATATAATTATATATATATATTATTATATATTATATATATTATTATATATTTGTGTGTGTGTGTGTGTGTGGTGTGTGTGTGTTAAAAAGAAGTGAAATCGCGGGTATTTATTATATTAGAAAAATGAAAAAAAACACGGGTAGGGTTAAGTGGTGAGTTATTGGCCTACCCTGCAGTGTTCATCGATTATTAATTAGATTATCTTCAGGCATTGTTGGTACTTATGGAAGGTAAAGAATTTTTTTTTCACAAGATTTAAGAGAAAAGCCGAGTGGTGTTCCTTGTTATTTCAGTCTGGTTTAAAACTTAAACCCAATTTAAACCTGGGTTTTTTTTTCTTAATATATATATTATATATATATATAATATATATATATATATATATATATATAATATTATATATATATATAAATAAGTAAATACAAATTAATTTAAAAATACGATAACTCTCTTAGAGGGATGATAATATAAAGCATAATGTTTCGTTTACATAATGTTACATGGAATGAAGATGTTGTTTGAACTATAAAATAATTACATAGATATCACTGACATCAACAATATGGCGTTGACATTGTCGATATATATCTGCTTCTTTTCTTCACCGGATGTAATGCGGAAGGACGCCTGAAAATTGATCCCTCCCTACAACAAGTTTCTAGCACGCAAGCTTCAAACCGAACTAACAACAAAACTCATTCACGGAAAAACAACAAAAAAAAAATAGCACATTAACTAAAACCAAAACAAATGTTGCACACGTTATTGGACAGCCTCGAAAAGTATCTCCACGCAATATGCAATTATATATAATATATATATAATATATATATAATTATAATATATATAATTGTTTATACAAAAAGTTTAGTGAGCATCTACCTCAGGTTTCAGGCGGGGGGATTTGCATTCTTTAGGTACTATGTTGATTCCTCTGATGTGTCTGCAAAGTAACTTTTACGGTTATATAGTTCTAAACAAACACATTTTACACAAGTAAGATAGTTCCTGGAGAAGTTGCAAGCCTGAACCTTAGGTAGATGCTCATAAAACCTTTGTATAAACAGTTTATTTAATAATAAGCTCTTACATTTGTAATTGAGAAATGTATTTTCTTTTATTTCATCTCGGAAAGAATTACCAATTCTATCTATCTATCTAGTCTATCTCTCTTCTCTTCTCTCTCTCTCTCTCTAATATATTTATATATATATAAATATATATATAATATTATTGAACAAGGAAGTGAACTCGTTTCGAAATGCAGACATTTGAACAAATTTTTATTGTGCCACTTACCCACCTGTATAATTAATCCTTAAATTTCGCCTCCTTTTATTTTAAAAAAATCTCTAGGACTCAGCGGTGCAATTAAGACCAATTCAAGTTTGTTTTATTTATTTTTAATCAACATTAGCGTTATAACATTCCATCGCGTGAACACGCTTCACGTTATATAAACGCTAAACAAGCCACAGTTTTTTTTAACTTTAGCGTTATTATTTCCATTGCGGGAACACGCTTCGTGTTTATATAATGCTAAAAAAAACTTACTGTTTTTTAAATCTCAACATTTGACTCTCGTCTGAGGATTGGATTAAGCATGAAACTATAGAGTAACGAGATATAATATCCATATAATATTTATTGATTTTACTACATATTGAAGGATATATCATAAAGGAAGAAATGTCTGAATGGATAAATAAATATATTGATTTAAAATAGGAATATTTTACGCCTGAGAAGTCGTTTCTTCTTTGTTATACTAATTATTTCATAATTCATATTATTATTATTTTATTTCATATTTAAATGATAATAAATGAATACTATGTGTACAGTTAACAATCCTTGCGAAATACGGTTGTTAATTCATTGAATTAATTTCATCCATTCAACATTTTCTCCTTTATTAATTCCTGTTCAACATATTGTCGGATCATTCCATTTTCAACTTACATCACCTACATCCACCCACCAACACACCACACACACACACACACACACACACACACATTATTATATATATATATAGTATATATATATATATATATTATATATATATATATGAGAAAGAGGGTGGAATGACTCCAACAGATGTTCAGAGATTATGAGGCAAACACAAGAACAAAACAAATGGTTGTGGGATTTAATTCACTAAGCTTTGAGCTCGGCATTAATCATTCGCATTATGATTTATCAAGTGTTCATTAACAAGGTTTTTATAGAAGGTATATGAATGTAAGAAGTGGTTCCAATCTTTTTAAATGATGCGTTAGTGTGTTTCAATAACTTTAACATACGGAGAAAAATAAACCAATATGAAATGTCAAATTTATTCCGAACAGCCCTGTATAGTTGTATCTGAACTCAAAGTTCGTATGTTCATTCAAGGTTTTGCCAATTTTACTTCATTTATAAATTAAATTCTTCTCAAAATAGTAAAATACTATTTGCAGTCATCAACTAAATTTTTCATGTTTTTTGCTGTCACCTCCAGGTAAAATATTCCTCTTCTTATGTGTGATATTTGCATCAAATCGTCCTTATTACCGAAAGAACATACCTGAATTAACTTTGTCTCACCCTTTCTTCTTTGCTGACTCCAAATACAGGGGTATGGTTTGTATACAAGTATATACAACATGTATGTGTGTATATATAGAGAGAGATGGGAGTAAGAGAGAGAGGGGAAGAGAGAGAGAGAGAGAGAGAAAAGGGAAGAGAGAGAGAGAGAAGAGAGAGAGAGAGAGAGAGAGAAAGAGTCAGTGTGTGCACGTTAGAAATAGATTGATGGGTTAATAGATTTGTACGTTTTCTATGGAGCAAATTTACATATATAAATTATATATATAAGTTATATTGGGAGTAAATTTAACACACACACACACACACCACACACACACACACACACACAACACATATATATATATATATATATATTATATATATTGACGCATGTTAAAAAAAAACTTAAAAAAACGCCTGGCGGACCCCTTAAACTATGAAAATTAACATCCAACTATTGTTTCTAGTTAGGGGGCGCATATATATATATAATATATATATATATATATATATATATATATATATATATATATATAAGTAAATCTACAATCGTTTTCAAAAAATTGTTTAAGTCACTGTTCTTTCTTGGTGAGAAAGTGCATACAACCATAGAGTGTTTAAAAAAAACCTTCGATTACTTCTTTCTCTCTATGAATTTTTCAGAAGTTTTCTTAAAAAAAGAACGCAAATGCTTGCATTAGTTTGTAATAATGTCTTGAATTTGTGTCAAAAATGATAAATTTTTCTTTATCACATTACACAATTTTATCGTCAGAAAAACGGGAGAAAATAAAGTGTTGATATAGTTGATACGTTCCATTGTCTAGAAATATAATTACTTCCACGACTTTGGTACATTTCCCAAGGCAAAAAGGGCGTATCTTTAAAATAATCTAAAGGTGTTATCAGTGAATTTTGAAATCTCTATTTTTTATAGAAGAAGAAGAAGAAGAAGAGAGAGAGAGAGAAGAGAGAGAGAAGAGAGAGAGAGAGGAGAGAGAGAGAAGAGAGAGAGAAGAGGACAGAAGAGAGAGAGAGAGAAAGAACTGAGACAATTGGAAGAACCAAAAGGAGAAAGAAAAGAAAGAGAGAGAGAGAGAGAAAGAGAGAAGACGAGAGGAAAGAGAGTATAGGAGAGGAGAGAGAGAGGAGGGAGAGAGAGAAGAGAGAGAAAGAGAGAGAGAGAGAGAAGAGAGATGTGTCTCACACAGAGACAGAAAATGAGAGATAAATAATGAGAGGCAAAGGGACAGATAAAAGAAAGAAAGAAAGAAAGAAAGAAAGAAAAAGAGAGAGAGAGAAATAGATAATTAGTGTAAGTGAAGAGACAGACAAAAAGTAAGAGAGAATTTCTTGATCTCTGGATGAAAGATATCAAAGAGAGAGAGAGAGAGGAGAGAGAGAGAGAGAGAGAGAGAGAGAGAGAGAAGAGAGAGAGAGAGAGAGAGAGAGAGAGAATTGACAGAAATGATTTTTATAAAGAAAGGACAAAGACGTATAGACAGGGGAGGAGAAGGAATAATTATAGAAATAAAGAAAGTGACAGTGCAAGAAAGAGAAAATTATATATATATTAATATATATATATATATATATATATAATATATATATAATATATATTATGAGAAGAATGAATAAAAAAAGAAAGAATAGAATGGATAATAAAAGATGAATTTTAATCAATATCACTTACACATGTGTTTCGGTCAGTTCATCTGTGTGAAATATTCCGCACACAGAGAAGATTCGACCTTCATCAGTGAGAATGAAAATTTTTTATTTTGAATGAAAATTTCTCTGTTGTACAGAATATTTCACACAGATGAACTGACTGAAACACATGTGTAAGTGATATTGATTAAATTCATCTTTTATTATCCATTCTATTCTTTCTTTTCTTTATTCATTCTTCCTCATATGTCGGATTCATTTTCCCCAATTCCATTTCACACACACACACACATATATATATATATATATATATATATATATATATATATTATATATATATAGTGAGAGACAGAGACAGAAACATACATACATTCAGACAGACAGCAGAGACAGACAGAGAACTTTTCCTCGCGTCCAATTAATTATACACGAAGGGACCACTACCAAGATAGAACTGCCTGAAATAGAACAACCTAGAAAGAGCTGTTTCAGATGGACAGTTTTTTTTTTTCTTAAGTTAGAAGATGGTGAGTGTCTCTCAAAGCCAAATCTCAGAAATAACCTAACCCCTATCAATGACTGAAATTGATTTGTGCAAAACTCAACGTGTTCGATTTTAAATGAAAGTTAAATCAACAAATCATGTTCGTCATGGTAAGTTGTTTGGTTGTATTTTACGGCATGTCAACCCTTGCTAGGTTATCTTATGCCGAAGACATTTTGTTTTATTCATTTTTGTTGGATATTCTCTTTTTTTCAAGCACCACTTTTTAAAAGAATTTTAATACTATTTTTTTTTTATTTAAGTGATAGATGGAATCTTCACTGGTACTACCACTCCGGTTCAGAGTAGACCTGGAAGTAATTGCGATGAGGGGGAACTTCACACTGTCCAGAACTCGAAAATTGGAACTTCACCATTAGAAGCAGTATAATGTTATACTAAGAACACCCTCAGCCACCGCATTCTAGCACATATATTATCAAAGAATCACAGGGTTACTCTAAGAAAAATAGGGGTGGGATGATCCTAAAGGTGCTAGTGATTGACGTGACCGGCCGATTAATTGAAGGGGACCTCTTGGACCGACCGTGTAGCATAAATAGGACAAACTTAGAGCTTTGCATGTCATGGACTGCTCACCCACAACGGTTCCATCCCGAAGAATCACAGGTCGCCACCCGCGTTCAACAGTGGGGGAATGTTAGCCAATTATGAAATTATATTTGCAGAGACGAAGGTAGCTGAAATAAATTTATTTCTGATAAAACAAGTTTAGTGAGACCAGATTCAGACTGGTTTTATGATGGTATTTGTCTCTCACACTCTGAGTTATCCTGCTCCTCTTGCTTGGAGAGGTGAAGGTAACCGTAATAAATTTATTTCTGATAAATCAAGGTTTTCATATATCTATTTATAATATACACCATATATCTAAAAAAGCATACATATACACTGATATTTATATCTATATACGAAAAATATTATATACATACATACATACACACACACACACACACACACACCATTATATATATATATTATATATATATATATATATTATATATATCAGAAATAATTTTAATTCAACACGAATGCATTGATGTTCCAAAAAGCGTTTAAGTCATACGATCGTTTCGTCATTAGCACATCCGTTTGGAACATCAATGCTTTCGTTTTAAATTTATATTATTTTCTGCTTCTCTCTCGATGAGTCCGGGATTAAAACAAGCTCTGATGATGATTTTTTAAATCGAAATATTGTTCAATATTAGCTATGAATATGATATAAATATTTTCATTTTAACAGCATTGTGTGTTTCCTATCTCTCTATCTATCTATCTATCTATTATATATATTAATATATATATAATATATATATATATATATATATATATATCTGTATTGTGTGATAAACAATGCATTTTCACATATAGCCGTGTGTGCATGCATGCGAGTACCTACCTGTTTATAAATAAATAAGAATTGAGTAAACTTATGAAATCTAGTTTTCTTGTAATCTAGAGCGGTCTTATAAAGTGTTCTTGACTTTCAAAAATAAAAATGAAATAAGAACCACAGTAAAAAAGAAAACACGTCGACTTTTCTAAAGATCAGTGGTATCAACAGTGTCACCAGAAATTGATATCTTAGAAAGTCATATCCTTGCTTCTCCAGCCAATAGTGCCCAGCATGTCTTGTGCATTTTACGCGAAGTGTTTGTCATATAGGAGCAAGTAGCTTTCTTGTGGGGCTTATTTCCACGACTTGTTTGAGATTACCTGCAGCATTCTTGTGCAACTCCCATCTAGCTTATTTTCTAGGTGATTCGTTGGGATCCAAGTGATGCAGCCATACATTAGCAATGATACAATGGCGGGTTGGAGTAATTGTCTTTTTAACCTATCAGTGAGATTAGAATTCTATCTTTCAATTCATATATATATATATATATATATAATATATATATATACACTGACACTCTTCCCCCTCCTCTCTCTCTCTCTCTCTCTCTCTCTCTTCTCTCTCTCTCTCTCTCTCTCTCTTCTCTCATATATATATATTATATATATATATATATTATATATATATGTATATAATATTAGTCATGTTAGTTTAGGGGTCTTCGTATGCTTCTCTCGTATATATTTATATTTATATGTCTTTTTATGTTGAAGTGGGCGTCATTATGAAGCATGAAAAAAAATAAAAAAATAAAAAAATAAATGAAGGAACTCGATGTTGTGGATTCAATTATTTTTTATTATTTAGTCTCATAAATTTTCGGAATCGTTAGATTCCCTTCCTCAGATTAATGTCGCTCCTGTTTAATGGATCCTTTATCTTTGTTGTTATTGAAAACGGCCGTGTCTGTAAAATATTTGTAATAACGGAGTATTCCAATATCAGCGTTTAGTCCCCCTCCAACATAAAAAGACACACACACACACCACACCATATATATATATATTTATAAGTAAAGAGATATTAATATATATATATATATATATATATATATATTATATATATATAATATAATGTGTGTGTGTGTGTGTGTGTGTGTGGCGTGTGTGTGTGTTCTTTGTGTGTCTTTGTGTGTGTTCTTTTTGCGAAAATCTAAAGCCAATGGCGTTTGGTAACAGTCAGTTTCTTGTCCATACAATTTTCAAATGGCTTGAAGATTGTATTGGTGAGAAACTGACCGATACCAAGCATCGCTGAGTCTATGGAAATAAGTACCTCAGTTAAAAAAAAAAAAGAAAAATAAGGTCTACCTAAAAACGTCGATTTTTTTAACAGATCAGACGTATCGACAGTGTCGCCAGAAAGTTGAGATGTTAATTGGTCACCAGTTATGGCTTAATTAGGTGCGGCCAATTGAACCGATTAATATTGGGTTGAGAGGAAATCATTAAAACCTTCATTACCCCATTACTCAAGGACATTATCCGGTTTTATGTCAGCACTGCATGTGAATGCATGAATAAGTGCAAAACAATGGCTGAGGAATACACACACATACACGCATACACTCACAAACATATATATATACACATACACGCATACACATACGCATACGTACACGCACACATGGACACACACAAACATATATAAATAATAGTTATCTACTAAGCTTAGCTAAGATTCAGCACGAGGCAAGAAATATGGACACCCAGTGAGAATCGAACTCACTAACAATGGTTTGCGAATGTAGCTTGCTAACCATTATACCACAAGACGTCCCGCACACACACACATTCACACACATACATATATATATATATATGTGTGTTGTGTGTGTGTGCATTTATATATAGATATATGTGTATGCATATATATATATATATATATATATATATATATATATAAGTCATCCACATACACGTGTTTAGAAGTTTAATTCTCATCAGTGTGGCTTTACTATAACAGCTACCTCTAGCCGGGATCGAACCCGACTGAATTTTTGTCTGCCAAGTCTCTTATCCATGCGGCTATTAGTGGCTGTCAATTTTAAGTGAAGAATTAATTGATACATTCCTACGCGGAATGATTTTATTAACACCAGAGTCCTCCATACTTTTGTAAACAAGTCGAGGTTCAGCTATACGCCAAACGGTGAAATTTCAATAGCATAGGCCTAGTTTGTTATTGTTCACTCAACGTCCCTGTACCTCATATGATAGAGGCGTATAAGTATCCTTGACAGGTTCATTTCGCAAGGATTTTCCGGTGCGTATCGTGGCCGAATTAGTATAGCCTCTGACTATGCCTGCTGAAGTCCCGGTTTCGATTTCTATCGGAGGGAAATCGTTAGTACACATCGCTGATGAGACTTAATAAAGTTGAAACAGTCTGTACGATCTTCTACACACCGAACAGTCCTTTGCCGAGATTCACTTATGATTATTTTCTATAAATATCGAATTTTATGCGATGTACGCATTGTAATTGCCTTCAAGCAAAAATATAAATAATAATATATACTTTATCCAACAATGCTTCTAAAAAACAAACCACCAAAAATCTTATATATATATATATATATATATATATATATATATATGTGTGTGTGTGTGTGTGTGTGTGTGTGTGTGTGTCTGTCTGTGTCTGTATGTTGAATACAAATTGAATAAAATCTCTCTGTGTGAGAAAGGAGTCATTTCATTTGTTCTATGTTTATTTTTTATTAATCCATGTCACATACAGAAATTAACCCATTCATTACACTGACAGGATTATTTTTTTTCAATTTATTTTTTTACTTTTATCCTGGTAATACAATAGCATTTATGAAACATGTCAATTTGATATTCATTTTTTCTTCTTTCACTCACACACAAACACACACACACACTCACAAATGAGCGTGTGTATGTGGGTCTATGACTGTTCGTCAGTATGTGTGTGTTTTCAAGCACGTGTGTATGTTTATGTGTGTGTGATGGTGTGTGTGATGGTTTGTACGTGTGTGTGTGTGTGATGGTGTGTGTGTAGAAAATCACAAAGAGCAGTAAACCTTATTTGCGTAATAACAAGAAAAGGGTGAGGCTGTGATATGAAGAACAAAATGTAAAAAAAATGAAATGTAATGAAGACATTTCACACACACACACACACACACACAGGCAGACACACACACACATACACAGAAACGCACACACACACACACACACACACACATATATATATATATATATATATATATATATTTATTATATATATATATGATTTTATATACCATACTTGTTGGTAAACCCTAGCGGTAAGAAAAACCCGGCAACAAGTTTGATTGCAAAAATATTCTACCAAACATCACCTGGGGAAAAACAAATTGCAAAAAAGAAAAACAACAAAATTAAGCCATAGATAGACTCACAGATAGCCGACGCGAAAGCGTTTCGGTTTTAGTAAAACCATCAACGAGGCTTAACATATTAATATTGATTCAATGAAAGAAATGTTGTAAAAAATCTGTGAGCCATAATTTGCGATGTTAGAAGACTCAACTCTACTTTTTGCTTCTTTTACACCATTCATTTCGTTGAATCAATATTACTATGTTAAGCCCCGGTTTAGTGGTGTCACTAAAACCGAAACGCTTTAGAGTCGGCTCCCTGTAATTCAATCTTTGATTTAATTTTGTTGTTTTTTCTAAACTATATACTCCTTTACACTGTCGGATTTCTTATCCATTTTTGCTTCTCCTGTATCCATATCTATAACTATCTCTCTCTCTCTCTCTCTCTCTCTATATATATATATATATATATATATATATATATATACGTACACCCATATATATATATATATATATATATATATATATAATATATATGGAGGCGCGTGGAGCTAGTGGTTAGAGTTGTAGGAAATGGACTCGTCTATTCGAGTTCAATTCCTAGACGAAGCTGTTGGCATTTCACATAGCGCTAATACACTTGGGAAAGGTATGAATCCATATATTCTCCCTCCAGCTATGAGTTAAATATTAGGGCAGACTGGGCCCTTCAGCCTTGGGTAGGTAACCAGTCTAGGAGAGGGATACATCTGAATTCAAAATTCCCTCCAGCTATGGGTTAAATAGTAGGGCAGACTGGGCCCTTCAACCTCGGGTAGGTAACCAGTCTAGGAGAGGGATAACTCTGAATTCAAAATTCCTGAGGTCGGTCGTTGATTGGGTTTGTGGCAACCCTTGATGCAATTCTTTCCTATCGACTGTGCCAAAAATGTTTGGATGGTCCAACACAAGCCTTCACCACTATAAACAAATCACTGTGTGGGTGTTCATTGTGTATGTGAACCCTCATGCGTCATGAATCGACGAGAGAGTCCATAATATATATATATATATATATATATATATATATATATATATATAATATATATATATATATATATATTGAACATTCAAAGTAAGTTATATGCCATTCAAAGATATACATGCAAAGTTTCCACTGACTGCATGAGAAATAAAACACAAGATAAACAATACATGTCGCCTAATATTCGGGTTTACCTTAACGCACAATTCCCAAGAGAGGCTCTTAGATAAGACAAAGATGTCTTCCTAGCGTCAAAAAATCTATACAGGTTTCTTCCATCTATCAGAATTCTTCGAACAAAACGATCTTATTATATCCTAGGTTTGTGATTCTTCCTAACAAATGACAATACCCAAAAGCCATTCACATTAAAAATGGTGATAATAGGCCCCAAATTCATCATAATACAAGTATGTCTGTTCACATGTATGTCCATATATATATATATATATATATATATATATATATATTGTGTGTGTGTGTGCGTGTGTGTATGTATATGTAAGTTGAAGACAATGGAAATGAATCCGACAATATGTTGAAAAAATAGATAAATAATGGAAAGAAAATGTTGAATGGAAAAAATTGTTGAATGGATGAAAATGTTTAATGAAATACCGACATGTGTTTCTGCCGAGAAGATGTTCTTGTACACATAATATATTTTTGGAAAGGTTTGCGCACACTACTGTGTCTCCAGTTATAGCTAAATAGTTGGAAACACTCTGCTCTTTAAAGTTGGTAAGGCAATAAATCTAAGTGAACGAATAATCAGAATTCAACCCTGTTAAACTTTGCTAAAGAAATTGACTTCATGTAGCATTCTACACGTTTAGAGTTGTTGAAATATATATATATATATATATATATATATATATATATATATATATATATATATATATATGATAATCTTCATACAATGACTGCTATTTACACAGTAACATTGCAACCAACAAAGCCTTCATCAGATGATGACTCTGGGTTCAGGCATGGTTTTGGGACCGAAGCATCATTACCACTAACCCAGAGTGCCCCAGAAGTATCTCACGATACCCCCAGACTTTATCGGTTTGATGTTACAATATAGGACTGCCATATCCACGGTGATGCAGTTAGAGCTTTCTCTTTTTTATGTATTTCCTCGTGTCTGGTGGAGAAAGCCCAAGTTTAAACCGAGGTTGAGTTGGTAATAAATCCCCGGCATCCGACTTCAATGGGAAATACATTTGTTATCCATCCGTTTCTGACACATTGTTCACGTAGGTCTTCATATTTTCCATGAATCTTCTTTGTGTACATTATATATATGTATGTGTATGTGTGTGATATTTATAGAGGGTGCACGGGATAAATTTGCCATACATATATTTGGTCATTTTCCTCCGTACGTTGGAGGTCTTGACGCACACTACGCATTATTTAAAAGTTTTAACCCTTCTTCATTCATATACGTGATAAGAGATAGAATGGATGAGTAGGAGAACGAATGCTCTGAATTCAACCCTGTTAAACTTTGCTTAAGATATTGACCTTATGTCACATCCTACTCTTTAGAGTTGTTGAATTATACATATATCTATATTGGTAATTTTTCCGAGACAAAATAAAGTGCTCAATTACAAATGTAAGAGCTTTATACATATACGAGTGGAATGTGCACAGGCTTTTTTTATATGTTTTTTTTTTGTTTACACTATTTTCCG
>CM042138.1:9391066-9403566 GCA_023376005.1 Doryteuthis pealeii | reverse complement strand
CACTCGTCTTTTCATGAAATACCAACCGTTACATTAGCAATTTCTTTGAAAAATATTCACTGACCAATTATGTTACATGTTTGATATGTTTCCAATAAATTATATACGAAAATCTAGAAATTAAAATCAACGGTAATTTTAGTATTATCTGCGTTATTCGGACTATTGTCCCCATCTTCATAGTTATTTGTACAACGTTTCGGTCGATATGCCCTCCAGCCTTCTTCAGGTAATTCTTGTCGGACTCAGGAACCTTGTCGGACTGGGGAACCTTCTTTTCGAACCCGGGAACTTTCTTGTCGTAATCGGGAGCCATCACGGAACTTTGAACCTAACCCTTTATTTTGTCCACGGGGGTATCCTGTTCTCATTCCGCTAACCATAGCTGGGGTAGGAGTTGTGTTAATTATTTTTCTATGTTACTGCCTCTACTCAGGATTGAACCCGGAATTCAGAGATAACTGTCACTTAGAACTGTCTTAACCTAACTGCCTTATTCACTCGGCCATGTGTCCAATTGGACAAACGTTGTACAAATAACAATAAAGATGGGGACAATAGTCCGAATAACGCAGAGAATACTAATCATCAAGCCTCATCTCAAACATTCAGAGAAATAACGGTAATTTTGTTCATGGAAAAACCGTATAAGTTATTAACAGAACTTAACCTTTTACTAACCTTGTAGTTTGTCTCTTATTAGAAAGAACCGAACAAAAGAAATAAAGATAGCTAGTCTTGGTTTGGTAACTGAACGAAACAGATATATTATCGTCTGCCGTCCGTATGCCATTTCTACACGCGGGTTGTTCTTACTAGAGGGAATAAAGACATCTAAAACAATATAAAGTCTTGTGTTCGTAATCAAAACAGCAACGGACACAAATATAAGATGACCCAAGTAGTCGCAGACCACAAATAACATAGAACCAGTACAGATACCCAGCGAGACGATAGACGAGCAAAGCAGCTAAGAAGAAGGTAGGTATATTTGAAAATTGTCCATCAGCTTCTCTTTCTCTTTTTCTTCTTCTTCTTTTTCCTCTTCTTCCTCTTCTTTCACTTCCTCTTTCGCTCTCTCGACACCCTGTTACTGAAGAACAAAAATGCAATGCACCGTTCTGGCCAAAAGAGGTCGCTTTTATAACCAAATAAAAGTTGCAATGCACCATGGGTAGTCACCCATAATGCCTCGCAACCTCTATAAAAAGTCCATTCTGCCCCCTCCAACTTCTTGACACTTCTTACTCAGAGTGGGCATAATGGCTTATCACATTCCTTCTTCCCCCAACCACATTCCTTTCCTTGCCAGGGACAGTTTCGCAGGCCAAGCATCGAGGACGCTTTGAGTCAGGTAAGTTCGACTCGTTACTACAATATTATAAAAATAAAGAAGAGAAGAAAATGGTTATGCCATTTCTACCGCGTGTTGTTCTTACTTGAGGGAATAAAGACATCTAAAACAATATTAAGTCTTGTGTTCGTAATCAAAACAGCAACGGACACAAATATAAGAAGACCTAAGTAGTCGCAGACCACAAAGAACATAGAACCAGTACAATACCCAGAGAGATGATAGACGAGCAAAGCAGCTAAGAAGAAGGTAGGTCTATTATAAAAATAAAGAAGAGAAGAAATTGCTTATTCAACAATTCTTCTTTCTTCTATTTTCTTTTTCAATGGCGTGTTGAAACAGCACAGGTCGAAAACAGCAATTAAATAAAACACTTCAATGCTGCAAAGCGCTACATAAACGAATCTAATTACGTGTGAATTCGATTCACCAAACGACGTTATATTTATTTTTGTCTCCAGTGTAATTTTTGATGAACTTTTATTTATTCTATACATCGTCTGGAAGAGACCAAAATGTCCTAATATATATATATATATATATATATATATATATATATATATATATATATATATATGCATTATTGAATATTTTATACGTGATGAAAAAGATGCAAAATTGCCTGCATGCAAAAATAGAAACTACAAAGACTTAAAAATCGACAATAATATATTTACATTGTCAAGTGTTATAATTACAATGACTGTAATATATTTGTGGGGGTGCGTAGGTGCAATAGATAGAGTCGTTGGAAATGGACTCTTCGACGCGAGTACAACTACTGGCCAAGGCTGTTTACATTTCACGTAGATCTAATACTTGTGGGAAAGGTACGAAACAACAACTCTCCCTCCAGCTATGGGTAAATAATAATCATATCTCCGCTATGCACATACAGGAATACCTTACCGCCTCAGAAACCCTTCTTCACCACCAATTGAATTTAGTTGTTGTGTTGTTATATCCACTTTTCCTCTAATATATGTGGGAAAGGTACGAATACAACAACTCTCCCTCCAGCTATAATAATCATATCTTCCCTATGCACATACAGGAATACCTTACCGCCTCAGAAACCCTTTTTCACCACCAATTGAATTTAGTTGTTGTGTTGTTATATCCACTTTTCCCCTAATATATGTGGGAAAGGTACGAATACAACAACTCTCCCTCCAGCTATAATAATCATATCTTCCCTATGCACATACAGGAATACCTTACCGCCTCAGAAACCCTTCTTCACCGAATTTAGTTGTTGTGTTGTTATGTTTAGGAATTTAGTTGTTGTGTTGTTATATCCACTTTTCCTCTAATATATGTGGGAAAGTACGAATACAACAACTCTCCCTCCAGCTATAATAATCATGGGACGGCTATAATAATCATATCTTCCCTATGCACATACAGGAATACCTTACCGCCTCAGAAATTACCACCACTTTTCCTCTACGAGGTTGAACGAATGCTATAATAATCATATCTTCCCTATGCACATACAGGAATACCTTACCGCCTCAGAAACCCTTCTTCATTACCAATTGAATTTAGTTGTTGTGTTGTTATATCCACTTTTCCTCTATTCTCAACCACAAAACACACACACACACACACACACACACACACACACACACACACACGTACGCACACAGATTTTCCAATGATGATTTCGTCGTCTTATCTGAAACGAAAAATAAAATATAATAAAAATCCTGCAATGTTATTGAAAAGTCGCGTAATTATCAGCAAGAAGCGACGTCATCAAGCAAAGTAGAATTGTAAGTCTCGTCTCGCAAAACATTCTTTGACTATTCTTCTTTGCTAATCATAACTTACATAGCAAACTTAGTAAAACTTGGAGGTACAGACTGCATTGTGTCGGTTTTCTATGAACAACCTGCTAGCCTAGAAAGATATCTTTCGAAATCCTAGTTATTATCTAGGCTTAAGCTTTTCCCCATCGGCTATACTCGGCTATACGGCTCTCTGTCCCCCCCTCTCTCTCTCTTTCCTTCTCTTTTTCTCTAAATATCTCTCTCTTCTCTCTCTCTTTCTCTCTCTCTTTCTATCTATCTATTTATCTCTATGTCTATCTCTATCTCTCTATCTCTCTGTCAATCGAAGCGTGTTCCTACTCGTCAAATTTGGTTGAGCCCCAGTGTCATTTTTTTTTATCTGTTTGATATCTTCCTGGTTATTTGCCAGTCAAAATGTGAAAAACGATTATTGTAGCCATTATTAGGCTGGAAAATGAATGTCGGGATGCGGGGGCCAAAATTATTATCGATGCAGAATATAAAATCGGCGAACCGAGTTCAAATTCCAGATACGGCCGTTATCTTTCACTTCGCAGTAATTTGTTCAGGAAAGGCTTACAGCTACCTCTCACCAATTTATGCGTAAATTCTCTGTGCAAATTGTACACTATCACCTGGGGTAGTGGTAACCAATCTAGGAGAAAGTTAACCTCTGAATTCAAAGAGTAGAAAGCACTCCAATACCTTTGCCTAAAGCAGTCATATTAATTTGCCATTTACTGATTATGCAACTGAAGAGCAATAATTGAATAAGCCCTGCAACGGAAATTGTAGGCTCTATTCCATTTTTGATTAGAGTAAGATCGTGTCATGCAAGTACCGTAGCATGAAGAGAAAAAGCATTCGAAACATTGCCATTGTGGATTCATAGGTTGCAATTTAACTCTGCATAACATGATATCTGTTGTGGTATCGATCTTTACCGAGCGTCTAAATCTCGTGTTTTTATGCTAAATCCTAACCAAGTTTATATGTAGATATTATTACAACATGAATCAATAATTAGAGAGCTGTGTTTGGGTATTATTAAGAGAAGATTTATTATGAAATAAATGATTTTCATAAAGTTTTTTTTTTCTTGTGAAAGAAATGGTTCTCAGAAAGTTTTTTTTAAGGTTTAAACGCGTTTAACAAGCCATAAAAATGATTTGGCGGATAAACTTCCCGTTGAAGGAAGAATCAACAAATGCCAAGTTGAATGATGGACCGGGAAGTAATAATCGGGCGATACAAACTAGATTAAATTAAATTAAATTAAATTAGAGAATTAGTGAAATAGTTCACTAATTAGGGCTGTGTTGTATACTGGCATCAAATTCTATGTTATATAGCGACTTCAAATTCACGCGGCTAAATTGTGTATATTAGTACTGGGGTTTTCATTGTACCCAAAGCGATGTATGTTAATAGTCAGCTACTACCGACTATTGGACTTCAATAAACAACAGATACGTATGTACAAAGAGAGGACCCTTCTTTATTTCTTCGGTATGTGGGTGGTAAAGGCGCAGAGCTTCACTATGAAAATGCCGGTGGCTGGCTAAGAGCGCAATGTTCACAATGAGTGCCCGAGGGGTGTTTGCTGACAGGAGATGTGAAGTGTCCTTTTTGGCTGCTGGTTGGCGTCTCTGAGTGCCGGCTCGAATCTTCTCGCCTTTATATTGATACATACGCCTCCGCATATTTATCATTTGATCTAATAACGGACCTTTTTTAAATATTTCTTTATCTTCTCCCTGCTTCCTTGACCGGAAACCATCTCTTCCGTTTTTAACTTCTTTGTTCGCTTTTACCGGGAAAAAAGTCCTTTGTCATTTTTTTTCGTCTTTTCTTTGTTTAATTTAACCGGAAATTCATATTTCCGTTTGTACAATATACAACAGCTGAGCCTATTCTAGTAGTGACCACCCCGCGGATTTAACAGTTTTGAATTCAAAGTTTTATCTTCTTTTATACTAGTTGCCTAACCAAGGGTAAAGAGCCCAGTCAGCCCTAAAATTTACACATAGCTGACCTGCAACCTCGCAGATAAATAAGGGATCGATCGACCATCAAATTTCAATCACCAAGCAAGTTAGTAGACGAAAGCCTGACAATGAGTATGTTGACCAAAGACCTCAATATGGACCATTCGACTATTGAATAACAGATGACAACATGTTACGTTATAGATTACAACGTTTTTCAATTTAGCTATTCTTCAGCCAGGAGCCCAGTGGGGGAGGTTTAAAAACGTAGTGGGGGTGCTCACGATTCTAAGGATTAATGTAGACATTTTTGTATTTGTTGGGTTGTAATTGGGGTGGTGTTGTGGGGTGGAAAATGGAAGGTAATGGTGAGTAAGGACATGAACTATTCTAAATTCTCCATAAACTTCCTCAAGTTTCTTGTTGGTTTTAAAAAATGTACATATCTCTCAATTCTTCATTTGATTCCCGATTGGTCCAATTCGTCTAATGCTTTTTGGAACTGTTCCAAGATCTCCAATAATGATGGAAACAGTCGTCATTTTCACGATACACATTTCTTCTCAGTTTTTTTTGTTTGTTTATTTGTTTCCATAAGGTTCCTAGTTCGATACCAGCCCTCGCCAACTCAGCGTATAAGTAGCACAGGGATGTGTGTGGTAAAGTAAGGAGCTGATGGTAGGTGTGGGTCTCCACCGCAGATGCTAAGAATAATCTCCTTGGTTTAGCGCTAGTGAAAAGGGATAGACTCCCTCGCTGTATGAATCATACCGACATTAGACCGCCCCGACGACTTTACTTTTTTACTTTGTTTCTTTTAGGGGGATTTTTATTTATTTATTTTTTGTTTGTTTATTTTCTGTTTGTTTTGTTTTGTTTTTTTAATTTTTGTTTTTTTTTTCAGAGGGTAGGAGTCTGTAAGGGCTACTGATAATACGTTAACTTCTTTCATTCGTCTTCTCAAAAAATCTCGGAAAAGTATGGAAATTGGCTTGGTGAGTCCGCCATTAACTCTCAGATAACAACAAAGCTTTTTGATCTAGACGGGTGGTCGGAGAGCCCCCTCCGATCAATCAGCTGGTCACGTCAAGCCCTAGCACCTATATGATTTTCCCAACCCTATTGCCCAAATGGCAAGCCCCAACCCCTTTTTATCATATGGGTGCTAGAAGGCGGTGGCTGAGGGACTACTTGTCCTGGGAATGACGTTAAACTCTATCTGATGGTGAGGTTCCAGTTTTGGAGGTTTGGAGAATTTGGAGCACCCCTTCATCACCATTGCTCCTTGGTCCACTCTGACCCGGAGTGGTAGTACCTTTTAAGGTCCCATCTATGGGTTAAATAGAAAAACATGAGTTGATAAACAAAATTGTATTATCCATTAAGAATGAATTTATTTCAAAACTTTGACGGCATTAAATGACCCACTGAGGTTGATATGCCGCAAAAGAAAACAAAACAAACAAAAAACAAACAACAAAGCTTAAAATTGGTGAAAAAAAGTATCCAATGAAAAAACCGCAATAACTATGCACCAACACACGAACTGCTAAAGATCGGGTGTGAGCTTGTCGGTGACTCGTTCAGTTGGATAACTACATAGAAACATTGTCCCCAGACTGGATTGGCTCCAACTATGATTTTACAAGGTTACAAATATCTTAAAACAGTTTCATTGAAAGTTCTCAAACAGATATAATCCATCGTTATGGATCATCCTATGTATAATTTCAAAATTGAAAACCAAAAAATAACAATCTACGTACTACATATATATCCTTAATTACCTTTATCATATCATATTATTGTTTCTCATAGAGTTAAATATATAAGTAAATAACATTTGATTATATATAATTTTTAATTAACCCTACGTTGGCGTTAATCTCAATTTACATAGGTTCATGTACTTATCTCTATTGGATGTCGTCACGCTCTTTGTCGTACGGATAAGGTTACTCACAGGGAGGCTAGCAATTAAAGAGTACACTAATTCCACGTAGAGCTAAGTCTATCACGTTTAAATGAGCCTGGAGCCAGCTTTCAATTCACAGCAGACACATTAATAGGTGTTTAATTTTCCGTATAGCTTGAGTCATGCAAGTACAAAGTTTCCGCGCCGAAATTAACAATATGGCGTCACACAACTCAACTCTTGTGAAAGAGATTTATTTGTTTATTCATATGTAAAATAACCAATAACACCGACTACCACAACAACAACAACAACAACAACTGATACTATTACAACAATAACAACAACAATAACTACTACTACTTCTACGACTACACATAATAATAATAATAATAATAATAATAATAATAATAATAATTTTGTGCGTTTCGTTCTCAAGAACAGATTCTGGTTTATGCATATACCATTTTGTTGTGTGGTCAAAATTTAATTTCTTGCATAATTCCCAGTGGATCACCTTCCCAACCCAGTCGTGTCTAGTTTTGTATTCTCGTTGTGCTAGTTTGCTACATTCGCAGAGTATATGGTTAACCGTCTCATCTCTATTACCGCAAAGTCTACATTTACTATTTTGTTGGGTCTTATCAATTTTCGCTTTGATGTAGTTTGTCCTTATGGCATTATTTTGTGCAGCAATTATAAGTGATTCTGTTTCTCTTTTGAGGTTTCCCTTTCTTAACCATGTCCAATTCTTTTGATGTGCAACCTCATCTATTTGTCGTTTGAAGCGGCCATATAATTGTTTTTCTTCCCATTTTTGTTTTCTAGTCTTTGTCGTTCTTCTGTTTGTCCATCTGCCGTTTCTACTATTGTTGGTCGCCATAAGTAATTTGTCTTTGCTCTTCCTTGTGTAATCTTCAAGTTGTTGGATTGTGGTTTCTACGCATTCCTCTATGTTGGCAAGACCTCTTCCCCCTTCCTTTCTTGACACATACAATCTATCTCTATCATCTCTAGGGTGGAGAGCCTTGTGCATGGTCATTAATTTCTCGTCCTTTGGTCTATCTGTCTGAGTTCTTCTTTTGTCCATTTTAAGAATGGTCCTGAGTATCTTATAATGGGGACAGCCCAGGTATTAATTCCTTTGATCAGATTTCTGCTGTTAAGTTTCGTTTCTAGAAGTTTTCTAGTTCTCCTGAGATATTCCTTTTTAACTTTTCCTTTCATTTCTGCTTGCATGATATTGTCCGCTTCCAAAATTCCTAAGTATTTGTAGCTTTCATTTTCATCAAGAGATTTTATAGTTTCCTGATTTGGTAGTTGTATTCCATTTAATAGTTTTCTTTCACCCCTTTTTATTACAAGCATAGCACATTTTTCGATTCCAAATTCCATCCCTATATCCTGGCTATATATCCTAATAGTTTGTACTAGGCTCTCCAATTCTTTTTCATTTTTTGCAAAAATTTTAATGTCATCCATGTACATAAGGTGGTTGATCTTTTCTTGTGAATTACTAAATTTGTATCCCCCGGTACATTTTTTCAGTATATGGTTTAGCGGCATCATTGCAATAATAAAGAGTAGTGGTGATAATGAGTCTCCTTGGAAGATACCTCTTTGGATTTTTACTTCTGCCAGGGATTGTTTTCCAGCTTTTAATTGAACTCGCCAGTTTTCCATGGCTTTCTCTGGGACTTTGAAATTAAAACGGATCACCTTATCCCAGCAAGAAGACCAGACCTAGTGTTGATTAACAAAAAAGAAAGAACTTGTCAACTGGTGGATTTTGCAGTGCCAGCGGATCACAGGGTGAAGTTAAAGGAAAATGAAAAAATTGACAAATATCTGGACCTTGCCAGAGAACTGAAAAAGTTATGGAATATGAAAGTGAAGGTTATACCAATTGTAGTTGGTGCACTTGGAACAGTCCAAAAGCATTAGCAAAGGGTTTGGAAAGTTGGATATCAGAGGAAGGATTGAAACCATTCAGAACACTGCACTGCTGCAATCTGCCAGAATACTCAGAAGAGTCCTGGAGACCTGAGGAGACTTGCTGTCACTCAGACTCCAGTGAAAGACCATCAGCTAACACTGATGTGAAAACTCAAATAATAATAATAATAATAGTCTAGACCTAGTGTTGATAAACAAAAAAGAAAGAACTTGTCAACTGGTGGATTTTGCAGTGCCAGCAGATCACAGGGTGAAGCTAAAGGAAATTGAAAAAATGGACAAATATCTGGACCTTGCCAGAGAACTGAAAAAGTTATGGAATATGAAAGTGAAAGTGATACAAATTGTAGTTGGAGCACTTGGAACGGTACCAAAATGATTGGAAAAGGGTTTGGAAAGTTTGGAAATCAGAGGAAGGATTGAAACCATTCAGAACACTGCACTGCTGCAATCTGCCAGAATACTCAGAAGAGTCGTGGAGACCTGAGGAGACTTGCTGTCACTCAGACTCCAGTGTGAGACCATCAGCTAATGCTGATGTGAACACTCAAAAGGAGCAAATAATAACAATGAGCACATAGAAAATACCTAGACCTTACTAGAGAATTGAAAAAGAAAAGGGAAGATGAGCGTGTAGGGATACCGATTTTGGTTGGTGCACTTATGTCCTTTAGAAAGAGATTAGAGGGACGAGGTAAATTCAAGAGTGAATGAATGGTCCACTACAAACTACAGAGCACAGTACTGTAAAGTGAACCAGGCCAGAAGCAGTCTCTCTGTTCAAAGATCATTCCTAACAGAATCAACCACGCCGCAGAAGAACGTAGAAGACCCAGGAGTCATTTCTGTCCTGTTATTTGTTTACTGCACGAGATTGTTTTCCAGTGAAAGACTGAGGTTTAGTCTTGACCTTCCTTTGCATTTTCGCTGTTATTTTGGGTGGTAATCAACTCTCACAGATTGAAATGAGTTTCAGTTGCTTATCCAATACTCATTTGTATCACCCATTAGCAGTTCTATATTCATATAAATTTATCAGTTCCTCCGTGCCCTTAGCCGGTGGTAGGTCGAGTCTGAGTGCTGAGTGTATTGCACGCAAGTTTTCTCTTCTCCGGAGTTTTCCCATGGAAATCTAACTTTACTGAGTTGATATTGCTTTGGCCCAAGCCCGCATATCAACAAATTACGGCTTACGGTTTTTTGTCTTCTCTGTTGAGTTTGGTCAGACGATTTCTGGTTCTATCTCTTGATTTTTCCTAGTTTCATTAATTAGATCTTTGGGTCTATGTACTCCTGTGTTGACCGTTTCCTAGGTGCACCGACTTCAGATTAGAGACGATCTTACAACCTGTCATGATTCCGAGGTTTCTTAGGTCTATGCTGCGAAGGTCCAAGTATTTGTCTTATTCTTTGCGCTTTTCTTTCGACTTACAATCGGTTGATGCGGCCGGGATTCGTGGAAATGCCACGAGAATTGTTCAGAGTTCTGTTCTTGATTCAGGTTAGTTTGATTTGTGTTACTACCTACTATGGAATTTCTAGGTTTCCCTTTGTGCTGTGGCATATCACTTTTGAATTATTATTATAGGCTTTATTTATTATTATGGGGTGATGGTTACTTATAGTTAGTCACACTCATTGGGGTTATTTATTATAAACGTCCATACACTTCATCTATATAATATTTTTATTATTTATACATGTTATTATTATCTTGATTGCCATAAGGATCCAGAGTACCATTTATGTCATTTATCTCATTTTATTCTATTATTTTATATACTTTACTTCACCTGTGACTCGATGAGCACCCATGGCCATCGCAACTTAGGTTTGTAAACGCTATTTTCACACAAGAGGCGTTATGTCTTGTGTTTCTTTTTTGAGTTCTATCTACACTTCACTGAGGTATCCAGGTCTTTCCTGCTGGGAAATATTCAGATTGAGATACCTCGGTTCCTTACAAGATGTTCTATAAGTCCCAGGTAATGCAAATTCGCAGAGACTAGGACACCATGAGACCGAGAAGTTGGCGTTTCAAGTGTTAAAATGGCTGGTGACTAAAATCAGTACTGCCTGTGCAGAATGTAAAATACTCATCGTAGGTATATTTCCTCCAATATAGAGAATGTACAACTTCACACTTATTCTACTTCTCAAAAGTCCCAATTGGTTGACCTGTTATCCGATGATCAGCGAATGATGCCGCTAAACCAAAATTCATCATAACTGATTACGAAATAATATTAATTAGTATCATTGGGGATACATATAATTTCTCCTAGTTGTAGAGCTATTTTCCGACCAAACGCACAACAAAAGGTATGGTGTGCGTCAACTCGCGACGCTTGAAGAAAGCAATTTTCATTTCGAAAACAAACTTGGATCTTGAACAGTAAATATGCTGATTCTTATAACAAAATAGCTAGTTGATTATTGGATGGTGTCAATAATCTGCATATATCACATTGAGTGAAATCAGATATCCACATGACCAAGTAGCGTAGCAGACTAAGTTACTAGACTTGAGACAATATCCAGAGAAGAGTATCTCACATTGCCTTAGCGATAGGTAGCTGCGTGAGATATTAGCTTCATGTGATTTATCTTTGAGATCCATGTTTTAAAAATCATGTGCTCTTCTACGGTGCGCTCTCAGTGAAATAAATCTAAGAGGGTTAAAGATAAAATCTTAGTTCCTAAAATATTGGAATACCATTAGCTATTCTCAAATATTTATCTCTTATGCAGCATCGTGTCGTTTATTAAACTATAAAATCCATGCTTGATGAATAATGTATACAGCTCAATTAGGTCATAACTTTTGTAGGAATTTCATGGTGAGACCTGAACTTAGATTTATCATGGCAGCAGAAATTGTATAAGGAAATAGTTAATTAAAGGAATATCTCAAGGAGAACTAGAAAACTTTCTAGAAACGAAACTTAACAGCAGAAATCTGATCAGTATTGGTAATGAGTATATGCCGCTGGGGTCTTGTATACCCCATTATAAGAACTCAGTGTTGTAACCGAGTTTACTCCTCTAAATGGTATCAATATGTAGAGCACACTCAAGTACAGGATAGGTACCTAAATTAGAGCGTATTGTATAAATTAACATTCTGAGACCATGGGTACTGCACAAGGTCTCCAACCCTAGAGATGTAGGAGTACAAAATGTTTATTGTGTGTTCCAGTAATATAGGAAAGGGGAATGTATGTTGTCCTTATATTGCCAACACATAGAGGGATACTAAGGTCGCGTTAGACAACCACAATCCACATCACTTGATAGCAGTACCTACACAGGAAGCGAAAGTAACCAGGGTCTAGATGGATCTATTATGGAACCAGCAAATAGAGCAAAGGAAGAGTGAAGACTACGGCAGATGACAACAGAAAGAACGAAAGACTAGAAAACAAAAAATTGGGAAGGAAAAACAATTTATATGGCCGCTTCAAACGACAATCAATCAAACAGTATGACGCTTA
>CM042138.1:9383566-9386066 GCA_023376005.1 Doryteuthis pealeii | reverse complement strand
AAGGAAAACTCTGAATTCAAACCTGCTAAACTCCGATTGGACCCCTAACAGGTACTACCACACTGTGTCCTGAGTGGACCTGGGAGAAATGGTACTCCACATTTCCCAGAATTCCCAAATTTTAACTTCACCATTAGAGAATGTTTAATTGGGTATGTTTGTAATTCAGTTGGGCTCGATTAATATGAAAAGGGATACCGATGTATGTATCACAGATCATGCTCGCTTAAATCGTCACTTATAAGAAATACGGTGCATTTTTTAGGTAATGTTTACTGCATACGAAAAAGATGAAAGTAATTCATTTATTATTTGTTCTCCATTTATATTTTATACTTAAGCATATTCCCACACATTATCTCTTTGAATGATATATTATCATAATAGGATATCTTATTCCCAACATGTTCCTATTTCGTCATCCATTTTGTGTTGTCTATAGTCTCAAAGTGGTTTTCATAAAACAATTTCTTTGAGAATGTGTGCAACTTTAAAGCAATAATATTTTTTGTGTACTTAAGAGGGGGTGGTCTGATCTTATGAATGTGTGCAATTTTCTTTGGAATAAACCAGGCAACAGAGTAATGTTGCGTTGTCTGTCATGTATCTTGTATTATCCTCTTCTAGAAATGTTACAGTTAAAAAGAAAGAATGAAAATAGGCGAACGAAACGAAAGAAATATGGGTTGTAAAATTCATGAAATAAAAGAGGAAAAGGAACGAAAAAAGGAATTTATTGAAAGGAAATTATATGAAAGATCTATTTTAAAAATGTCAACACGGAGGATATTCTCTCTTTTTTGTGAAGGAAATAAAATTATACCATAGAATATAGACATGAAACTAATCAATACCATACAACATAATCCCCAATAATGCTAACACATTGTTAAAACCAATTACTAAAAAGTATGGACCATCTGACCTTTAATCACCCCTTTTGCGATCTCGTTTCATAAGGACATTCTTTTCATTTACACCGTCAAAATTCGGTTGTTTGTTAGGGGTTAGGGTTGAGGGTTAGGGTTAGGGTTAGGGGTTAGTTTTATAATAAAAAAACTCTAACATTGTCTGTTAACAATCAACCGGATTTTCACGGTGTAAACGAAAAAATGTCCTTATGAAACGAGATTGCAAAAGTGGTGACTAAAGGTCATATGGTCCAAAAGTATAAATATAAATACACGATATTTATTACTTCCTAATCGTTAGGCATGACATAACCCCAGACGGGTTGATATGCCGTTAAAATCAATAAACAAACAAACATGAAATGTAAATAAAGATGAACAGAACGAAAGAAAGAAAAGAAAGAAAAGAAAGAAATAGATTGAACACAAGGAAAAAGGAAAAGATTCGAAGAAGGGAAAAGACAAATAAAACTAAAAAAAAAAGAAAAAAGTATTCTAAAATAGAGGAAATAAATGAATGACAGGAAAAATAGATGGACGAAACTACAGAAAAAAGAAAAAGAGAAGAATATAAAAAAGAAAGAAAACGAAGGAAATAAAGAAAGGAAGCGGGATAACAAAAATAAATGAAAGATATCAAAGAAATCAAGAATGAAAATGGTAACTAAATGAAAAAGAAAGAGATTAACAAAAGAAAGAAAGAAAGGAAAAAAGAAATAAGGTAAGGAAGAAAGAAAGAAACAAAGAAAAAATCAAGGTAGAAAATTGTAACTAAAGAATGAAAGAAACCTATTAATAAAAGAAAGAACGAAAGAAAGGAAGGAAGAAAGATAGAAAGGAAGAAAGAACGAAAGAAAGGAAGGAAGAAAGAAAGAAAGAATGAAAACCAAGGAAGAAAATGATAACTAAAGAAAGAAAGAAACAGATTAACAAAAAAAAAAAAAGAAAGAAAGAAAATCAAGGAAGAAAAACGGTAACTACAGAAAGAAAGAAACAGATTTAAAAAAAAAAAGAAAGAAAAGAAGAAAGAAAGAAAATCAAGGAATAAAATGGTAACTATCGAAGGAAAGAAACAGATTAACAAACAAAAGAAAGAAAGATAGAAAGAAAGGAAGCAAGAAAGAAAAAAAGAAAGAATGAATGAAAACCAAGAAAGAAAGAAAGAAAGAAAGAAAATCAAGGAAGACAACGGTAACTACAGAAAGAAAGAAACAGATTAAAAAAGAAAGAAAGAAAGATAGATAGAAAGAAAGAAAAGAAGAAAGGAAGAAAGAATGAAAGAAAAGAAGAAAGGAAGAAAATAGTAACTACAGAAGGAAAGAAAGAAAGAAAGAAAGAAAGAAAGAAAGAAAGGAAGCAAGAAAGAAAAAAAGAAAGAATTAATGAAAACCAAGGAAGAAATTGAAAACGAAAGAAAGAAAGAAAGAAAGAAAGAAAACCAAGGAAGAAAATGGTAACTCCAGAAAGAAAGAAACAGATTTAAAAAAAAAGAAAGAAAAAAAGATAGAAAGAAAGGAAGCAAGAAAGAAAAAAAGAAAGAATTAATGAAAACCAAGGAAGAAATTGATAACTAAAGAAAGAAAGAAACA
>CM042138.1:9328566-9378566 GCA_023376005.1 Doryteuthis pealeii | reverse complement strand
CTATGTTTCTTTGGATACAAAATATAAATGACCCCTCTAACAATATCAAATCTATTAGTAATGGAGATTCGCTTCTGGTTTTTGTCTGTAACAAAAACGACATCACTGATTACGTCACACTACCTAAAACGTCATAACGTAGAATAAATACATTCAAAATTTGAGCATGCAATATTAGACAGTCCTCATTGTTTTTTTAAAACAAGTTTTAATAAATACATACCTGGTATTATATATCTATATATAGTTTGTTTTATTTTAATATATATTTAAAGTTATCAGAACTAAGTTTCCATTTCATTCTTTTTTAATTTTTTACTCCTTTAATAAATGTAATTTATTTTTTACTCCTTTAATAAATTTGATGATTTTACTTTACTTATGATACAAACTCTCTGATATTAGATTTTCAACTCCCATCCCTCAAGCAATAACTATTTTACGTCGCCCAGAGGGCGTTTTTTTTATTTTGCTAACATAAATAATATAAATAAAGTTGGTGGAGTGGACTATTGTTGGTATTAGCCGGAGAGTGAAGGAGTCTATCCCCTTTCCTCTGGCGCTAGATCCGGGAGAATGTTTCTGCTGAAGTGGAGCGCCGCATCTACCGGCATTTGCCCACTTTAACGTACAGATCAGACTATCAAATCTGTGCTACTCATTAGTTGAGTTGGCGGGGCCGGTATCGAACCAGAAAACATTGCGATTACTAGCCGTGTGCTCTACCAACTAAGCTACTTAATATAGATTAATACTTGTACCCGGTCATGGTTAATGGAATGAGGAGAGACAAATAAATGTCTCGGTTCGAAGTATTGAAAATTTGGGTTATCTGCCCCTCAACCGGAAGTCCGGACAAATAGGGGGCAGAGATAGAACCCTGAATCTACAGAACAGACGAGCAACACGAGGAATTTAACAGGCTGGCATCACGGTAGCAGCGGCCTTAAAGAACAGCTACAGAACAATTACTGAAACACTACAACACGAGCTAAGTAAGCTTGTCTAATGCATTATATAACATAATATATCCCGCTGAGCGATCGTCTCTGGCAACTTTACTATAAACTTTACGAACTCTTATCCGAACACTTTTCCCTGAAAATACACTTTATAAACTTAACTCACTTTTCATATTGCTCCCAATAAATTATTAACCCAATTATATACATAATAATTGCCTTGTCTTCTTTCCTTTGCGACAGAATTACTATTTCTCCCCAATAATTATGCTAGAAGTTCCGTGAACGCTCCTGATTCCTTTAGGAAATCTCTCGAGTTGGACTAAAAGGTTCACAAGTAGGATACAGAGTTTGACGAGGAACACCCGAAGAATGCCAAGGGCACATAGGCCGAAGCAAGATGAAGGCAACAGTCCGCAAAATCTAAATAATACAAATTATCAAGCCTCATCTAAAAAATTCAGGCAAATAAAGTAAAAAGTCAACTAGATGGTGTGTCCTAGCGTCTGACATATATAGATTGACGTATACTGAAGCTGAAGCTGACATCAGTAACTAAAAACTAGGAAAGCTATCCCCACGCTCTCTCTCTCTCTCTCTCTCTCTCTCTCTCTTCTCTCTATATATATATATATATATATATATATATATATATATATATATATATGGGAGAATATGTGCTTAATTGAAGTCGTACCTAATTTTTGAAAACTAATTAATTAATAATTAATGAATTAGGCGGGAATACCTATTCATTAATTATTAATTAATTAGTTTTAAAAAATTAGGTACGACTTCGATTAAGCACTTATTCTCCCAAAAAGTGTCGGCTAAAAAAGCCATATCAAAACTCATCGCATGTTTGTTTACTTCTCATATATATATATATATATATATATATATATATATATATATATATATATATATATATATATATTCTAAACTTGACCTTGATTAAGGCGATCTACATGGGCCAGTTTAGCTCAGTTGGTAGAGTGGTCGGCTAGAACCCGCACGATTTCAAGTTCGATACCGGCCCTCGCCAACTCAGCGTATGAGTAGCACAGAGATTTGTGCGGTAAAGTAAGTAGCTGATGGTAGGTATGGAGCTCCACCTCAGAGGCAAAAACAATCTCCTTGATCTAGTGCTAGTGAAAAGGGGATAGACTCCCTCGCTGATTGGCTGCTACCGACATTAGGCCGCCCCGACGACATTACTTTTTACTTACTACTTTTATACAGCTTTTCCCTTGAATCAATGTTTCATTGTGATCGGTTTATAGTCACGTGACTCCTTATCCGATTATTGTCCATTATTTAACGCTCTCTAATTGGCGCCCTACTTTCAAGTTTAGGCTGAACGATTTTGTACATTTTAATGAAGGCTTTAATGCCAGAACAGTTTTAGTTCTTGATATTCTTCCTGTTTGTCACTCTCATCATTTTTGCATAAATGCTGACATTGTCTCGTCAGTGTTCACAAAAAGATACACTATAAACAAAAAGAAACAATTTTACCTCGGATCATGGAGGCACGTAGTGTAATGGTTATCGTCACAGGGAATAAACTCTGTGACATTATTATTTTTACTATTATATTATATTTTTAATTCACATTAAAATGAATCGATGTGTGGGAACATTTAACAGTTTTTCATAAGTAAGTACAGAAAGAAATAAACCATTCATAGAACCAACGAATAATTTTCATTTAATCTAATACGCAATATTTTCCACCTACAAATAAGGACACACTATTATTTATTAGCTTCTTTTTATTTTTACATTTTTCAAATGTAAAAGAAATTAAATCAAACGAATACATTTTTATTATTTTAAATCAAACCGAAATTATGAAATTAAATTTAGATTTTTGCCGTCGGTACAGAAAATGTATTTTGAAAAATCACATCATTTTCAAAGTACTCACGTGTTTAAAGTTACATTTTTGAAAATAATATTATGCATGTAAACACAAAAAATCCTAAAAGAATCACCATTGTAATATGAATTTCTTATTTCCTTAATTCATTTTTTCCCTCGTCGTAATTTTATAAACATCTATATGTTTTTCTTCTTCTGGAAGTTCCGTGAAAGCCGCCAATGAGGATGAGAATGTTCTCTGAGATCGATAAGAAACACCAGAAGAAGGCCGCTGGGAACATCGGCTGAAATTTTGTGTATATAATACTAAAGATGAGGACAATAGTCAGAAAAATCCAAATAATACAAACTATCCAGTCTCATCTAAAAAAAAAATCAGAGATTTTTATTCTATATTTCTATTTCTCATTCATATTCATATTCGCACATCTTATTCCTTTTCTTCATGTTTTTCCTTGGCGTATTTTTTAAACACCTATATCTGTTTTTCTTCCGTAAGCCATCACCTGCATCACAAGCAATTCAGAACATGAATTTAGATTTTTGTAAGTACCGAAAATGTTTTTGGAAAAATAGAATTATTTTTCAAAGCCCTCATGTCTGTAAGGTTACATTTTTTTAATGATATGTTGCATGCAAATAAAACAAAATCTAAAAACACGACCATTTTAATGCGCATTTATCATTGTCTTACTTCATTTTCTTCCACAGCCAATCTTTTTAAAAATCTATATCTGCGCGTGGTCTAACGTTAGTCGAGGAAATGGACTCGTCAACGCGAGTTCAATTCCTGGACGAACCTTTTGGCATTTCACATAGCGCTAACACCCTTGGGAAAGGTATGAATCCAATTCTCCCTCCAGCTATGAGTAAATAGCAGGGCAGACTGGACTCTTTAACCATGGCTAGGTAACCAGTCTAGGAGAAGGAAAACTCTGAATTCAAACCTGTTAAACACCGCTTAAGAAATTGACCTTGTGTCGTATCCTGTCATGCGGAGGGGTTGATAAATATATATATCTGCTTTTCTTTTTCTGAAAATTCCGTGAAATCGTCCGATTACGGACAGAAATGTTCCCTGAGTTTGACAAGAAACACCTGAAGAAGGCCGTTGGGCACATCGGCCGAAACGTTGTGTGTATAACACTAAAGATGAGGATAATAGTCCGCAAAATCCATATAATACGAATTATCAAGCCTCATCTATAAAAAAAAATCAGACAAATATTTTATATTGTGAATTCGTATTTTCTATTCCCTTATTTCCTTTTTTCCCCTTGGCGTAGGTACAGAAAATATTTTTAGGCAAATAAAATTATGTTACTAAGTACTCATGAGTTTAACGCTACATTTAAAAAAAAAAAATATTTCGCATGAAAAAAAATCCTAAAAAATGACAATAGGCATTTCCGATTGTCGTATTTCATTTTTTGTCTTAGCGTATTTTGTTAAACACCCAAATCTGTTTTCTTCTGTAAGCCATCACCTAAAACGAATGACCGGATCGGCGTAGATAAGTGTCTTGAATCATCTTCAAAATATTGATTTCACAACACAATTCTCGGCCTGTCCAGCTCACTGCACGAATAATGATCTTTTCCTTTCTATTTAGGGGACCACGCCAGGAAGAGAAATTGCTTATTGCCAAAACTTGACATCATCTCGCGCTGTTTTCTTCATTGTGATAGTCCGCATGGGATAACGCTGATGGCACGGGCGTGCAGTTGGGGACTCAGTCGACGTTGATGATGCATGTAATAATCCACTGGGTGATCACGTTCTCTGCAAGGAGGCTATGCATCCAAAACACTCAAAGAAGCACATCAGATCGTATCCTCCATAAATATAGGTATGTGTATTGTTGTATCGTCGAGATGCAATGATACATAGAAGAAATTGAGTACTGAATATATTTATTCAGCACCAGTATCCGGTGCTAACGGATTCATACAAAAACACAAAACAGTAAGTTACAAAACAATTATCAAAACATCATACAAGAAATAGAGGAGGGTCAAATACGGTATAGCCAAACACAGTATGATTAGTCTGAATATTAATCGGCTTATTAATTAACTGATAAACTTTTTAATCGTAGACTATTTAAGGATATGAGCAAGCCATCTGGTAGAGTGCTACAACATGCATATGAATCATTTCAGGAATATTGGAAGTTCACATGGGTAACTGAAATTCACTTAATCCTTTAAAAAGGAAGGCAAGAACTATTTTAAACATATCAAGGGCTTCAAATCGGTCTACTATGTGACCAGTGTGGAAGGCTCTGTATGAGTAAAGCTGGTCTGATCAGTCACCAATATGTGCATCGGCGGGATGGACTAATAAAATACCATGTGCTCCCTGGAATTACCTGTAAATGTGGTAAGATGTGCAAGACTTTGACAGGACTAAAGAGCCACTTTCGTGCAGCTCATTGTTTGAAGCTAACCATTATATTGTTTGAACTGTTGAGCTTTTTTTTTCCTTTTTTTTCTTTTAAATTAATATTGTTACTATATAAAGCAATGGCAATACTTGAATACGAGTTTGCTGCCATCATATTAATATATATATATATATATATATATATATATATATATATATATATAAAGGAAAAGTTGACTTACCGGTGAATTTGGTCACGATGGTTGTAAGCGTGTAATTCAGAGCGGTAAGTCTGCGATATAACAAATACAAAGTGGCCAATACAAAGTAGAGCAAATTTATTATAAAATGGGTACAAGATAATATATATATATATATATATATATATATATATATATATAATATATATATTATTTTTGTGTGTGTGTGCATGTGTGTGTGTTTATGTGAGTGTATTATTCATATGTTTTTTAATATAAGTTTTGAAAAAACTTGAATACCCCTCAAGAATGAATAAAACAAAACGTTTTTGGCATGAAATAACCAAACAGGGGATGACATGCCGTTAAATGCAACCAACCAAATATCCAAAAGTATGCTTAAACATTTCTTCAGAATTAATGTGAAAAACAAATTGTTGCAATTTAGATGAATCAATCAAACATCGGTTGATCAAACTAAAATATCAAGGGTGACTATTTTTGCATGTTCAAGTGTTAATAGCTCAATGAGAGAGAGAGAGAGAGAGAATTTACCGATTCTGAAAAAAGTGAATGAGAGAGAGAGAGAGAGAGAGAGAGAGAGAGAGGGAGGGAGAGATAGAGTGACAGACAGACAGACAGAGAAAGATAGAGAGAGTGAGAGAACGAAAAAGAAATAAAATATTCCGATTTTGAAGAAGTAAATGAGAGGAGAGAGAGAGAGAGAGAGAGAGAGAGAGAGAGAGAGAGAGAGAGAGAGATGAATAAGAAAGAAAGAAAAATATGCCGATTTTGAAAAAGTGAATGAGAGGAGAGAGAGAGAGAGAGAGAGAGAGAGAGAGAGAGAGAGAGAGAGAGAGAGAGAGAGAGATGAAGAAAGAAAGAAAGAAAAAAAATGCCGATTTGAAAAAGTAAATGAGAGAGAGGGAGAGAGAGAGAGAGAGAGAGAGTAAGAGAGAGATGAAGAAAGAAAGAAAGAAAAAAGTGAATGAGAGGAGAGAGGAGAGAGAGAGAGAGAAGAGAGAGAGAGAGAGAGAGAGAGAGATGAAAAGAGAGAGAAAGAAAGAATATGCCGATTCTGAAAAAGTGAATGAGACAGACAGACAGACAGACAGACAGACAGACAGATAGAGATTGGTCTTAATCTTGTACCTTTTTTACTCGTAAAATGAATTTGCAACACTTCTCTTAAACCTATCTTTTCCTCTTTTGTGCCTGTCATTTTCATTTCTTTTGTCGTTCTTTCTACATAGTAGATATTGAGTATCGAAACTTTATGACGATACAGGCTACATTAAGTCATCTCAATCGCAAAAGACTTATACACACACGCGCAACCACACACCTAAAAAATGCACAATGCTTTCTTTTCGATACACACACTTACACAATCCCATACTCACACCGTAAAAGAGAATATTTGACGTCATATTTCAAACTGTCTCCTTTTTTCAAACCTCAAATTTTAAACAGACTGAATAACAAGGACTACCACTCGCTTTTCTCGTTATTCTGTGATAAAAAAATTTCTTATTACTTTCCATATACCAACAAATGCCCTCAAGATGATCTAATTAATAGATCGAAACACTGCAGCGTCGGCCAATAAACTCACAACTTAACTCATTTAAACCTGTGTTTGTTCATTCTTTCTTAATATACTACATACTGTCGGATTCACTTCCTTTTCTTCACATCAAGTCATCTAAAACACCAGGACGCTAAAGTAAAACTTCACCTCGATAGAAAAAAACAAACAGGTGAGAAAAACTTTGGTATAGCAAGGGAATTGTATAAGGTAACCGTAGTATTTTATATAAAATTGTCTCAGTAGACACTTTTCCTCGTCTTTTTTTTTCTTCCCCCCCCCCTTTTTTTTTGCGAGACTTCATGCAAGTTCAGTTGTCGTCAAAACCTGCGACGGCAAACAAAACTAAAAGGTTACAGTATACTTTGAAAATAAGCACATTGTCTGGAAAGATAAAACATTACGCTAAAGTGTTCAACAGCGATGAAAGTTAAATTTAACTTACTTTACCGTGACGGGAAGGACCATGTCAGATGTAGTAAACGTAAGAGATTGCTTCCTGAATGTGTGAAGAAAAAACCCAGTTAAATGTGGGTTTGTAGCGTATTTGTGTGTGGGGTGAGTTCTAGTACTTGTGTCTAACTCATTCGGTCACAGTGAGACTAAATGCTAAACGATTAACATTGAATAATGTCGTTACAGCGCTGAGGGTGCCCCACGTCACTGTGCTGTCCTAGAGTTTAAGTTTCGTTTCATTGTTTAATGGCATATCAACCACTGTGGGTTATTTAACACCAATGCCATTCTTGTATTAATTTACTCCCCCCCCCCCGCACGAATAGGATGTGAAATAAATTCCTTTTTTACTGAAATTATCTGGTTTAAAATTCAGTGTTTTTCTTTCTTCTAGATTGGTTACCATACGACGTTTTGTGGATGTAATGAAAATAACATACCTCAAAACTCAAAGCGTGCGCGTACGAGTCTGGCTTGCAGGGTCATCGCGGGAAAGAAATATGGCTGCTGTAAGCACTATATTTAACGATGGGCGATCTCGAACCAGCGAGAATGGGATTGCACGTATGCAAATTCTCTCGAGATCGGGCGTGCATATAAGCATACGGCGACGGCCAGTTGGCAGCGTCAAACGATTACGTACGACGACTACGAAAAAAGCTGGCAGTAGCATTTTGGCACTTGCGACGAGTGGACGAGGCATTTCGAGATAGACTTTTGATTGTTGGTGAGCAGAGTGCAACACAGTTGGGAGAACATTATTACTAGACGTTTAATGAACCCAGTTTATCCTACTATTTATCCAGTGTTCCCTTCTATCTATCCACAGAATAGTTGGATTCATATCTTCCCCTAGGTTATTAGTCCTATGCAAAAATCAAACAGCCTGGTCCACAATTTGGACCGTGTCCATTCCGTATGAGGATAACCATTACACATCGGCCGCCTCATTGCAGAAGAACAGTTATGGTACCATTTAACACATCGCCTGGAGGACGAGGAGATTCATATCTTTTTCGAGAATATTAGTGTGAACGTAATAGTGTGACTGTAATTCAAACTCACAACAATATTACAGTCCATTCACACCAGGCACTACGTCACAGTGACTCGCCGATTTTGTTATTATTATTAATTATTACCTGGACCTACAAAAATATATTTGCATGCATAGGTATATGTGCATTTATATATACATATCCAAATATAGCCCCTCCACTTTTAAATAATAAAAGTAAAAAAATATAAAATAAATACATCTCAACCACACATTAACAAAACTTCGTTTCCTTCTATAAGTAATACTTATATACATATTATAAAAATGTATATATATATATATATATATATATTATATATATATATATATATATGTATATATATATATATATTATATAATATATATATATATATATATTTTTTTAATTTTAATTTCTATTCTATGAAATGTACATACAGGGATTGACATTTTTCTCTCTCTCTCTTCTCTCCTCTCTCTTCTCTCACTCTCTCTCTCTCTCTCTATATATATATATATAATATATATATATATATATATATATATATTGTGTCTTAAATATTACATTACACTATATTCATATAGTTTACTTAATTGTCTATCCATCACTTCTCCTTCCAGTTTTGGGTAAATGGAAAGACAAACTGTTTTTTTTTAGCCTTGATTTGGCCACCGCTATAGGAGAAAGAATACTGTGAATTCAAACTAGCTATACTCTCCTTAGAAATTAACATTTTGTCATATCCAGTTCGTGGCCGTGGAGTTGGGTAAATACAGATTTAGACGTCAGTCTAAGCTGAAAACGTTAATAGAAATTTCATGCTTAAATATTATAATAGAATTCTAGAATAGTAATTTATTTTTATTTGTTTCAGTGATAATACGTATGGTTATATCCAGTTATGGATAAATAACAAGATGAACTGGGTTAAAATGTCAACATGGAGGATATTCTCTCTTTTTTGAGGGAAATGAAATTATACCATAGAATATAGACATGAAACAAATCAATACCATACAACATAATCCCCAATAATGCTAACACATTGTTAAAACCAATTACTAAAAAAGTATAAATATAAATATATGATATGTATAACTTCCTAACCGTTAGGCATGACATAGCCCCATACGGGTTGATATGCCGTTAAAATCAATAAACAAACAAACAAACAAACAAACAAAACTGGGTTCTTTATCCTTGATTAGGCAACAAGTATAGGAGAAGGAAACCTGTCAATTCAAACCAGCTGTACTCCACGTAGAAATCAGCATTCTGTCATATCCTCTTCGTGGCCGGGAAGTTGAGTAAATAGAAACTTTAACGTCAGTTCACGATGGAAATGTTAATACAAATTTCATGCTTAAATATTATAATAGAATTCTGAACGATAGATTTTATTTTTATTTTGTTTCAGTGTTAATACGTATGGTTATATCTTTATTCATTAAAACTACATACATTTCTTTTTTTAAATGAGAAACAAATCGCATTACTTTTATCTCATCTCGTATCAGTTTTCAAAGCCTACAACTCCGGTGGAAATTATCACCTTGTATTTTTTTTAGATCGTTGCCAAAAAAGAAGATGAAAAATTCAGTGTAGCAAGAAGATCTGATAATGCGTATATAGAAAAAAAATATTAAGTTTCAATGTCTTTCAAACATTACAAACATTTTTTTATTTCCGTTATTTTTTTTATTTTATTTTTTATTTTTTTTAGCTTTTAGCATAAACATTCAGATGTCATAATATCTCAGTGTTGAAACTGAATTCGGAAAATTAAATTTCTTCACATCCTCGCATCAGAAACCGTCTCTTTTTGATTATCGTTTTACTCAAAACATTTTTAGATCGGTGAACAAAAACACGTTTTTGTTTTTTTTCTTGTTTGCCTATAATCTGTTTCGTCGTATTTGTTTATATATATATATAATATATATATATATATATATATATATATTATATATATATATATATATATATATTGAAAATCCAATTAGTAATTCTGATTAGATCTGGGAATCATGTTTGTATTATATCTAGAGATAATACTTATCAGATCAAACTCATATAACGTTGTAAAGAAATCCATCACGACATGATTATTATATACAACAGAGAAGGAGACAGGAAACAGCAACAGTATTAGCATTAGATACAAGGGTGAGTCAAAAGTTTTGCAATATTATGGTACTTAGTAGCTATTGGTGCGTGCCTCAGATCAATCCATGGGAAGGAGTCACAACGGTTGGTAGTAGCGTGGTAGGTCGTCAGATGACACGCTGCGTATTCCTCTTTGTTGTACGAAAGTCGTTTTTGATCACAGTATATATATATTTACCATCCCCTCCTCACGGGCAGGATGTGACACAATGGCAAATTACTTAATCGGAATTTAACAGGTTTGAATTCTGAGTTTTCCTTCTCCTAGATTAGTTACCTAGCCTAGGTTAAAGAGTCCAGTCTGCCCTGCTATTTGCCCATAGCTGGATGGAGAATTGGATTCATACCTTTCCCGAGGGTATTATCGCCATGTGAAATGCAAACAGTTTCATCCAGGAATTGAACTCGGGTCGACGAGTCCATTTCCTACGACTCTAACCATTAAACCACGCGCCTTCATTTTTTTATCACAGTATAGTGACCAGCTTGTATATATGGAATATATTAATGAGAAATCAACTCGTCTTGGGTAGACAATAATTAATACGCTTGTTCCTTGATCTTTTGTACATTATCATCTTGCAACACCCACTGGTTAAAATAAAAACCAGACCGGCCAAATCGTCTATGATGAAATTCAAAAATCTAAATCGTGAATATCTGGTGTTGCTTATCCGCAGAATTCTTATTTCTTATGATTGGCATCACCTTAGCTAAATAATGGACAATTTCCTTTTTATCTTAAAGAAACAAAGGAAAGAAAATGACATGCTACACAGAAGAAAAAGAAGAAGAAAGAAAGAAAGATTATTATACTTTTTACATATTGAACTATAGCTGTTAAGTATTTATGCAAGTTTTCCATAAGTGAAGTGAGTCTAGTTTTTACATAATTGCCTCTGTAAGGCGTTAATATTCCTACCTTAATTGGTGATTGCTTTTTCGCCATACATCAAAGCATGTCAACATCAACTCAACATCAGATCCAACAAACAGATTCCAGCCTCCCGAACTTGAGTAGGACTAGAGATAAGAATACCACGAATTATTTTTATAAAAACGTCATCAATCTATTCCAAATGAGAGCGTTACGCAATAGGAACAGTCTTTTCAATAAGTCATCTATCGATACGTATTTAAACAAACACAGATGTAACGTTCTATTAGCGATATAATTGTATAGCGGGTCTTGTCAATGTGCCTCCAAATTCACGACACTAAAAAGGTGTTCGGCACGTGGCGGTCATCTTGTCGATAAAAAAGTACAACGCGAGAAATATATCGTCACAAGCTGCTTAGATTTTATTTCCAGGGCTGGACTCGTGGGTTGTGTCGGAGAGGAGGAAAGGCAGAGAGAAAGAGAGAGAGAGGACACTGTTAAATTACTGTGATCCCACAGAAGGGACCCAAGGTCCGGTCCGTACCCTACAACTCTCAAAGCAAAAAAGAGGCCGGTATTTTTCTTCGTCGTTCCTCGTGACCACGTGACTTCCGGTTGCGGTCAATACCTGAAACTTCCTGTTAGCTTTCAATTCTCCATTCGTGGGGTCACACCCCGTTCAAACTCACGACAGTCGTTTTTGTGCTCATCACTATTTTTTAAAAACTTTTACTATCTCTTATTTCTTCTTCCTCTCTTTTCTAATAGTAGTTCTCGCAACACTCAGGAAAATCACCTTCTCGCTACACAGATCCTATATTATGTTTTTGTAGTTGTGACACCACTCGTGTACCGCTCTGTTAGTTGTTATTTAAATATTTTGTTACTATAGAAGATACATCCACATGACTAAAAGGATACTCACCAGGGAAATATTTTTATTAAATATAAAATTTTATTTTCCAACAAATTACACGTAGTTTATAATATTCAAAAATTTAAGTGACAGAACATATGTTTCGAATTAAATTTTTTTTTTGTTTTTTTACTGAAATATTTGTCCTAATTAAACAATAATTATATTTAATTATTTTTCATATCCAGTTTGAATAATTTATATAACTAATTAACTATGCTTGATTAAATTTGGAAAAAATATTTAGAAAAATAATTTGCTGTTATTTTTTAACTTAGAAATGTAGATTATTCACGATTATTCAGGTGTTGCTGTAGCACAGCTTCCAACTGATTATTGTATATTGTCAGATACGCTCCTGACCCAGTTGCCTCTCGGCCTAGCATCAAAATGAGATATATTTCACATTCTTGGATAGGCCAACAATTTATCTCTTGCTACTATGAGGGAGATACTCCCCGCCAGCAACTGTCTCCTTGCCTCAACGGGGTTAAGGTTGGGTTTATTGCTCGATGCCTAAGATGGATCAGCAATGGGAATGCCATTGGGAACCAAGCACAGGCCATCATAAAAAATACTTTATGTTAATCTGGCCTGGTGGGAGGTCTGAGTGATAATCTTGGGGTACACAACAAGATGAATGCCTGCATAATTTTAAGCAATTTTGATTTTAAAACCCGTCACTCAAACATGAATTATTTATACTTTTTAGTAATTGGTTTTAAAATGTGTTAGCATTATTGGGGATTATGCTGTATGGTATTGATTTGTTTCATGTCTATATTCTATGGTATAATTTTATTTCTCTCAAAAAAAAAGAGAATATCCTCCATGTTGACATTTTCAAACAGATCTTTCATATTGTTTGCTTTAAAATAACGGTTTCTGATGTGATCAAAAAACCTATATTCCATGAATAAGTGTTTAACTTTCAAAGCTGTTTGACATGTTTCACATTGTGGTTGTTGTTCTTGTTTGAGTATATTGGAATGCGTTAGTCTTGTATCACAAAATGTAACTATTCTTAATACAAGTAATTTGCACACAGATATATGTATGTATCAACTCCTCTGCACGAGCAGGATGCGACACAAGGTCAATTTCTTAAGCGGAGTTTAACGGGTTTGAATTCAGAGTTTTCCTTCTCCTAGACTAGTTACCATGCCATGGTTAAAGAGCCCAGTCTGCCCTGCTCTTTGCCCATAGCTGGAGTGAGAATTGGGTTCGTATGATCGTTTTGTCATGAGCATAACGTTAAACTGCGTCTAATGGTGAAGTTCCAGTTCACTTGGTCCAATATTCCAAACTAGCAGGACCTGTGGATATAGCAAAGTATGATAATTTACTTATTACAACTTGTTACGTCTTTGATAGGGGTAAGATGTAAATTACCTCTCAATTCTGGTAAGCATAGAGTCCGGAAATGAACGTAATACCTACAATCTACGTTAGTTTTACCAATTACGAAACTAGTAGATAACTAGGTATTTATTACTCATTCCACCAATAAAAATACAACAAATATAAATACAATTACAGTACCTTGAGTTCGCCAGCAATCCCGTATACAACTGTCCGTAAATAAAAACCATCCCCCTTTTTTTAAAAGTCCAACTCCACTTGTTGACGCTAATATTGGTCAGAGATAACGGTGTCAGATTTCAAAGGTAGTCGAGTGACCATGAACTGAGATAAAAATTCAGCACCCTAAGCTTTTCTCATTTCCTAAAACTGCAAGTAAGTACAAGCTTCCCTTTTTCTGACAGATGTTTTGAGTTCGGAACCAACATGGGATGCTGGAGGATATCTGGCCTTGTGCCATTTATAATTTTTAATAATAACATAAGGCGAACTTATTTTTTTCATTAGATTTTTATTTTATTTTGCCCCAGGTCAAAATACCTTAGGTGGCAGACTTACATCTGCTTCTCCCACCACTTCGTTCCACACTGACCTTACGCTCTCACCTCTCACTATTACTCTTTCACACTTCACCACGTGACATCTTTTGACCAGTAAGAAAACACCACGTCGCGTTGTGCTGTCTCATCTAAAAAAATATTTCCATGTTAAACTACACGTAACTCTTACATTACTGGCTTTTTCCATTCTCTTACTTTACCTATTATGTTATAATTCAGATGATTTTGTATTTACAGTATTTTTTTTATTATAGACTGTCAATATTTCCATTATTAATGGTGCTGTTTTGAATGATTTTCATATTGTTTTATTAGCGCCACAAATGAAAAGACTGATTTTGTTTTAGAGTAGAGTCAAACTAACATCACACGTTGCTTTCTATTGGTCATCAATTAGTTCTACGCACGGACTCGATTGGGTTCACACTTTCAATACGTAATCTAATTTCATTCTGATAATATACATTAGAAAATCTATGTTGCTAACAAGATGAATACAAACTTAGATATTTTCATCAACTCAAATTGAATGTCCTGATAATCTCTTGAGGCAAAAATAATCAAATGAAAGTGACGCGTTCTAACACTGATCATAATTAGGAAAAAATAAATATTAGAAATAAAAATAAAAAAATAAACGGCTTTAGTTCGAAAGAGAATTATCCACTTTTATGATATCGATTTTTATCAAAGATTTCCAATGTTCATTTTTTATATCTAAAATCAGTTTATATAAATGAATTTGTTACGGGTATATGTTAAGAGTGTTCTTATAATAAGTTTGGAAGGCTCAAAGTAAATTTCTAACGTGGGCACATATATGTACATGAATTAGTCCGACTGTTATATACAATAACAAACATACTTTATTCTGTGAGCACGTGGAGAAATACGTACCCGACAGGTATACATATATTCATGAGAAAGTACAGTAAGATATGGACAACAGATACATAAACATATATAAAGGTAGGACTAAGTCCTAATAGAGTGGTAAAGAGTTACATGTAGAAAGTAGTCACCTACTGATAGTTTGCTGGGGGACAAAGCCCCTCCACTTAACGGGCAGATGCACAAAGCGCCTAAACCATGCACTGTGGTCGCCGGACCCAGAGAAAGAGAGTCATTTTCTCCCGGGCTCCTGCCTAAACTAATCTAGCCACCTATCGGCGAAAACCTGAAGAAAGGGAATATATCCCTTCTAGGGGCCGGGTTAGCTCTGTCGATAGAACGCTCGGCTAGAAACCACAAGGTTCCTAGTTCGATACTGGTCCTCGCCAACTCAGGGATCTGTGCGGTAAAGTAAGGAGCTGAGGGTAGGTGTGGCGCTCCACCACAGACGCTAAAATAATCTCCTTGGTCTAGCGCAATTGAAAAGGGAATAGACTCCCTCGCTAATTGGCTGATACCGACTTTAGGCCGCCCAGACGACTTTACTTACTTAGACCCCCAAATCGATCCCAACATGGGCAGACAAACGCTACAAGGGGGTAACCTGAATGGTGTAGCGAATTATGAGTGAAGTGTTCCTAACAAACTGTAGCTTAATATCATAGCAGCATAATATTATAGCACAAGACAGCACGCAGCATCCTTATGTATTTCCCATCTTCATTCTTTTTTTCATTCTTTAACAAGATTTTCTGATGATTGAATAAAGATACAGGGAAAAGATAATTGAAAAATTGTCAAAACAGTTTTCTGACAAAGAAATGTTCAACTGGATGTTTATTTTATATAAAATAAGTAAAGTCGACGGGTTGTTCTAATGTCGGTATCAGCCAGAATGCGAGGGAGTCTATCCCCTTTTCACTAGCTCTAGACCAAGGAGATTGTTGTTCCCTCTGAGTGGAGCGCCACACCTACCATCAGCTCCTCATATAACCGCGTGGATCCCTGTGCTATTCATATGCTGTGTGGGCGGCGGTCGTTATCTCATCAAGAACCGTACGATTACTAGTAAAAACAAAAAGATTACAATTCAGTTTAGCTAATCTGACAGGTATGACATAAGGGTCCAGTTTTGTATTATACTCGAATTATAAATGACGAGGGAGAAAATATTCGTAGCATAGTAGCTAAGGTACTGTATTGCAACATTGTAGGGAATTTGCACCCTATTTCTCACTATTACATTCACTTTTGGACTAATACCCTTAGGAAATGTTGTTATTGTTGAGATTTTTTCATATATATATATATATATTTATTTACCAACTCCTCCGCACGAGTAGGATGTGACACAAGGTCAATTTCTTAAGCGGAGTTTAACAGGTTTGAATTCAGAGCTTTGCTTCTCCTAGACTGGTTGCCTAACCAAGGTTAAAGAGCCCAGTCGCCCTACTATTTACCCATAGCTGGAGGGGGTAGAATGCATACCTTTCCCAAGGGTATTAGCGCTAAGGGAAATGCAATTACCACGTCCAGGATTTGAACTCTGGGCGACGAATCCATTTCCTACGACTTTAACCATTACACCACGCGCTTCCTATTTTTTTTTCATATAAGGCGTGTGTTAAATGCCCACTCCTATTTATAGACTCGGCGAAAAATCATGTGACCATATTCTTGGCCAATCACTGGCAGTACTCTGCTGCTGATATTGTTATTTATACCGGCTGTTCTTATCTTAACCACTCAATTGCCTTCAACCTTCGTGGACGACGGAACATAGGATTACATAACATAGGACTTATTCACTTACCAAATGATTCCATAGTTCAGGACTTACTTACTTACATTAAGTCGTTTTCAAATGGCCAAGAAACTTAACAGTTATATACCTCCATTTACATTGTACAGCGGACATAGTACATCGGGTATGTAATAGATACAGTTCAGAGTGAGTTCTCAGTGATAATATATATAGAGAGCAATTAGAGAGAGAGAGAGAGGAGAGAGAGAGAGAGAGAGAGAGAGAGAGAGAGAGAGAGAGAGAGAGAGAGAGAGTGACAGAGATTTACTTTGTTAGGGAGATCTTACTTGCTTCTTGCTATCTTGTCTATCTGTTTTCCTCTTCTTTCTTCTTCTCTGGCCGTCATCTTGTTGTCTAGTTGCTGTCTTCTGACTAAACGCTTCTTCTAAGTGCTTCTTGTTGGGCTTAATTTAGTCATTGCAATTAATTGAATGAACTACAAGACATTTCGTTGTTAACTTGATCAAGCTTCTTTATTTAGTCTATCCCATATTCTTCTGCGCGCATTAGAAATCAACCTCGCAGCAGCACGTCTGCTCTGCTTCAATGTCCGGTTGCATCTAATTCTCTAAACTAACTAATCATGCGACGCGCAAGATTCGCGCCTCTAGGGGACAGGGTCGCCAACAAACACGTGTTTTTCCACTGGTTCCCTTTGAAATCAACTACAGGGTTTGTCAAAATTTAATGACACCATAAATTAAATAAATATGATAAAGAGGTTAATGCTGAAATTGTTGCATAGCCATTTTATTAATTATCGGAAAATCGATAGTAGAAATCCTTTCTAGCACTACTTCACCAACGAACTGTTAATTTCACCTCTCAAGATAAGTCTCGTAGCAAATGCCAACAAATTTGCAGCAATTTTTGTATCTTTGTCTAATACATGTGTATAAATTCTATTTGTGTTGTTTGTCTTCTTTCATCCGAAATAATTGTCGACCACCGGGAGATTTAAGAGCTCCCTACGAACCCAGTAATTCCTATTATAATCGACATATACTTATCTTCTTCTATGGATCCGGGCAGCTTTTATCTACGTAGTTGATGTGTCTATCTGTTGATTCTGCTATCTTCTATCTGGGATATGTGCACGGCCAACCGGAGTGCATCACGACAGAAGCCGTATCAACAAGAGTAAGAAATCACCCCCAAAAGAAGATGACAAGTCAGTGAAACAGAAACTCCTAAGAACTTCATCTTCCTCTTCAAAACCACCAAAGCAAGACCAAATTCAAAGGTTAAAAGGTTAAAAGGTTAAAGGGAGTTCGCTCGGTTCAAAGTTACTACCCCTTAAGGTACAAACTGCTAGGGGAAAGGCACAGTTCAATTCAGAGAACGTAACAAACAAAATGGCGTTTAACTCTTAACAAAATGCGCAAATGCACGCAAAATGGTGATTAAGTTCAAAATTGTGACAAAATCTCTATGCAAAATGCAGACTATTTGCAAAATACAGGCTTCTATTCAAAATGTAGAGTATATGCAAAATACAGGCTTCTATGCAAAATTCTATGCAAAATGCAGGATTCTATGCAATCTGCAGAAAATATTCCATGCAAAATTCTATGCAAAATATCGGAAATTATTCTTCGATTTTCAGAAAAACACTGACCATTGAACTAAAGGGCGCCGTTAATAAAAAGGGTAGGGAAAAAATGAAATTACGAACGGTTTTGCTTGATAGAGAAAAATAACTTTATTACAAATATCTCCACAAAGGAGGCAAAAAATTAAATATATACAATTTAAATTATGAATTGCACAGAATTCCCCATGCACTGCGCTAAATAGACAATTCAGGGGCCAGGTAACGGTAGATGAAGGGATATATAACTAAATGAATATTATAACTTGCAAGACCTGTGGATATACCACAGTATGATAATTTAATCATTACAATATTTGATATGTTTACTTAAGAGCTATTGCTAAATAAGTCAATATGTAATAAGTATAATAATCTTGATTTAACTCTGATTATTTTTTTCTTTCTTTTCTTCTTTTTATTATGTTTGATTGAAACATATTAGCGTTATGACTTCCACGTACGCATCTCCACTCTCTATCTTTCCTCTACTCTTTTTCATTCTTTCTTATTATATTTTTCTCTGTAACGTGTCCTTTTCCTTCCCTTTCTGGACATGGTTGCTGGCTTTGGCTTTTTATTGGTTTCTTTTGTTTTTTCATCCTGATTTGGTGTAGGGAATTTATTGTCCTGTGTCCATTGTTTAGTTTGAAATAAACGAACACAAGATTTTGTTGTCATACTTAGAGCTCATATTCTATTTTTTAAAAAGATCAGATCAAGTCAAACGTGCGTGAGAAGGGCTTTTTGGACGAGAGACACCATCGCATGACTCGTCCAGTCGCCCAGTCAAATCTGATTTTTTAAAACTATCTTCTCACCTTGGCTGTCCAGTGAGAGAGGAGGTCAAACACAGGTTTAAATCCTGTCAATCAAATTCCCAGTATTATTCAACAACACCGCTAGTAGAATTTAACTATACTCTAGCCAGGAGTGGCAGTACAAGTTAAGGATCAATCTTGGATTTAAGCAGATTAAAAACGAGTTTCAAAAAATTAGTTTTTAAAAGATGTATCTTAAAAAAGTTACATATACCGTCGGATTCATTTCCTTACTCTTAACTCATATATATATATATATATATATATATATATATATATATATATATATAGGTTAAATTATGATTATTGTTGGAGAATTGATTATAGAGGGCTGAATTACTTATGTAAGAGCTTTATTTATTTATTTATTTATTTATTTATGATTATAATTAATTAAAATTGTATTATTAATTATGAATAAATAAATAAATAATATATATATAAATATATATATATATATATATATATATATATATATATATATATATATATATGAAAACAGACAATACTGTTAAAATAAAAATATGTTATATCATTTTCATAACTAATATTGAACAATTTTTCGATTTATAAAAAAATCATCATCAGAGTTTGTATTTAATCCGGACTCATCGAGAGAGAAGCAGAAAATTATTTGTTATTTTTTTTATTTTTATTTTGAATTCAAGATAGTTACAATGTAGCAATATTCACCGGAAGTTAACCAGACAAGATTTTATATATATATATATATATATATATATATATATATATATATATATATATAAATTCAAACCCATTCTCAACAGATATTACAAAGGTAATAGACGGATTTTAGCTTCTCTAATAACTTATAGAATACTTATATAAACTTGCTGCTTCAAAGGAGTCTAATAATAGATGAAAAAAACTTTCCATCAGGGACTCCACTTTCAAAAAGTGTTTTAATACTTTTGAAAGGGTTCCCATGGAAAGGATTTTCATTTATCCCCTTCATTTCATTCATTTTTATTTCATCCATTCATTCATTTTACCATTAATTTTTAACTAAATAATTTAGAAGTATACGCAAAAACTTAAATGATATACCACAATAACTCAGAAAATGTATAAATTCGCGATTTAATGACCTTAATATATATATATATATATATAATATATATATATATATATATATATATATATATAAAACCTAATGAGTCAGATAAGATCCGAGTCGGATCTTAGCCCTGAAGAGCACTAAGCGAAACTTTTAGTAGGTTTATCTGACTCATTAGATTTATCTTTATTCTTTGCTCTACTTAGGTATTGAGCACTTTTTACTTATTAGCTTTAGTTTCCTGGCGGTTTTGTATGAATATATATATATATATATATATATATATATATATATATATATATATATACATATAATTTTTTTTCTTTTATTTTAGCCAAATATTGTACCAATATATTATTTTTGGTTTGTGCGATTATCTTGGACTTTTCTTTTTTTCCAAAAATTGTTTTCTTCCCGGGTGATGTTTGGTAGTATATTTTTACAATCAAATTATTACCCAGGTTTTTTCTCACCGCGAGGATTTACCGACAAGTTTGGTATATTATATATATATATATATATATATATATATATATATATATATATATATATATATATTATATATATATATATATATATATATAAAGTTTTGATGTTAACACTAAAAGGTTATTAAACAAAATAATCAAACAACCTATCATCACAAATCTGATAGACATTGCGATACGACACTTTTTTGTCATTATTCATATATTTTTAAGAAGTCCTTTATCATCCTGTCTACTACAGTGTATACATGGGCTGAATAAATGTATATTTATAGATGGATAGGATAATATTCTTATTTCATAGACCAATGGCAAGAGATTACATCTTTTATTTCATGTTCAAAGATTCAATGCTGTGTGTTGTGTTGTTCAATAGATTATTATGTACATCTCTGAAATTCAATAGAAAACCGACTTGTATATTTTCATTTAATTATTTCATATCAGTTATCTCCCTGTCAATCCAGCAGTCTGTTTCTTATCTTGCAATGTCCATAGGGAAGACTCAAGAAAAAAGGCGAATACTTTTACAATGGAAAGGAAAACGTGTGTCTTATTTTTAATATTTCATAGAATCCGCTTTCTCTGAAAAGTTTATGTTTTAAAAATCGATTATTCCTCACTTGCTTTCATAATCAAGTAAGTGTAAACATTTAATTATTTAATTTTATTTTAGAAAACGATAGCTTGATTATTAGATTGTTTAAACAATGGCCTATAAACCTGACATATCTTATTATAGGGAAGATTGTGTATCTGTCTGTAATCGAAACTACGTCACCATTGACGTCACAATTCGTTTTGATATTTACATTATATTCTCAATTAAATAGTAATTACGTAATCTTATCTCTCAAAAATGTCTCTATTAAAGTCTACCTCAAAACAGCCCATGTTATTAACGAGATTAAAATTCTGCTAAGTGCGTATTATATCACGGAGAAATAAAGGTTTACATAGAGTAAGGTTTAGATAATTTTCATACCGTTTCTAAGAAAACAGGATTGAGTTAATTATTACTTGGTATTATTGATTTCTAATATTAGTGTTTTATTTTCAAATGTATTAACATCAATCCTATGTATGATTTTATATAGAAATCAATTATAATAAAACAAGAAAAAGTGCAATCATTTTATATGCGTTCATATTTACTTTTGTCAGCCTTTTTAATCTAATCATATATGATTACCTTAAAATGTAAATACTTGCACCCAGAGGGCGCATGTTTTTTCTAGTATAAATAAAGTGTTTATACTCGCACACACTATATGATTATAATTATGCTTATATTCTATACTATATTCTAAGGGGAAAGAGAGTGCACAGACCCTGGTGCACAGTCCTGGCAGTCCGGGGGTTGATTCAGTAGCTGAGGAAAGTCCGAGCCGGAACCCCCTGCGCTTGCACCTTAGTATTGAGGATTTATGTGAGTAGTAAGTACCCAAATCCTACTACTATCGGCGTTGATGGCCGATGGATCTCCTGGAGCACATCCGCCCTTTGACAACACTTGCTTTCAGTGGAACTGTGTGTCTACACACCACATCACCAGACAAGCCGAGGCATGCGTGATGGGTTAACAGATTAGTTGATGACAACCCGACCATGAAACAGCTTGTAAACGCGCGGATACTCACCGCATACAAACACGCATGCACGCACACACACACACACACACAGACACACACACACACACACACATATATATGATTATTCATAGATTGAACTATTAATTTGAATTTGAAAGATTATTTGATCAGCCACGCAAATAAAATGATGCAGTAACTGCTGTTATTCTTCGATAACATGTGCAAATAAAATCTAATGCAATTAAATAATACAATTTTAGAAAAAATAATTGAAATAATTAAAATTGTTTTACATAATTATACTTGAGTATGAAGGCGTTTTCCAATTATATACATTGACCCGTGTAAATAGTTTAATAGGATTGAAAGCTACTGAGTAAATTTACATATGTCTATATCATATCATAATGGAGATTAGGAAACCGTCTGTCTGTAACAGAAACTACGTCTCTCTGACGTCACGATTTCCCTATTTATTTTAGTTATATTAGCAATGATTATGAAATAGTCATTATTTAATCTTAATTAGCTTCTTATTTATAAATGATGTCTCTATTGAAGTCTAGCTGGGCTCGATTTAGGGAAAAGCGGAGAGAGTGGGCGGATTCGATAACGCTAATCTCTTTCAATCCAACATAAGGAAAAGATGAAAAGAAGGAAATAAAAAAGAGTGAGACGAAGAGGGAAATTAAGATTATTATACTTTTCACATATTGAACTCTGTTTTTTAATAGCCCTTAAGTACACATATCAAACGTTGTAATAATTAAATTATCATACAGTGGTATATCCACAGGTTTCGCTTGTTGGATATTAAAGGGTTAATATTGATTTTACTGTAAGAGATTCAACATCTTATTCTAATACAGGATTGGATACTATCATTTTGTATGAGAATATTAAAAGTAAAGCTGATTTTGTTATCGCATGAATATTCATTGTTCCTTCTAAAGTTATCAGATAAGCAGTCATAACAAAAAGAAGACAACACAAAACAAAGGAAAGAATGATACAAAATTGAAAACTGAAGGCACACACACACACACACACACACACAAAAAAACAAACACACACACACAAAAACACACACACATATACACACACATGGTGATTGCCGCTTCTTGACAGAATAAGGCCATTTCTACAAGTAGTTCAGTTTGAGAGCAGTTGTGAGCGCAGATGGCCCACGGGTCCAGCTTTTTTTTATTTTATTTTTTTTTTTTTTAATTATGTACCCTGTCACACATGTGAGACCCTCGACATACAGGCCCTGCCACACAGGTCAGAGTTCAATGTAGGAAATGTTTGCATGGTGTCCGTCATGTGTTGCTTCAGAATGGAGGGCTCTAGTCAACTTACCTCATACTTCTTACAGCTATCATCAGCCTGTCTTTCCATGAGGATGTGTATCCAGCCCACCCCCTTCTGTCAATTGGTCCTTATAGCTGAAACTGATTTCTGCAAGGGCATCGATGTCGGCCCCATATCGAAATGCTCCCCTGTCACAATACTAGTATGTAGTTTCCCAATCTCTCAAGATCGGGAGGTGTCCAGACATTCCAGGAGGCTATTGTTAGCGTTGTTTTGTGTTGTAGTGTTTTGTTTTCAGCCCAGCTAATGTGGACATCCGTCGAAGCGATGGTTTCTGTCCAGCTTGATAGCTGATCCGGCATTTGTTTAGGTTATCTTTCCTAGACACTCCTCAAATGGCTGGGTGAACAGTGTTAACCAAGGGGCTGTTATTCACCCGCAACCTCGCCGAGGCATGTTGCTAACCCGTCAGGCCTACACAACTCACCGTTCCTCCATAGCTCTGAGACTTGTAGAAATATCTGCACGTGTTTTGTTTTACATGTTGTGCGCTTGTGCGACACGCACCGCATGCTCTCCTTCCCCAAAGTCAAGTATCAGTGACAAGCCGAGGCATGATGACTGAGAGACTTTGGGGAACGCAGGTGGATAATCTGACGAGATCTACGGGTCCACCACACCGGGGAAAAAAAAAAAAAAAAAAAAAAGGTCGGATGTGAGCACGCCGAGTGTCCGATTCAAGTTTCTTTCTTTCCTGTCACACATGAACCTCTTTCTAGGTTTCCAATCGCATGCGACCGTATGTGATCGAGAATCCCAGCCCTCGACAGGCAGGCCCTGCCACACAGGTCAAACATGTGGTCAGTCCCAGATGTAAGAGACGTTTCCATGCTGTGTCATGTGCCGCATACGCAGAGGCCACTTTAGGATGGGGTGCTCGAGCTGCCTTACCTCAGTTCCATACAGCTACCATGAGGCTGCTTATACAAAAGAATGTGTACCCGGACCCACCTCTGTCAATTGGTCCTCCTCGCTGAAGCGAACTTCCGCAGGCTCAAGATGTCTGCCCCATATCAAGGGTTCTTTGCCACAGCTCCAGTTCATTGTCCAGGGCCCCGGGAGATTGTAGCCCAGGTTTGTTGTAATGTTTTCTTGCTTTCATTCTATTAATGTGAACAGCCACCAGCCGCAGGCTACCGACCAGCTTGATATTTGCTCCTTCCCAGATATCTGGGTGGGCAGTCCTACCCAGGGGCTACTAAGTCACTCACGGATGTACAAATATCTGCACATGGTGACATGTTGTGCGCTTGTGCAACACGCTCAACATGCTCTCCTTCCCCGAATACTGGAATCAGTGACAAGCCGAGGCAAGATGACTGAAAGTATTTGGGGAACGCAGGTGGATGATCTCTCGAGATCTACGGGTCCACCACACCGTGAGGTGTAAAAAAAAAAAAAAAAAAAAAACTTTTTCCTAAGTTTTAACTTAGTTTAAGTCCACAGGTACAATTTTCTATTAGAAAATTGAGAGCTTATGAAATGGATGCAAATATTTTACAAACAAAAATACACCGGCATTTAAGAAAATAAATTTTTACACTTAGCTTTCGTCAAAGAGCTGGCTATGGCATGACTGTGTCACTATAAACTTTTGGCTGACTAACTTTCAACAACCAATGCTTAAATAGTGAGGAAGTAGGGGGTACTGATTTAGGTTTTGGCCATTTTAACTTATTTGAGAGTGAGAGAGGGGTGAAATTGATTTTTTTTTTTAAATATATCCCTGTAAAAACGGAATAAGTTAGGTACAAAATAATTAAATATCATTAATTTTACAACAAACAAGAATACACCATTTAAGAAAATAAATTTTAACACTTAGCTTTCGTCAAAGAGCTGGCTATGGCATGACTGTGTCACTATAACTTTTGGCTGACTAACTTTCAACAACCAATGCTTAAATAGTGAGGAAGTAGGGGGGGTACTGATTTAGGTTTTGGCCATTTTAACTTATTTGAGAGTGAGAGAGGGGTGAAATTGATTTTTTTTTTTTAAATATATCCCTGTAAAAACGGAATAAGTTAGGTACAAAATAATTAAATATCATTAATTTTACAACAAACAAGAATACACCATTTAAGAAAATAAATTTTAACACTTAGCTTTCGTCAAAGAGCTGGCTATGGCACACATACATGTATATATATATATATATATATATATAATATATATATATATATATATATATATATATGCTCCCCATCCCCTAGGGTTGAGCACTCTGGGGAGGAGTTCTCTCGCTGACGGCCGCCAACCCAAGCGTAAACGCAACGCTCTCCTATATATAAAGAATGGAGCACTCTGTGACGGCCTTTACACACAAAGCGATGTGTGTATTAAAACAGTTAAAATCCCCTTCCCATTCTGTAAGTGAAGATAACCTAATGGTTAATGTGACGGACTGACACCGAACCGATCGGATTTCAACTCCGGCTGTAGGTAGCTTAAAAAATGTCTAGCCACACTGAAGAGACTTGATCAGTTGAAGCACGTGTCTGTGGATGACCCCTATAAATATATATATATATACTCTTTGTTGGGTACCAAGTTTTTTAATTTTTATAAACAGAACAAATTTATTTGTGAATAAAAAGGCCTTAAATATCAGGGGAATCGTGATTATGGACCATTTCCACTCGTGGGTATCTGAGGCCCACCGAGTTTCATCAGACCACTTTTGTATTCAGACTGGCAAATAGCCAAATTCAGTTTACATTTATACATTTCTCCCCGCCCCATGTATAAATGTAGGCTGGATTTGGCTATTTGCCAGTCTGAATACAAAAGTGGTCTGACGAAACTCGGTGGGCCTCAGATACCCACGAGTGGAGATGGTCCATAATCACGATACTCCTGGTATTTAAGGCCTTTTTATTCACAAATGTTATATATATATATATATATATATATATATATATATATATATATATATCCAACCTCTCCGCACGAGCAGGATCTGACACAAGGTCAATTTTTTAAGCGGAGTTTAAGATATTTTAATTCTGAATTTTCCTTCTTCTAGACTGATTGCTTAGCCAAGGTTAAAGAGCCCAGTCCCCCTACTATGCTCCCACAGCTGGAGGAGGAACAGTTGGATTCATACCTTTCCCAATGGTATTAGCGCTATATGAAATTTAAACAGCCGCGTCTAGTATTATTTCTATACAACAATAACCATTACTCAATAAACCTCTGTTGATAACAACTATTAAAGAATAAATAATACATTTCGTCTTCATCCTTCCTCTTATCATAATAACTGAAACAATTAACAGTTTGAAGTATAAAAATAATTCTATAAACCGCTCGCAGTAATTGTTAAGGAAAGAAATAATAAATTGCATACAAATCTGTTATGTCATGTTGTTTAATATACAATCTGAATGGATGATAATTACTTAATAAAATTAATAACACAGAACAATAGATATCTTTGAGATTTTTCTTTTGTAGATTTCATTATATTTCAAATTTTAATCAGGTAAAATGTTTAACATGAGCGAGTATATATCTCTTAATAACTCTTCCAAAGTTTTAAGTTGACACACACACAAATTATAACTTCCGGGTAAATTAAATTTACAACTAAGCTATTTCTTGTGAATTACAGTTAACGAATTTATATCATATTAGCAATAATTGAGATCAAACAATGTATCATTAAAGTAATTTCATATTTTATGATTTTATTAATTCCATTCTCTACTCTATTCAACACTGATTCATTTTTTAAATCATAAAACAGGATATCAATTCAGAGAATACCGAGAAAACTTAATTTATCACACAAACATCAATGATAAGAGTTCAAGCCCAAGTAAAAGCCCGAAATAATGATACTGACATTATGTAATTTAATTATTACAACATTTGATATGTTTACTTAAGAGCTATTGCTAAATACTTCGATATGTAAAAGAAAGTATAATAATCTTGATTTGACTCTGTCACTCTTTCTTTTCTTCTTTTCATATTTTTATTATGGTTGTTTGAAACAGAATAGCGTCATCGCGTCCGCGCGCACAACCTCTCTCTATATATATCCCCTACTCTCTTTCTTATTATATTTTTTCTGAGTAGCATGTCCTTTTTCTTCTTTTTCTTTCTTTATAATAAAAACGAAATGGTTGAATATTTAGCTGAGGTGACGACACTCATAAGAAATAAGAAGTCGGCAGTTAAGTAACATCAGATAATCAGATAATCATTTCATCTTGGACAATTTGGACGTTCTCATTTTTGACCAGAGGGTGTTGCAAGATGATAACGGTTGTACTTTTAAGGAACCCGAGAATTAATATATATTTTTTAAAGCAAGGTGACTGTCATATAGTTCATAAAGAGGAACAATGGACTCGTCTGTTTTCTATAAATAAGGAAGCCTCGACGAGAGAACGAGTGAAACGTCACGGATTTGTTATTGCAATCTGTTAATTACTGATTACACCAGAGGGTGTTGCAAGATGATAAAGGTTGTACTTTTAAGGAACACTAGTATTAATATATTTTTTAAAGCAAGGTGACTGTCATATAGTTCATAAAGAGGAACAATGGACTCGTCTGTTTTCTATAAATAAGGAAGCTTCGACGAGAGAACGAGTGAAACGTCACGGATTTGTTATTTCAATCTGTTAATTACTGATTAGTCGTTCAATGTATCTTGTGTAGTAAACCTTTTTCCTTGCCCAAAATACTCGTTTCGTTTTCTTTCTACTTTTTTTTGTTAACTCAAATACGCGAGTTGCAAAAGAAAACCTAATTTAAAAAATGTAACTCGCTATTCAGGGCGTTAGGTAAAAGTCATTAATTCTGTCATGGAGCTGAGGTAGTCTAGCAAATTTTTTATTTGTTCTTTTTTGTTTTGTTTTTGTTATTTATATGGTGTGTAGTTGCTAGTACGCCGCCCCCTGGTTTCTAATTCCAATATATTTTTCTATTTTCGATATCTTTTGCCTTTCCAAAGATTAACGGCTCATATAAGAGAATAGACTCTTTTAAAAAACAAATAATCTCTTAATCCAAGATTATAAATTACTGATATGACGTATTTGTGAAACTCCTCCGCACGAGTAGGAAACAACACAGTGACAATTTCTTAAGAATAGATAAACAGAATCTAATTCAAAGTTTTCCTTCTCCTAGATCGGTTGCTATAACAATCATTATTTACCAATAACCGAAGGGAGGATTTTTGAATTCATACCACCCCCAAGAGTATTGGCGCAATGGGAAATTCAAAGAGGTTTCCAGGATTTGAATTCGATTTTCTGTGCTTTTCTTTCCCTAAAATACTTGTGGCGTTTTATTCCTACTTTCTCTGTTACCTCGAATACATAGTTGCGAAGGAAAACTTAATTAACAAGAAATGTAACTCGCCGTTCAGGATGTAGGGTAAAAATCACATCCAGTCTATGATAGAATTGTGGTTTCCTAGCAAATATATATATATTTTTATGGTGTGTATTTGCTAGTACATACGCCCACTTGCTTTTAATTCCAAGATATTTTCCCATTTTCTAGATCGGTTGCCTTTCCAAACATTAAGAGTGCACATAAGTAAATAGACTCGTTTTTAAGATAATCTCTTAATCCAAGATTATAAGATACTGACATTATGTATTTTGCAAATACCCACCCAACGGGGTGGGGGTCCAGTGGCTTCGGCCCTAGATATTTACAAGTTAATAGCGTCGATCACAGGGGGCTATCCCCCCAGGCAACACCTGCCCCCTTGACTTAAAGGAACATGGCTGGGTTTATTGCCCAGTGCCTGAGGCGTCCCCTTGAGGTAGAATCCCGACAGGACCGACGCAATTTTTTCCATTAACCACCCATAAGCTTCGGCTTGTGGGTGGGCCCACATAAAAATGTCCTTGTGTCACGCCCTCAAAAGTGGGATCAGAGGCAAATACCAGTATTTATACAAGTCCTCCCCACTAGTAGCATACAACAAAAAGTCACTTTCTTAAGCGAAGATTCAGAATTTTCCTTCTCCTAGATAGGTTGTCATAACAATTATTATTTACCCTTAGCTGAAGGGAGAATAGTTGACTATATACCTTTTCCTGGGAGAATTAGAATTATGAGAAATGCAAACAGTCTCATCTAGGATTTGAATTTGCTGTGTCAATTTTCTACGACGATAACCATTAAACGACGGGCGCCGACATTGTAATCAAAAGTTTACTCCGACTTACAAACCTGATCAAAAAGAGCTTATTTAAGGAGGAAATCTTGGTAATCTGAACATTAGCTACATAAATGAGAATAACCTCCCCTAGTTTGTTTCATTTTGAGGAAACCTTACGTTTTAGTTGGCCATTTTTATTTCATCGTAAATCTACACTGAAATTACGAATTTGTTCGAATCAATACAACTGCATGTTTTAACTCCAAAATATCATATAATGTGTTCTTAATAACAATTAAATTCAAATAATTCGCAAACACAATTAAGAACACATGTTATGATAGTTTCGTGTTAAAACATGCAGTTGTATTGATTCGAACAAATTTGTATTTTCAGCGTAGATTTACGGTGAAATGAAAGTGTCCGACCAAAGCATACGGCTTCCTCAAAGTGAAACAAACAAAGGGCGGTTACTCTCATTTATTTAGCTAATGTTCAGATTACCGAAATTTTCATATGATAAAATGATTTCTGTGATTAAGGCATTTAGTTATATCCCGCGCATTAAGAACAATAGCAAGAATATACGTTCTTCGGGCGTCAGTATTCAAGTTTTAATGTAATGAAATACATAAAATTAGAAAGACTAACGATATCAAATAAGAACCCATATAAAAAGATCGTTTATTTTAATTATATTTTAATTGGTTCTATATAAAATCATTCATAAGATTTTAATACGTTGGAGAATAAAACAATAATATTAGAGATAAATAACACCAAGTAATTATTTATTAAACCCGGTTTTGTTAAAACCAGCATGCAAATTAACCACACTATATATCATGTAAAACTTTATTTTCTCGTGATATACAAGGCACATTGAAGGATTTTAAACGCATTAATAACATGGGCTGTTTGGAGGCAAGTATAACTCGGATTTTCAGAGAGACATCGATAGTAAATAAAATTCATTGTACGTAATAATGATTTTCCCAATGAAATAAATACTCATTGATAAATTTACGTAAATCATAAGGGTATTGTGACGTAAGTAGTGACAAAGTTCCGGTTACAGATAGACATACGCCGAATCTTCATTATAATAAGATTTAATTCTACTACTATTAGACGAATTCATTATTTCAGTTTCGGAAGAATATTATATAGTTTTTGTGCCTCCTGTCACAGTGAAATCCAGTGTTTAAAAAATATTCTCGACCACAGATGTCGCATTTGAAGGCTGTCCCTGAAGATGTTGATGTGCCGGTGCTTTGTTGTCGCTGCTTTCTTATGGACCTCTTAGCTTCATGGTGTTGCATTAGGGTAACTTCTGACATGAACAATCCTCTACGGAGAGCCTGTCGCCACAGAGGGTGGTCCTGAGCCAAATATCTCAGAACTCAGCTCCCCAGATTGTGTTCTCTACTGATACAACACCGTCTCCGATGGCTGGGTCATGTCCGTCGGATCCATGATGGATGAAACCCGTAAGACATTCTCTATGCAGAGCTTTCGTCTGGTTAGAGACATATTGGTCGCCGCCAGCTGTGTTTCAAGATGTTACATAATCTATGCGGTTGCATAAGATTATTGTCAATCCCCTGTATTTCTAAAGGGATGGCCCTTTTCATATCACGGGCGGGACTTTCCATGGAATAGTATAGAAAGCCCGCGAAATACGTGAAGTCACGTGGGACCTGGTTGGGTCCTCAGTTCCAGTTGGACGTCAGGCAGTGAAGATGTCCTGCCTTAACTGGAACTCACTGCATACGCGCGCTATGTTAGTCAGATGTTTAGTTACATGGAATGTTTAGTTAAGTAAATAAAAGCTTAAGAAAATAACACAGTTTTGTGGTTGGTGAATGTCTTGGTAACAAGACTGATCTAGAAGAAGAAATGAGTTAAGTGCGACCGACCACCAAGACACGAAGTCCCCAAGAAGAAGTCCAGACGCTAGAAGAGATGTTAGAAGAAGACGTAAAATAGAAAAGATGTCGGAAGAAGAATAGAAGTAAGTACAAGAAAAGGGTATACAACAAAGGATGTCTGCAAGAATGATCTCAGATGCTTTGGCATTGCCCCTTCCAGCTGGGAAAAAAAAATAAAATTCATATAACTGTTATAACTCTTCGATTCTGATGACTCCCTATATTTTTCATTGATCGCTGACTTGAAGATTTGGATCAACTCCTTCGTCACGTGTCCATTAATCTCTTCCACGATTTGGAACACCCTCTTTTATACAGGATGATCTTATCTTTGGGAAAAGCCAGATGTCAGTGGGATTCAACCTTGAATAGTGGGAGGGGGTTGGACAGTACACGGTTGGATGCCATGCTTGTCTAAAACGGACTTCATGTGAAATAAAGGAATGGCTAAATGTGTTAACCATTTAGAGAGAAACAGTTTAAATAGTAAACGGGGTCACTCAATGACTTTTAATAGCTGAAAGATCTATTTCTCTATCATTATGAAGCGAATATGATCCCACTGTGGTGTGTGTGTGTGTGTACGAGTGACATATATATATATATTATATATATATATATATATATATATATATATATATATATATAATATATATATGTGAAAAAATGAAAAGGAGAACTGAAAGAAAAAAGTAAGAAAGAGGTAAGTCAAGATTATATTTTTTACATATTGAACTATTTAGCAATAGCTTTTAAGTAAACATATGAAAAGTTTTAATAATTAAATTATCATACTGGGGTATGTCTTCAAGTCCTGTTTTGTCTATGATATCAAGTGGTTGACTTAAAACCTCACGCACAGTCACATCAAACACTTTAAACTTATTATATTTATAACTTTATATTAGTGGGGCAGATAAGAGTCATTTTTAGAAGAATCGTGCAAATGATGATAAACATCTCAGATTTGGCACAAGTGTCCTCCAAGGTATACTAATCAAATCTGCCCGATTGGCCAATTAAAAATCCAAGATGGCGGTAATTTTTCAAGATGGCCGCCAAAATTTTGAAAAATTACCGCCATCTTGGATTTTCAATTGGCCAATCGGGCAGATTTAATTAGTGTACCTTGCAGGAAACGTGTGCCAAATTTAATGTTTGTGTCATCATTTGCACGATTTTTCTGTTATCCGCCTTACTAATATGTAGAAAACAAAATTGAACCTATGGAGATTGGCCCCTATATTTTTAAGTCAATGTGGAATTGAATAAATTAAAATAATTAAGTTTTCTTAAATAATTAGTTTTACAATTGTATAAGTTAATTTTAGAATTATGTAAACAAAAGATAATCGAATAAATATTAGTTAAGAAATATTTTAGCAACAATATAAACAATGGTTTGAATTCCATTGAAAATATGTACGCCATCGGAATGTAACAAAATCATCCGATATTTACGTCATTAGAAAACAGCTGATATTTGAAAATTCCAATATTAAATTTAACTTAATGATCACGTAGACAATGACAAAAGAAAATTATAAAAAAGGCCCTTTTAGCTGAAAAGCGGCAGTTGGGGCGAATGCCCCCTAAATCGACAGTAGAAGCGAAAGCTCTCCCTAACTCGACACAATTGGGAGAAGTCGCTGTCCAAAGACAAAAAATGTAATATATCAGGTGTGTCTCTTATTTTCGTTTCCTATTTTCTCTCTCTCCCACTCAACACAACAAGTTTCAATCACAGACATTGTTTTATCAAAACTGCTACAAATTTGACAAATCCAATCGCACAAATATAAACAATACATGAGCACTTTACAAACACAACTACGTACAGACACATACAGTCTGCAACACCGCTGAAAGAACAATTGAATATACCAATTGTAAATTATGTATATAAAGTTATTTATTGTATCAATTTTGTCTTCCTCTTTTGTTTTCTACGGAAACTACATTTCCGTTTTCCACGGAAACTACATTTCCGTAGTCATATACATTTAAATTGTGGGGATCAAAACTCGGATCATCTCCAACTACACATTCATCAAACAAATTCCGGTCCCTACAAACCAATTGGTTTTCTCTTCTATTGCTCTATCGAATGTATTGAGCATTTCTATATACATTAGGTTACTTTGAATATTTCGTTTGATTTTCTTTTTGCTGACCATTTTTAGGCAGTGAGGGTTTTTTCACACTGTCTGGATCGTTCAGCATTTTCTTCTTTGCATTCTATTCTCTGGCTTCCATCATTTACAAATTGGAATGTTTGTTTATTTCCGTAGATTGATCTTAAAAATACGAATACAGTCATAAGCGTGCACTCCCTCACACACACACACACACACACACACACACACACACACACACACACAAATTATGAATTAAACATTTTTAGGAAAAAACAAATGATGTTATTAGTTCGCTGATAGAATCTGTTTCGACCTTTTAATAAAGCAGTCTTCTTCAAGAGCGAAATATTTATGATGGAAAGACGGAATAAGTAATATTTATGATGGAGATACGGAATATATATGTATATATACAAGGTGTGTCTTAAAAGTATCGACATTTTTTGTACCTTTTGACACACATTAATATTTTTTCAGAATAATTTGTGTGTCAAAAAACTACAAAAATTTAAAGCTGTAATTACCAAGAAAGAAATGAAGAACGAATGGAATTATTTTTTTCAGTGACAAAAAGTATTTAAAAAATCTCCATACTTTTTGACACACCTTTAGCCAATGAATGCGAAGGGTATCATTCCGAAATTGAACGTAATAGACTGGATGGAGTTCCAAATCTCTAACTACGTTGTCGTTTGTTTGAGAGAGACAGAAATGAATATAGTTTACAGGGAAGTGAATCAGGTTGACTCTAGAAAAGGTTAGATTTTATCATAATGGGGATTCTGTGTCTAGCTGTCTGTAATCGAAACTAAGTCACTGCTTTAGTCACAATACAATCGTGGATTGCTTACGTTTATCAATGAGAATATCATTTATATTCACAATCATTAATATACATATAATATAACTTATACATGAACGATTTTTCTATGAAAATCTATATTAAATTTGCCTGAAAATATCCCAAGTTATTACAATATTTAGCTCCCATCCCACATATGCGGGTATGACACAAGGTTTGTTAATGTGGTACCGAAGCCGAAGCTGATTGGATGGCCTGTGCAAAAATGCGCCATCCCGTCGGCATTCCCCTTCAATTGGGACGCCTCAGGCACTGGGCAATAAACCCAGCCATGTCCCTTTAAATCAAAGGGGTCGGTGTTTCCTGAGAGATAGCCCCTTGGGATCGAGCCGTTAATTATCCCTGATAATCCAGGGGGCCGAAGCCACGGGACCACAGGCCCCGAAAGGCCTATGTTATTCGGATATTTACCGCGCATCTCACGTATGCGGGTGTGACACAAGGTATTTTAAATGTGGGACCACTCACGAGCAGAAACTCATGAGATGGTGGGTGCAAAAATGCGTTAATCACGTCGGCATTCCCCCTCAAGGGAGCGCCTCAGGTACTGAGCAATAAACCTGCCCTTTTGAATCAAGGGTCAGGTATTGCCTGGGTGGATATCCCCCTGTGATCAGGCCATTAATTTAATACTAATAATCCAGTGGACAAAGCCACCGGACCCCGGACCCGAAGGCCGTGTTATTAGTACGTTTACAATCCAGCAATGTGTCATATATATCAATAAGAGATAAAAATTTGTATAATACATGGTGTGGTTGATTTGCATATTGGGTTTAACAAAATCGTATTTAATAAATAAATACTTGGTTTTATTGATCTCCAATATTATTGTTCTATTCTCGAACGTATTAAAATCAACCGTATGAATGCTTTTATATAGAAACCAATTAAAATATAATTAAATTAAGTGTAATCTTTTTATATGCGTTTTTACTTAATTTCGTTAGTCTTTCTAATTTGATATATTTCATTACATCAAAATTTAGATACTTACACCCGGAAGGCGCAAATTCTTGCTAATAATACTAGTGTAAAAAACCGATAAAGTTACTGAATTTTTATAAAACTTGAATAAATAGTCAATTAACTTGGCTACCTAACAGTTCTCTACAAGTAACTACATTTTAAGCGAAGATCTGTGTGTGTGTGTGTGTGTGTGTGTGTGTGTGTGAGAGAGAGAGAGAGAGAGAGAGAGAGAGAGAGAGAGAGAGTAAATTAAAGTGGGTTAAACGGCTGACTCTGGATAAAGTTAAATACGACGAGATTAACTGACATTACGTTGGAAGTAGTGAATGAAAAAAACAAAAACAATAATAAAAGGAGACATCAATGAAATAATGAAAGGCAGTATTGAATAAATAAATAAATAAATAAATACATAAATGAATTATTGAAAAGGCTGAATGAAATGGTCAGCAGAAAATTTTTGATTGAAATGTGAAGGTGAAAATCCATATCGTCCATGATGGGAGTCTCCCCCCCCAAAAAAAAAGAAAAAGAAAGAAAGAAAGAAAGAGAGAAAGAAAGAAGAGGTAATACATAGATCTATCTCAACATTCGCAAATTACCCACGTGACCAATTCTTTTGATTTTCTCTTTTCTTTCCTTCTCTCTTTCTTTTAAAATAATATCGTCAATGATAGGAATTACGAAAAAAATAACGAAGGACAGAAAGAGAAAAGAAAGTAAGAAAGAAGCGATAATAGAGCTCTTCATTCAAAAGTAAACCACGTGACGCTTTCTTTTCATTAATTCTTTTCTCATATTCAATCTTTTTTAATTATATCTTCTATGGTGGGAGTTACGAAAAATATACCGAAAGAAAGAAAGAAAAAAAGAAAGAAGGAAGGAAAGGCAGAAAGAAAGGAAGCAAGAAAGAAAGAAAGAAAAAGAGAAATCAAGGAAGCAAGAAAGAAAGCTAACGAAATAAAAAAAAGAAATAAAGAAGGAAAGAAAAGAGACAATCGATAGACCTCTATATTCAAAAGTAAACCATGTGACGAATTCTTTTAATTTTCCCTTTTCTTGTCACTCTTTTTTATTCAAATCGTCGATGGCGGGAGTTACGAAAAAAATAACGAAAGAAAGAAAGAAGAAAAGAAAGCCAGCAAGAAAGAAAGAAAGAATGAAAGGAAGGAAACAAGCAAGCAATAAAAACAACAACAAACAAAAGGCAGAAGAAAGAAGAAAGAAAAGAAAGAAAGAAGAGATAATAGGTAGATCTATATTCAAAATAAAACACGTGACGAATTCTTTTCCTTTTCCCTTTTCTTACATTCTCTCTTTTTTTTAAAAATCGTCTATGGTGGGAGTTAGGAAAAAAATAACGAAAGAAAGAAGAAAAAGAAAAAGTAAGTAAAGCAGAGAAAAGAGAAAGAAAGAAAGAAAGAAAGAAAGAAAGAAAGAAGAAGATATAATAGATAGACCTCTATATTTAAAAGTAAACCACGTGACGAATTCTTTCATTTTCTCTTTTCTAATATTCTCTTTTTATTTCAAATCGTCTATGGTGGGAGTTACGAAAAATAACGAAAGAAAGAAAGAAAGAAAGAAAGAAAGAAATAAGAGATAATAGATAAACCTCAACGTTCGAAAATAATCTTCGTGATGAATTCTTTTCATTTTCTCTTTTCTTTCATGTTCACTTTTTCTTTTCTTTTCTTTTCTTTTTCAAATCAATATTATTCCCTTTCTTTTCTTTTTTTTTTTCTCTTTCAAACTTTTCGTTTTCGTTATCCTTTTTATTTTGTTTTTATTTGTATATATTTATTTTTCCATTCTTTTTTTTTTGTATTATTCCTATTATCTGTAGCTTTTTCACCTCCAAACGTTTCAAGGAGACGAATCAGAATTTCAAACGTAAGGAAAGTCGTCAGGAAAATTGATGAGTTAATCGCTCAGCGAGAAGTGATTATGGGAGTGTCGTTTATCATGGATTGTTCGCCCTTCTCCTTTCTAGATTGCAATCGCCATGTCAACGGTCTTTCACGATTTATCATCTACTCAACACCAGCCACAGTCGGATCACCTCTCTTTGATAATTGGCCTCAAAGTAATGCGTGATCCTAGCACCAGCACTGATTTTGGCTTTTGCAATTTTCGCATTATTAATAAAACTTGCAAAATGCCCGTAAAAAATGACAGGGTTATTTTGGTGTGCACCAGAACTTCTGATTGGATCGGAATATCGATTTAGGATCGAAGTGGTTCGCATCGGTTTAGTGTATGTCTCCTCGGTGGAAAGTAATACAAATAAATTATCACTAATACATAAAACATAGAGCGACACTCTCTGTCTCTCGGTCTCTGTCTGTTTCTATCTATGTCTGTCCGTCTCTCTCTCTCTCTCTCTCTCTCATTTTCTCTGTCTGTCTGTCTGTCTGTCTGCCTCTCTCTCTCTCTCTCTCTCTATATATATATATATATATATATGTGTGTGTGTGTGTGTGTGTGTGTATACAGGGTATTCGGGAGAAATTTGACAGTTTCATAGGGAAAAAGAAAAAGTGCTTGGTAAATACAAAATTTAATGGATTGTAAAGAAATTCAAAAGGCACGGAAATTACAATACTGTCAACAAGTTCCACACAAAATAACTGCAATTAGCGTCGATCACAGTCTTAATCCTGCTGCAGGTTCTGGAACAAGCTGATGTTACAGTTTCCTTGGGAAGGGTATCAAAAACTACCTTAATTCTGTCGATTAACTGGGCTTTTGTAGTACTGGCACGGAGATAAGTGTCTTTCTCCACAGCGCCACATACATGATAATCCATGGGGTTAATATCTGGAGTGTTCGGAAGCCAAATATTGGGACTGGTGTAATCGTAAAAATTCGCCGACAACTATTTTTTACTTTTCCCAGCGGTGAAGCAAGGGGCCTAATCCTGCTGCCATACATTAGACCTATCATTGGCTAACCTTGTTATCCAGGACTACAGTATTTAGCAGATCTACGTAGGCATCTGAATTCAACCTGATACCCTCTATGAAAAAATGTGGAGGCATCACATTACCCTCAGAGGACACACATCCGAAAATCATCACAGTTTGAGGAAATTTAGTCTGCATGACACGAGGAGTGTCCTTTGAACTGTATGCAAACCATATGTTATTCTGCTCGCTGTACTTTTGATCTTGAAAAGTTTCTCTCATCGGAAAAGAACCAGATTGTTTGTGGTTCAGCAGCATGTTTCACTTTGCTCAGAATTTCCTTCGCCTTTGTCAGACGATTTTTACGGGCTTTTTCTGTGAGAAAGTAACCTCTGCCACGCTTGTATGATTAGTAGCGAAGGTTTACATTGTGCAAGCTTCAGGGTAGAGGCTGAAACATTCAATTCCCGTGACAAAGACCGAATTCCAATGCCAGGGTCCTCAAACACTTTTTATACAGATTTTCGAGGAATTCTGCTGGGCGAACGCAATCAAATCGTCTGTTATGTTGCTTTCCTCTAACCACAGCCTCGTAATCTCCATTACAATTCTCTAGTTCATGCCTGATTGTTTTTACAGTGTTCAGGGAGTATTGGGCAGCAACCATAATCTCCTTATTTTGATGACCAGTGAAGATCATCATGATACAAGTTATTCTCTTCCATAATTCAGGTGGGTTTCAGTCATCCATTCTATGTATCATCACGTATATGAATGAAGAAAGGTTCAAGCTTTTAAATGATGTGTAATGTGCGCCAATACCTCCAACCTACGGAGAAAGGTAACCAAATATGAATATGTCAAATTTATTCCGAACACCCTGTATATAAAATACCATATCCAGTATAATTAATTTTGATTTCATAATGTTCCAGGACAAATAATTAAAGGGCCGTTTTAGCTCTGTCGGTAGAGCGCTCGACTAGGAACCACAAAGTTCCACAAAGATACCGGCCCTCGCTAACTCAGCGTATGAGTAGCACAGGAATATTTGCGGTAAAGTGAGGAGCTGATGGAAGGTGTAGCGCTCCACCTCAGACGCTAAAATAATCTCCTTAGTCTAGCGCTTGTGAAATCGGGATAGACTCCCTCGCTCGACTAGGAACCACAAAGTTCCGAGTTCGATACCGGCCCTCGCTAACTCAGCGTATGAGTAGCATAGGAATATTTACAGTAAAGTAAAGAGCTGATGGAAGCTGTAGCGCTCCACCTCAAATAATCTCCTTAGTCTAGCGCTAGTGAAATCGGGATAGACTCCCTCGCGGCCTGGCTGATGCTGACTTTATGCCACCCAGAGGACTTTACTTACTATCGTTTGTTTTACAGAAAATTAACGGACATCCTTATTTCATCTGGGGAAGGCAATGTTAATATTTGCATAGCAAAGGCATGATATTCTATCGGCAGATAATTGAGCATATAGAATTCTAATATATGAGAAGATAAATCGAGAGTTATTCAACGCTGTAGCCGTTTCAGTGCTACTGTATAGCTGTACCACTTAGACTTTAAAGAAACGTCTGGGAAAATTACAATTTGGGAATTATACAAGAGCGATGTGCACTGTCATGCACGCACACTTGAAGCAGTACACAACAAAAAGCAGCTGTACGAGCAAATAAATATATTACGCAGACTATTAAAATAAGACGAACGAGATACGCTGGATACTGCTGGATACGTAAAAACGAACTCATAAGTGACGTTTTCCTGTGGGCACCTACATATGACCGACTCTTCTCCCTGTCCCTGGGGTGGGGGCGTCCAGTGTGCTTCGGCCACTGGACCGGTATAAATAATAGCGTCGATCCCAGGGGGCTTTTCCCCCAGGCAATACCTACCCCCTTGGGGGCAGGGCTGAGGTGCCCCCTTGAGGGGAAATGCCGAAGGGATCGACACAATTTTTGTTCTTTCCCACCCATGAGCTTCGGCCTGTGACTGGGCCCAATTTAAAACGAAGCCTTGTGCCCAACCCATACAAGTGGGGTATGAGGCAAATATCCCCCCCCTACATATGACCGCGCCAAAGTGGGCCAACCAGCAAAGACATATATTGATCAGATCTGTGGAGATACTGAGTGCAGTGACGAGTATATTCCCGGGGTGATTACTGACAGGGATGGCGGGCGTGAGAGAAGGAAGGGATATATAATTAGATAGAGAAAGAGATAGAGAAAGAGAGGTAAGAAAATGTGTGTTTTGAACGGAACATGATGATGAATAATTATAAATTTAATGTATACTTATTACAAATATAAATTATAAATTGATGATCGTCCTCCAGACCATTTATATTCCCGCTTTTTATTTTATGGTACAAATTGGTTGGAGCAATGCGAGATTGAAGTTCTATAACCTTTTCATCATATCTTATTATAATGGAGATTGTCTGTAACCGAAACTATATCCCTTCTTAAGTCACAATTATCTTAGTTATTTACGTCACATTCTCCATGAATTTATTTTTAATTGAACTTAAATTATCATTTGATTTATTTTAAATTATTAATACTGTTGGACTTATCGACATACTAATAACACGCAATTGTATTTACACATACCAAAATAGCGGTTTACAGCGTGAACGCAAAGGCTAATTTGCATATTTGTGAAGTTTTTAAGGCCCATTCCTTGTCCTTATAGCAGAAGCCCTTATCTGGTGGAATCCTTGATAAAGAGCTTGTCGACAATGTGAATCCTTTGGTTACTAAAGTGTCCTGAGTTACTGGTAATCGTATGTCCTTCGTGAGTATTTGTAAAGATCCCGGTAATCCAATGTGCTTCCCCCAATAGTAATATTTGAATTATGACCAAAATCGGGGGTAAGTATCTTATAAGGCAGGTAGTACTGCCAGTGATTGGTTAGAAGCGTCAATCACGTAACCTTGACCAGTCTATAAGTATAGGCGGGGAACTAGTACACACCGTATATCTAAAAACTCCTCACGTGGTGTAATGGTTAGCAAACTAGATTAGCTGATCATTGGTAGTGAGTTCGATTCTCACTGGGCGCCCCACACTTCTGGCCTTGTGCCATATCTAAGCAAAGCTTAGTAAATAACTATATCTAAAAACTCCTCACGTGGTGTAATGGTTAGCAAGCTCGCCTCGCAGACCATTGTTAATGAGTTCGATTTTCATTGGGTGCCCCATGTTTCTGGCCATGTGCCACATCTAAGCTAAGCTTAGTAAATAACTATATCTAAAAACTCCAACAATATTGACATTAAAATTTTTATTTTAATAAATGTGTGCTTCGTATTATTGATTTCTAACTATTTGGTTTTATTTTAACGAATATGAGCGAAAATCTCGGAGATAAATCTTTAAAGAAATTCATTAACAAGTAGAAATAACTAATTTTATTATTTCCTTACTCTTTCAATTAAATCAGGAAAATTCATCAGTAGTTATATTTTTTCGATTATATCTCCCTCTGTTTCAAATCTTTTTATCTGCATTCCTATTTAGTTTCATTTGTTTTTCTAATTTAATATAATATTTTATTACATTAAAACTTAAATACTTGTACCCGGAGGGTGCATATATTTGCTAGATCATATAATGAATTAACTATTTGTCACTACCTTCCCTTCACTTATTTTATTCAATGAATAATCCAAAATGCCTTGTAATACATATTATTATAATCAAGATCTGTCTGAGACCGAAATTACATCACTGCTGACGTCACAATACCATCAGGAATTGCGTAAGTTTATCAACGAGTATTGAATTTATCATCAAAATCATTAATACATAGAAGTAATCTTACTTATTAACGATGTTTCTATGAACATCTGTTTATATCTGCATCATCATAGCCCATTTTATTAGTGCGGTTAAATTCCTTCAATATGTATTATATACACTAAGAAATAAAGGTTTACATCGTATATGGTGTGGTTAATTTGTATGCTGGTTTTTAAAAATCGGGTTTAATAAATAATTATTTTGTGTTATTGAACTTTAATATTATTTATATTTTTGCTTGAAGGCAATTACAATGGGTATATCGCATAAAATTCTATAAATATAGAAGATAATAATGACAAGTGAATCTCGGTAAAGAATCATTCGGTGTGTAGAACATCGTACAGACTGTTTCAACTTTATTAAATCTCATCAGCGATGTATACTAACGATTTCTCTCCGACAGAAATCGAGACTTCAGCAGGATAGTCAGAAACCATACTGCCTCGGCCACTAATATTATTGTTTTAATCTCAAACGTACTAAAATCAATCCTATGAATAATTTTATTAGAATGTCATTAAAGTATGAGTAATGTTTTTATATGCGTTCTTATTTAATTTCGTTAGTCATTCTAATTTAATATATTTCATTAGATTAAAAGTTAAATACTTACACCCGGATGGTCCATATTCTAGCTAGTTCAGATGATAAAAAAATAACTCATGAAATCAATGCATTCCCTTTAACAGCATATTGTGTTGTTTTCATATCCTTTTATCTATACTCATACCGTCGGATTCATTTTCTTTCTATTAAGTTATATATATATAATATATTATATTATATATATATTATATATATTATATAATTAATGGTGATATTATGATTTCACACTCATAACTTAAGTTTCTTGGTAGTCCAATCATCAGATGAGAAGTGGTTGAGATGTCAAAAACCAGTCGTGAAATGGTTGAGATATTAAAATCAAATTTTTTAGCGTTTATATGAAGCGTTTTTCACGCGATGGGAAATGTAAAGCTAAAAATTGTTTTTTTAAACTGTGGCTTGTTTTATTTTTAGCTTTACATTTCCCATCGCGTGAAAAACGCTGCATGTAAACGCTAAACAATTTGATTTTTACCATTTCACGACTGGTTTTTGACATCTCAACCACTTCTCATCTGATGATTGGACTACCAGGAGAAACTTACATTCCACTTTATTCTTACTCAGGCTAGATAGGCTGTCGAAGGTGCCACCTCCGATCAATTGTCCTGTCATGTCAAACCCTAGAACCAAATGATTGCTAGACCCTATTGCTCTTATGACAAACACAAAGACTTTTATCATATATGTGCAAGAAGTCAGTAGCTGAGGGTCTTAGTATACTGGGTATGACTTAAACTACATCTTACGCGATGTTCCAATTTGGAGTTCTGGGGTTTTAGAGTACCACTTCATTGCAATTACTCCCAGTTCCACCCTGACCCTGAGTATTAGTACCTATTAGGGTCCTATCTATGGGTAAAATAGAAAAATCACTTAAAAATTATTTTCTCTATCATTATCCATAAATTGACTACTGACAAGTCCTCAACTCGCTATTCAGTGTCCGCGCATACTTTTGTAAGTTTCTTTTTTTTCTGATTGGCCAACATGTTAGTGTTCAAATTTGGTGTAAGTGACCGCACAGCATTTTTTTTGGTGGGGTGCTTCCAAGATTTTCTTACACACGCTTAAACCTGGTGTATTTCCGATCATTAAATTTTATATCCGTTGGGTTATAAGAGCCATGTGAAATGTAAACAGCTGCTTCCAGGATCTGAACTCGGGCTGGCGAGTCCATTTCTAATTATTACACTCACAACTACATATGTTTTATTAGGTACTTCTGTGGTTATTAAAAAATCGAGCATTTATGCTATCTTTTAACACATTCGAAATTCAAACGGTTGGATAACTAATCACATACACTGTTAAATGTCTTGACCTGTTCATATGAAGTGGTTTAGTCGACTCAATATCTATTAATAATGGAGATTCGCTTCGTTTTTGTCTGTACAAAAATTACGTCACTGTTTACGTCACACTACCTAAAATAGAATATAGAGTAAAGGATTATAGAATAAATACACTCAAAATGTGAGCATGCAATGTTAGACAGTCCTCATTGGTTTTTTAAGCAAGTTTTAATAAATACATCCCTGGTATTATCTATCTATATATTGTTTGTTTATTTTAATATATTTAAAGTTATCAGAACTAAGTTTCCATTCAATTTTTTATTTTTAGTCCTTTAATAATTTTTTATTTTATTTTTATTTTACTACTTTAATACATTTGATGATTTTACTTTACTTATGATACAAACTCTGATATTAAATTTTCAACTCCCATCCCCATAGGCAATATTTATTTTACGTCGCCCAGAGGGTGTTTTTATTTTGCTAGTTTTATAATATTATAAAATTTGAATTTATTATAGATTAAAAACATGTACATACGTAAACATCTAAATGAAAAATACAAATATATGAATTCCTCTAAAAGATATAATTATATATATATATAGTCATCCACAAGACACGTGTTTCAACTATATCAAGTTCTTCGGTGTGGCTAGACAATTTGTAAGCTACTACAGCTGGCATAGAAATCCGATCGGTTCAGTATCAATCAGACACCTTAACTGGTAGGCTATATTCAACTACAGAATGCTATATATATATATATATATATATATATATATATAGGTGGACCGTAATGATGAGACACATTTTACATGCTATTTTCCAAAATTATAAAAACGACACGGAGTACTAAGTATATTTAGTAATGTAAATGGGAACACAGGACGTATCCCCGACAAGTTCAAGATTCCATATAATGACTTAAAAACTAAAATTAAAAGATTCCTTCATACAAAATGGCAACAACGCTGAAATAACAACATCCACAATAAACTCTTCCTAATCAAACTCACTTGGGAGACTGGAGACCAGCTTAAGAAAGTCTAGAAGGAACAAGTCATTATGTCTGATTACGCATTGGTCGCACAGACTAACGCACTCTATATACTCCAACAAGAACAATAACCACGATGTGAAACATGTCAAACACCTTTCATTGTTAAGCACTTATTCATTGAATGCAAGTTTTTGCTCACATCAGAAACTGTTATTTTAATGCAAACAATATGAAAGATCTGTTTGAAAAGTCAACATAGAAGAAATTCTGTCCTTTTTAGGAAATACAATTATACCATAGAATATAGACATGAACTTAATCAATACCATACAACATCCCTAATGGTACTAACCAATTGTTAAACAAATTACTAAAAAGTACAATATAATTACACAACATATATTACTTTCTAACCGTTAGGCATGACATAACCCAGACGGGTGATATGCCTGTAAATTAATAAACCAACGAATCAACGTATTTTACGGAGGTAATATACACACATGCTTAAACGTTCATTACTTACTAAACAGAATAATACAAGGAAGAGCCAAGGACAAAATGAAACGAATTACGCGCCTTCTTCGTGGTACCGACAAGGGTCGCGTAGTAATTTACCACGTATTTCTAAAAACGCAACTAACAGGCAGTAGGCTCATATGCCAGAGGGACTATTTTAGTTTGTAAAACCCAACACAACTCTAGTAAACATTTATTTCAATAAAAGTAATCGTAGCCGCAAAATGTAATATTAATGTCATCTACGAAACAGACTCCACATCTGGAATTGTGATATTGATTTCTAGCAATTCAACCAACAGTTTATTCAGTTATTACCTTCCCGATGTTTACCGAAATTTAATCAAATAAAAACAACAGGATGAGATTTGAGTCAATAAAAGACACTTTCCGCGGGCAACCATACACTTTATCAATATGTCAAGTATTTCACAGTATAAATATCAGTATCAATTATACTAGAATTTTAAAAGAATTCACTTTTTCTTCTTTAGTTGACACGAGCAAGAATATGTGCCCTTCGGTTGTAAGTATTTAAGTTTATTGTAATGATATAATAACTTAGAAAGGCTAAGGAATTTAAATAAGAACACATATAAAAAGATTACACTTATTTTAGATATATTTTAATTTGTTTCTATATAAAATAATTCATGGATGGATTTATCTATTAATAATGGAGATTCGCTTCCGGTTTTGACTGTAACAAAAATTACGTCACTGCTTACGTCACATTACCCAAAATCGTCATAACATAGAATAAAATTTATTCTACGATTTTTGGCATGTGCAAATTTTGAGTGTATTTATTCAATAAATACACTCAAAATTGAACATGCAACATTAGACAGCCCTCATTGTTTTTAAATTAGTTTTAATAAATATATGACTGGTATTATAATATCTATATATAATTTGTTTTATTTAATACATATTTAAAGTTTACATTGCAAATTGTTTATTTTTTTAATCCGTAAATGAATTTAATGATTTTACTTACTTAGGGTATAAACACGCTGCATTGAATTTTCTACAACCCACCCCTCAGGCAATATGTTTCAAAAATCTATGTTGACATTGCCTGGAGGGTATTTTTTATTTCGTACTAGTATAATAAAACAATAATATTGAGATCAATAAGTAATTATTTATTAACCCGGTTTTTTTAAAACCAGTATGCAAATTGACCACATTAATATTATGTACACTTTTCTTCTTAGTGATACATAAGGCACATTGCGGGATTTTAAATGCACACTAATAACATAAGCTGTTGAGGCAAATCTAACTCAGATTTTCATAGTGACATTGTTAATAAAAAAGATTATTCCATTTTTAAGGATTTGATCATATATTAAATACTCATTGATTAACGTAAGTAATTCTGATGATATTCTGACCTATTGAGCGGCGTAGTTTTGGTTACAGACATACATACACCGAATGTCAATTATAATAAGAAATATATAGACGTCGTCGAGGTGGCTTGAAGTCGGTAACAGTTTGACAGCGAGGGAGTTATCCTCTATCACTAGCGCTAGACCCAGGAGATTGTTTTGCATATGATGTGGTATGCCACGCCTAACATCAGATCTCTGTGCTTACTCATACGCTGAATTGACGAGGGTCTATATCGAACCTAGAATCTTGTGGTTCCTAGTCAAACGCTGTAGCGACTGAGCTAAACCGCTCTAATACTAATTCATACATAGATTTCAAGTAACTATTTCACTTTAACAATAATTATTGCTTTCAAGTTATTATTTTCTTGAATACTATTAAATTAGCAGGACCTGTGATATATAACGTTTGATGTGTTTACTTAAGAGCTATTGCACTATAGTTCAAATTGTAAGAAGTATCAAAATCTTGATTTAACTCTCTCTAACTCTTTTTCCTGTCTTACTTCTTTTCATCTAATCATTATGTTCGATTGAAACAGATTACTGTTATCGCTTCTGCGCGCTCATCCCATATTTATATCTTTACCCACTCTCTTCTTTCTTTCTTATTATATTTTTCTGTGTAACATGCCCTTTTTCTTCCTTTCTTTATGATAAAAACGGAATGATCCATTATTTGGCTGAGAAGTCGACGTCATGAGAATAAAATTCAGCGGATAAGCAAAACAAATAATCAGTATGTACATTTTTGCATTTCATTTTGAACGATTTGGGTACTATGATTTTAAACACAGGGTTTTGAAAGATGATAACGCTCGTACCATTAAGGAACACGAGTATGAATATATATATAATATATATATATATATAATATATATATATATATATATATATATATAAGTTAATAGAAAGGAATGAATCCGACGGTATGAGTATAGATAAAAGGATATGAAAACAACAGAATATGCTGTTAAAGTGAACATATTTTATATCATATTCATAGCTAATATGGAACAAAATTTCGATTTATAAAAATCATCTTCAGAGCTTGTTTTACTCCGGACTTAACAAGAGCGGAGACGAAAATAATATGAATGAACGGTAGGCCTGCGACGGATTTTTAGAAAAGAATTTGTATTTTTCTATTTATTTTTATTTTTATTTATTTCTATTTCTTCTTTTATATAAGTAAAGATGTATGAATGGTTGTAATTTTTGGTGGTTAATGTGAAAATTTAAATTTGTTGGTAGTATATGTCGGAAATGGTTATGTGAAAGGGATTTTATGATTTCTGACTATAAGTGTCGCTAAATAAGGGTATATAAAAAAGCCTTGTTTTCGGGGATGGTTTGAAACTACAGCATAACCTTTTTGCAACATCAATGTTTCGTTTTGAATTCATATTATTTTCGTCTCCGCTCTTGTTAAGTCCGGAGAAAGACAAGCTCTGAAGATGATTTTATAAATCGAAATATTGTTCAATATTAGCTATGAATATTATATAAAATGTTTTCACTTTAACAGCATATTGTGTTGTTTTCATATCCTTTCATCAACATACATACATACGTACATATATTATATATATAATATATATATATATATATATATATATATATATATATATATATGTGGGGGGGGATGCTTGGTGTACCGTGGATTAGCTTCAAAGAAATCTCCTGTATCATTTGTTGCAAATGTTGTTGATGGGAATCTGCTAAAAGAATCTTCAATACCGGAAAAAATATGGCTTCTTGCCTGTGTAAATTTGCCTATAAAATTGTCTTCCAGGTACTTAGATGCAATTCCTGTTCCCTCGGCCACAGTACATAAACTGAGATTGTATGACAGGTTACGAATAGGTCGAAGGCGATGCAACATTGGCTTATTTAATAATGGTTCGTGCGTTCCACATCGAACCGTTCTTGGGGCAGAAAAAAACCCTATTTTTTCCCCTTCACATCATAAAAGAATCGATCAATAGTGTGCTGTCTTTACAGCAACTGATGAATGCTACTGTATATGAAAACACGGATTCACTTCGAACTAAAAAATGGTGACTCCTTTGATTTTCTGATAATACTCAGTTTTTAATCGTCAACGCGTGTCAACGGATTCGGAATTTTAATAGAACACAAAGAATCAGTATGTACACTTTTGCATTTCATTTTGAACGATTTAGGTAGTATGATTTTTAACACAGGGTTTTGAAAGATGATATATATATATATTATATATATATTATATATATAATAATATATATATATATATATATATATAATATATGATGAATAGTGAATGAAAAATGAGAAAAGTATTTGCATGGAAATGTGCTCAATGCTAATAAAGCAGAGCAGATTTATATTAATGGTGATATTATGATTTCACACTCATAAACTTA
>CM042138.1:9275005-9328556 GCA_023376005.1 Doryteuthis pealeii | reverse complement strand
AGTATTGCATTACTTCAATAGTAAAGCTACGAATCCCTAACTTACTGAATAGCGAGTGATCCTCACCGGATCCGCCATTACTTTGCGACCCTGTGTCACATCCACCGTATTTGATGAAAGAATCTTTGGCATCGTATTTAATGTAGCATGGACCTCGCCAAATGCATCGTATTCAATCAATATAATGAAATATGAAAAGAAAAAACAAAGAAATTTAATTGAGTTGAAAGAGTTAACTCAGGATTATTATATTTTTTATACAATTGAACTATTTTTTTTTATTTTTTTTTTTTTTTTTTTTTTTTGAACAGCCCTTAAGTAAACATATCCAAACACATAATAAATTATGAAATAAAATAATGCAAAACATATCAACATCGAATAATTAATCAGCTATGAGATATCACAGGCCTGCTATATTATATTGGACTTTTTGTGTAATCATACCGTTTTACTGCCCTCTGTCCAAAACTCAACCACTATCCGAATAAGGTAAAGGTTTAATAATATTCAAGTGATTGTAATTAATCGTTGCCGATTTAATTTAAGCCAAACTGTTGCCGGCAAACTATAAGGTTTCGTAGAGGAAATCAATTATCCTGTTGTATGCCTGCTCTCATAATTCTGCCCTCATTCCAGGGAAGGGAATATCGATAGAGTCACTTTCAATAAAGACGTGTTCGTGAATACCTATCTGCGCTGAGCAAGAATTCATTATCATTAATTCACACATCGGTGCCCACATGAGCGTCGTATATTTACAAAAAACAGAATAGTAAATCATATATTAAGAAAGATATAATTGTGCATTTCTCCTTCTTATTATCTTGTTAAATATTTGGGATTTCTCATATCATAATCAACTGTATAATAATTAGAGTATTAAATGATATTAGATGGGAAAATCTATTTACTATATCCAGAAATAATAAATTAAATATAAGTAATAGTTTAAAATAATAATCATATAATTAGTAAGTAATTAGTTTATAGTAATAATTATTATAGTAATGAATAAGTAGTTTATAGTAAACAAGTATATAATTTAGTAAGATAGTTTATAGAATAAGTATATAATTAATAAGTAATAGTTTTATAATAAATTATCTATACCTAGTGAAGTAACTTTATATAATCTATGCCATAGATATTGTCAACCCCTGTATTTATGAATGATTAGCCTCTTTTTATATTCACGGGACTTTCCATGGAATATTACAGAAAGCACAAATTACTTGTCACGGGGACACTGGGTGGTTTTACTTTCAGCTTGCGACGTCACAAAAAAATGTATCTGCTTTATGCGGAACTCACTACACACGGGCGCTGTGATTTTGTTAGGAAAAATTTTATTAATCTAAATAAAGGTTTATAATAAAGAATATATTTTGGTGCGGTGAGAATGTCTCTGGCACAAGACAGACCTAAAGAAGAAATGAATCAAGATCGACAAAACCAGCAAGAACAGAGAAATAATCCAACGCTAGAAGAGATTTAGAAGAGACGCCTAGAAGAATAAACGTAGATACAAAATGAGCAGAAGATGTAATAAAGTAAAGAAAGCGGTATAACAACATAAAGTAAAGTCGTGGGGTGACCAATATCAGTATCTGCCAAACAGCGAGAGATTGATTCCCTCTCACTAGCGCAAATACCGGAGATAGTTTGCTGTCTGAGTTCGAGACACACACCTACCAGCAGCTCCTCCTACCCCACAGAATCCCAGTCCAACTTAACCTGATTAGCGAGGTCGGTGTCGAACCGAACCTAATGGTTTGAGTCGGAAGCACTACCGACTGGGCCATTTTTAAAGCCTCCGTTTGTATGACATAAAAATATCATCAGTGCATCGTTAATATGAAATTACATAGTAATATTTTAACAAATAAAATATACGTAGATTTCTTTTAGATTAATTTCAAACAAATTAACGTCACATATTTTTTGAAATAGAAGGTCTATAGAGAGAAGCGATTTCTTTTTCTATGCTATTATATTGAATATAATTCAGATCATAACATCACATATTAACGATGCACAGATGATGCGTTTAATATTTAATCAGAATGTTTTAATCTTAAGCAAATACTTCAAACTATAATACTACTATCTCTCTCTCTCTCGTCTCTCTCGTATCTATCTCCACCCCCTCTCCACCCCCCCACTCCCTCTCTCTCTCTCCTCTCTCTCTCTCCTCTCTAATATATTATGTGTGTGTGTGATTAAGGTATTTGAGAGTTTTCAGCTTAGCGATCTCACAACTAGACCACTAGGCAAAAGCTGTTAGTAACCACAGTTGACTCAATGCCAGCTCATGATTAAAATGATATTTAGCATTTCTACCTACCAATATGAGCACACATATATCTGCAATATATATATATACTATTATATATATATAATAATATATATATGAGATTTGATAATTGCTTAGAGCAATGTTAGTTAAGTAACTATCATTTAATGTTTTTGCTCGAAGGCAATTACAATGCGTATTAATCGATTAAAATTTCATAATGCATTAAAAATAAATCATGGGGACAAGCAACTCGCGCAAATAACGCGCTCCACGTAGAAAATGCTACACTGTTTCAATTTTATTAAGTCTCATCACGATGGTATACATCTACACAGATCTACTATATGTCTAATTCTTGGATTCAAATATAAATTTATAATATTTAAAATAAATTATTATATTATAATATTTATAAATAATAATAAATTATTATATATTTATTTAATTAATTAATTATAATTCATATATATAATATTTATTATGAATATATTAGTTATATTATTTATACTTATTATTATTAATTATAATTTATTATAATTATTATTTATTTTAAAAATATTTATATAAATATTTAATATTATTTATATATAATTATATTTTATTTTTAAAATAATATTTTATAATAAATTATATATATATTATTAATTATAATATTATATTATATCTATAATTCTTATTTATTACTAATTATTATATTATATATATTTATAATTATTTATAATATATATTAAATAATAATATTATAATTATTTAAATTAAAATATATATAATATAATATTGTTATAATTTATAATTATTACTTTAATTATATATTATTATTATAAAAAATTTATATGTAATATTATATATTAAATTATTTTTAAAATATTTAATTATATTAATTATTAAATTTATAATATATTATTATTATATATAAAATTATTAATAATATTAAATATTTTATTTATTTATAATTATATAATTATATATATAAATATTAATCATATAGAAATATATATCTATTATAAATAAAATTTATTATTTATTAATATAATAAAAATTTATAGTTAATTAATATATTTTTTATATATTATATTTATTTGTATAAAATAATCTAACTTCAACATATTGTTTTTAATTAACATTAGTATTATTATTAAATATATATATTTTAAAATATATTTATTTTATTTAAATTAAATTAAATATTTTATAATTTTTATATAATTATTTAAAATTATATATTATTATTATTATAATTAATTTATATGTATTTTTTAAAAAATTTATAATTATAATAGATATTTATAATTTAATTATTTATAAATTAATAATATAATTATGAATATATAATAAAATTAGATTTTATTTATAATATATAATGTATTATATTAAAATTTTAATAAATATTATATATAACAATTAATTTTATATTATTTAATATTATTTTATATATATTTTTTTATTAGATCTTTATATATTTTTTATTATATATTTAATAATATTTTTTTTTATAAAATATATTAATTATATATTATAATATAATCATTATTATATATTTTTTAATTATATTTTATATATATTTTTATTAAATTTAATATATTATTATTAATTTTTTTTTATTATATATTATTATAAATTATAATTATTATTATATTTATTATAATAATAAAATAAATTATTTTAAATTAAAAAAATTATATATATAGTTTTTTTAAATAAATATTTTATTATTAAATTTTTTTATTATTTATTTTAGATAGTTATATATTAATTTTATAATAATTATTTATTATATATTATTTTATTATTATTATTACTAAAAGTAAACTAATTTATATAAAAATTATTCTAAGTTAATTAATATATTATATTTTATATAATATATTATTTATATTTTAATTAATTAAAAATAATATTTTAAATATTATATATATTTATTTATTTATTAATAATTGATTTAATATTATTATTATTTTATTATATATTTTTAATTTATATAAATATTTTAAAAATTAATTATATAGTATATTATATTTATATTTTATATAATAATATTATATAAAAATTTATATTAATTTTAATATTATTAGTTTTTATAATTATTCATTTATATTAAATAAATTTAATTTAATTTATAATAAAATAATTATTATTTTTTATTTTAATTAAATTTATTATTAATTAATATATTTAGTAAATATATTATTATTAAAATTATTATATATATTATACAGTATAAAATAGGATTTAATAATAAAAATTATAGATAAATAGTCAGGAACCATCGAGTAATATTAAATATTGTTTTATTTATTTTTATAAGATTATCTAGTATTATATTATAATTTAATATTATAGATTAAGTAATAAAACCTCATCACGGTAATCCCGAAATATTCTTTTGAAATAGGGCTTATTTTCCGTATCGTAGAATATTCCTACCAATTTCAAGTTTCAGTGCTGCAACATTATCCCCTTACTAATTATCAATAAATTATTGAGTTTTCCTCTAGGCCCAATCAGAGTTTTCATAAAAGAATAGGAGAATTTGACAACATATGATTATTTTATATTATCGCGTATCACGAAAACAAAATTATTGAGAGCACAAGACAAAGTAATAGAAGAGAAAAGAATACTCCAGATTGCGTATTGGCACACCTACATTACCCATACGTACCTTTAAAAGGGAATCTCCAGTTGCCCAGATGGCAAAAGTACAACTTACAACCAAAGCATTATCCAAATTGTAACAGACTTAAACAATATCCGCGCCATAATACTAATCAAGCAGAAACCTGAGAGAACATATTAGAATACAAACCGTAAAACATTTAAATTTCTATAAAAAAAAGCAACCTTCTCAACAGATATAACAGACATACCGTAATATCTCCATAAACCACTTTAAAGACTAAATCCGAAATAACCTTTTTCATAATGACCAACCAGAGATTATATCCGTTAAACAAAACTCAAACTCAAACTCATTATCGGTATCAATACTTAATAAAATTTGATTTAAATTAAAGATATTTAAGTATCTCTTTCGTAAGGAGCGGTTAAAAGTGTTTATATCGAACTGGCATAAAACCAGACATACTTTTTTTTGAATCCCATGAAACCAATTAAGGCTGTTGTATTTCTTCCATTGGTTCAATATAAATCTTCTCATTGTTAAAAATGTAATAGAGACCATTTGCCAATACTTCTATTTGTTTTTAGTTGGTTTTAAAGGATTTCTACCATTGTGTTCGAAAAAATTCTCCTAATATCTTTGATGGGATAAAGACGTTTTTTTTATTTTGTTAATCGATTAACAATTTTCAATTTTCACGATTTTGCTTGCATTCTGTATTTAAGTGATTTATATTTATTACTGATTCGTAGTGAGAGAAGAACCTACCTCGTGCAACACGTGTGACCAGAGAGAGTGGCGGGCGTGAGACTTGCGTATTCTCGAAGGAATCGGGCTAGGCTTTGTCTGCGTGTATACTGACTTAGAGTCAACCCGTTCCTTTCAGAATGTGAAGCTTGGACGATCATTGAATAAGAAATACATAGTGACCCGATGTAGTTGGTCGCGCCCCGTGCTACAGGTCCACGGAATTGTGAGTGCGAGGAGCCCGGATTGGAAATTAAGGTGTATTAAAAGACTATTCTCAGCAACCAGGAATATCGACTGCAGTAGTATTTTTTTGTCAGACGAGCGGACAAAAATATTTTGGATATTGGATTTTGGAGCGTGATACAGTTGGAGTTGTTAGACTATCGATTAACCTTGCGTCAGACTTGACTGTGACCCCACCCCCAATCATACACACACACACCGATTAGAATCTTCATCAATTTTCTTTGTATTGATATTCATTCGTAAAAGTTATTAGACTTATCGCTTGCACGAAGATTTTTTTCAGTTCCCATTTTCTTCTATGTAATTTTTCTTTAAAAATTTTTCATTGTTTAATAATTACATCATAACATATGAAAACATATTTTTCAACCGCCAAATCAGCCGTGTTGCGGCGTATATCTTCTTTATATTAAAAAGGAGATCGTTGATTTGTAATTACCTATATGCGTTAGAATTAGTATAAATATCATCAAAAAAACAAGCAAATATATGCACCCTCGGTAAAAGTATTTGAATTAATAATAAAATTAATCATAGTAAAATAAGACTAAGTGAAACAAATAAGAATCATATAAAAATGTTGAAATAGCAGAGAGTAAATCGAAAATAGATCAACTAACTTTCCCCTTCATCAGTTCCCGTTTTCTATGTTTTAATTTCCTAATTATTTATTTAGTTAAATTGAGAAGTAATGGATAAATTACAGTTATTTCTTCTTATTTAATGATTTTTTTTTAAAATTTATCCCCAAATTTTTTGTTCAATTTATAATATTAAAACCAAACAAATAAATCAATAATATGTAAAAGCGCATAATTTATCAAATCAATTTTTAATACCAAATGCATAATTTCCTTCCCGTTCACATTGTAAACCCTATTTTTGTATATATAAAACAATTGCTTAATTATTAGATATGTTAATTTATTAATATGTAAACATTATCATTATAATTAGTGCAAATAAAAATAAGATTATGAGAATGTAACGTATATAACCAGATAATATAAATATATTTATATATCATATATATATTATTATAATAATATATATATATATATAAGGCTCAATATATATTTTTCTAAGTTGTTTTTCGAAGTCATTATATCATAGATTTATACAGGTCAAAATAAATGTTGAATATTTTTGATATATATTTTACCAACTCCTTCGCACAGCAGATGTACACAAAGGTCAATTTCTTAAGCTGGTCTTAACAGGTTTGAATTCAGAGCTTTTCCTTCTCCTAGGCCGGTGCTAACCAATGTTAAGAGCCCCAGTCTGCTCCTATATTACTCATAGCTGGAGGAGAGTAGAATTCATACCTTTCCAAGGTATTACGCTAAGTGAAATGCATATTTACCACGTTAGGATTTAAACCGTGACGATCAATTTCCTATGACCTTAAACCATTACCACCACCGCTTCCTACATTTTATGATATATGCGTGTCCTACAAGTCCCCACCGGAATATTAAAGACTAGCCGAGTCACGTGTTATTCCTCGCCCAATCACCAGAACAATGCGTGGCTGCAACACTACTTAAACACTATTACTACCACAGCTGTACTGCAATCATTGAGGAGGCAAAACTACAATACTAAACTCGTTACCAGAAGAACCAAAATGATTCTTATCAGAATTACAAGCATCCAATTCCACTGGACAAGTCCCTTCCATAAGCCTACCAGATACCCATAAAATTATAACACAAATATCTCATTAGATTTATTACAGGTCAAAATAAATAATAATATAAATCCAGTATTTTTCCATGTTTTATTATCTTCTACTTATTTTGAGCAAGATTACATTATTTTTTTTTTTAAATTCATTACTTCAAAATAGTTGTCTGATCGTATATGGTATTCCATTTTATCTCGTGATTTTTTCATAAAATGATATTGAATGTAATTTGCAGCAACATTAAATATATTCCCGGCACAGCACAATCTTTTTTCTAAAAATCTTGTGATTCTTATAAGCTTAAGGAAAAATAGACGTATTCTAGTCAATCTAAGTGTGTGCCTTAGATTTCGAAAATGGCTGATTTTACAAAAGGATAATTATTTACGCGCGAAAAAATTATCCTGTATCGTTTACCGTTTTTCCCTAATTTTTTTCCCTTTTCATAATCTTTTCGTATTCTTTAATATTGAATTTTCTATTCCTTTTTTCCAGATTAGATACTCATGGGTTAATTTTCTCTTTCAGATATTGATTCTTTTTTTGGTTTTTTTTTCATTAAAAAAAAAAAGTTTTCTTCCTTCTCGAATTCTTCTATTTCATCGTATTCTGAGAATCGTTGACTTTTTTTTGTTGTTTTGCATACTAGAATCCTTTACCTTGGAATCCGCAATTCATCTCTGAATTCTACTTAAAAACCCCACCAAACAACCAAAACACACAGCCCAAAAAAAATACATACAACCTGTGATTTTCAATACTCATGCCTTATATCATCATTTTTATTCTCACTTCCTGTTTTCATGGATTAGTCTAATCTCAGATTCAACGTTAGATATCCTATAACCGTTCGTTGCGTATTACACTATCAATATATATTATTATATATATTATATATATATATATATATATTATAATATATATATGTGTGTGTTGTGTGTTGTGTTGTGCTTGTGTGTGTGTGTGAGAAATATATGAAAACATCCGACAATATGTAGAAAGTACAAAAAACAAAGTGTGCCAAAAAACATTACCATATATATTATACTATATATATATATATATATATATATAGTATATATATATCTATATCAATAATAGAAGAAAACTCAAACACCGTAATTCCATAATAAAATTATGTCGACCAAAATTGGGCCCATTATAAATCAAGTTGATTTTAAACCCCCCCAATATATATATATCATAGTATATATATATATATATATATATATATTTATATATATATATATTGACAGAACTACACATTAGCTCACCCATTGGCACTTGGCTAGATGATTGATAAGAAAAAAGTGTGCAAATGATTGAAATTTTTTTTAAAAACCTCTGGTAAGGTTAAGATAACATCGTCGCGAGAGTTTTAAAAATCGACTGGAGATTTCGAAAATAAAGAACATACGCGAAAATAAAGAAAAAATACGCCGCAGAGAGTCGAACTATTTTTGCAATTCCATAATTCAATAAGGCATTTAATTCTCGAGTCGATATTTTTATATTAAAAAACTTAAATACTTCACTCTGTGGGTGCATATATTGCAAGTAGTATTTATTAAAAAAAAGAACCCCTCCCGCAAAAAAACAAAACAAAACAATAGAAAACTAGCCAATTACTAAATGCAGTAGTGTCGATATGAGTAGAGAAGGAAATTGAGAACCCTAGCTATTTCCTATACACAAGTTTAACGATACCCAAAACAAGATGGTGATGTATAAAGAAAGACATGTATTACCTCATTATTCATGAGAAATTCCACATTATTTACATAGCGCTACTACCATATATACCACTTTCATAAACAACTACAATACTTACTACGCTGTCGGCTGTGGCTTAGAATGACTTGACTGCACTCGCAGAGGGAATACTCCCCAATGCGCCAACCTTGCCGTGAGCGACCCATTGATGCTTAAGAAAGAGTCTTGTGGATGGAGCATGCGCCTGACCAAGATATTCTCATAGAATGTAACCGAAATCTACTAGATTTCTCAGGTATTTTTCTTTTTATTTTCCCCTTACTTTACGTTTTGCTATTCCGTCCGTTGTTTTATCAATCTCCTCTTATAATCAGCATGGTGTATTTTCAATTCACGTCCATTCCAATATATTGAATCTAGATTCTAATAGTTTTGCCTAAGAGTTTCTAGTTTTCAAAAAAAAAAAAATCCTTTGCAAATATCGTCATATCACACAGATTATATCATGTGTTTATTTGTCCGTGACGTTTTATGTTTCTAGCCCCCTGGCATTTCTTAAATATAATCGAGGGGCTATCATTGCTATTTTACAAACAGTAGTGCGAGCATTGCTTTTCCCTTTAATTCTCTTAGATTTATTCTCGGTTTTGTTTTTCCTCCACTGCTAATTTCAACTTCTGCTGGGAATTATTTACTTCTTTCGATTTATCCACACCAGTTTGAAATGTTGTTCTCATTCAATATATATATATATATATATATATATAATACTATATATATTATATAATATATATACCACGTGTGGTGTGTGTGTTGTGTATTGTTTATAGTTCTTGAAGCATTATGGCATATTTTGTTGAGATTGATGTGAAGAAAGAAAGTAATGAGTATGTTGTTCATTTACCTACATTTCTTAAAGCTTCCTTAATTTTTGGATTACCTATATATATATATATAATATATATATATATATAAATTATATATGAGATAATAGAGAGAATGAATTATAGACCGTTATCATCACCTCTTTAATAACACTACACAACCACACACACACATATATATATATATATAGTATATATATATATAATAATATAAAAAATATAATATATATATTCAATTTTGAGTACACGGCTTTCGTGCGTGAGGACTTGATTCCCTATTAGCTTGAGTGACGACACTCAAAGAAATAAGTATTCGCGGACTAGCAATTCAGATAGAAATTAGATTTTAATTTGCATTTCTTCTTAACATCTGGACGGTCTCATTTTTTACACAGCATATGTGCAAGATGTAATGTCGTACATTCTATTTCATTTATTTGTCTTGGATGATTATAGTTGTTCTGTATTTGTTATTCTAATCCGGTCCTTTCTTTAAGATACTGTTACATTGGTGTTTTTGGGTTTGTTTTTACGTAGAAGCTTTTTGTATTTATCGCGTTTCGCAAAAGCTTTTGACTGTGATTGATCTTGTGTATTACTCATGGATTATTATTATCCTGTTGTTCTGTGTTACCTTTGTTTCGTTGATATTTTGTGTGTGGCTTCTTTTAGTATAACCGCATATATTTTCTTCCTTCAATAATGTCATTTCCATATCCTCAGTGTTTTCATTACGCATCAATCAACTTGCAAGCGTGGATATTACGCTGACTAAAATATATAATCATTTCTACGTTGATCATGCTTTATACAGGAAATATGATTAAGCATAAAAGAGAGAAGAAAAGTTCTACTACCTCTGCATGCGTGAGCTGGAAGTGATCGGTAATGAGAGCGAATGGGATGAAAAAGTGTAAATAATTGTCGCTGCAAACATATTGAATTAATGTTCAGTTTAGCAAGCCGTGTTCATTGACCCGAGGTTCTCTGCCAACACTGTCTGCATATAGCCACGCCGCCGCCGCCGCGCGCCTGTGACGATGAAACTCTTCATTCATGAGAAATCATTAAACTAAAGTGTAATTTGCAATGTATGCATCGCTAGAGGTTATATTTCATGGTCCTTGGCAATGAAAATCGATCATTTTAGTCGCTCACATCTGGTATTTGCTGTTGTCTTCTTAAATTTCAGTAATGCCTATGCCACGTTTAAATATACAAGCTTTAATTGCTTGCTATCTATAAATCACCTACCTTCTTATACTAGTAAATTACTCGCCATACCTGATAAACGAATCAAGTACTCCATAATGATATAATGAGAAAAAGTGCTAGAAAAAAAATTATTTTACCATAAAGAAAAATATTCACGTATGATGATATTCGTTTATCTTAGGAACTTCCAAAAACTATATGGGTACTACCCTTATTATTAAAGATATTAAGAGTATATCGCGTTTTAAAGCTCAGTACATCTCATTTTAAGTTAAAAGTCGACGCACAACATACAAAAACAACACTACTAATATTTTCTTATATACCAAGTATCTCCTTCTACCACTATCTTATCTATCATACATATCTATCTATTCTATCTATCTATATATATATATATTATATAAATTATATATATATAATATATATATAGAAATATATAAAATTAGTTAAGAAATTAAGCTAAAAGACATGGAAGGATGAAATAAAATATGACTGAAATGAGAGGATAAATGAAAAAATTATTCCAATGGACCCCCCATAAAATCAAGTATTAAAACACTTGTGTGAGTGAAAAGTTTTCAAATCTATTATATAGACTCCTTTAAGCATCAAGTTAATATAATTATTCTATAATTATTAGAAGATAAAATCCGTCTCTTACCTTTGTAATTATCTGTTGAGAATGTTTTGAATTTTTTTCTATATATACTAGCAAAATTATATGCACCCTCGGTGCAGTATTAAGTTTTAATGTAAATATATTGTTTAAATTAGAAAGGCTAATGAAACAAATAAGAATACAGATAAAAAGATTGAAACAGAGCGAGTTAATTAAAAAAAATGGAACAACTGAAAAACTTACTCTTCCTATCACTCTCGTCTTTCATTGTTATTTTTTCTATATTAAGTATTTAGTTATAAAGAAGTAAATAATAAAATGACAGTTATTTTGTATCTTTATGAATTTCATTTTAAGATCCATGAAGAGATTTCTGCTTATATTCATTAAAATAAAACCAAACAGTTTGAAATCATAATACTAAGCACATATTTATAAATTCGATTTTTAATATCATATGCCAAATTAGCCTCCGTTCAAACTGTAAACCGCTATTTTGTGTATATATAAATATAATTGCATCGTTGTTAGTATGTAACATAGTATAACAGTTTAACAATGTAAAGCTCAACTTTTATTAAAATTGAGGTGTATATAAAAATAAATCACTGAGAATTGATGTCAATAAAACTAAGAGAATGTTGACTTGAGTAGGAATATAGTTTGTTTACAGACAGAAAAACACACAATCTCCAGTTATAATAAATTATAATCTTGTCTAGTTAACTTCCCGTGAATATTGCTACATTGTAACTATTTGAATTCCAAATAAAAACGGTCAAAATTGAATAATGTTATTATATAGTATATATATATATATATATATATATATATATATATATATATACATATATAAATATGTGTGGTGTGTGTTTCTGTTGTGTTACTAAAAGATGCTAAAACAAAAAATAATTTCATGAAACGTAACCAATAATAATATAAAACTGTCGCACTTTTCTGCCTTGGTAACATGAATAATTTATAATAATGAATTAAGTTTTAATTCTATATGTTGCTTAGACCGTATCAAAAATGAGAATTTGACTGGAATAATTTCGTCGATATATAAATCTGACGAATATCTATAGTAATCGTTTCCGTTATTATTTATTTGTGAATGCGTATCAACATTTTCAGGGCCAAGTAATCCATTGCACAGTAACAGAGTAGTACTATCGAATCATAACTAGGGTTAGCGTTTCATGTCTTCCCAAAGTGACTTATTTTACTACTGATCCCCAAAAAGGTACAACTGTAAAACAGTCCTATTCATTCCCCAATTCCTTTAGCAATATTTCACCTTATTTATTGAAATGAGCTTATATTTATGTACGATAACAGCCTATAAACAATATAAAACATATTTAATTTAAAATGGACATGATTTTTATTTATTTTTCTTGTGCATAAAATTAATTTTCTAATAGCAGTTTATTTTGATTATTTTCTGTTCATTTAGAATTAGTACGCGAAGTGACGAATACGCGACTAGATTTAGAACTCACTTAACAACGATATTTGCCTTGCCTTCGGAACCTGTATCCAGAGCTTCTTGCCGTAATATAATTTAATATCAGCGTAATTCCAGGCTACTCCAGCAACACCCACCGTCCTCATTTAAAATGACAAGACTGGTTTATATCAGAGCCTGATGTGCCTCAAAAGATATATATCAATTCTTTAGCATTGACCCACATGACCCGTTCGGCTGGTCCATTTCTAAAAAATTGAGGTATTCTCTTTGAGCACATCAGGCTCTGGATAATAACCAGTCTTCTGTCATTTTAATATTGAAGGACGGTGGTGTTGCCTGGGAGTAGCCCCCTGGAATTACCTGAATTTAAATATTTACCGGTTCAAAAGCCTCTGGATACAGGTCCGAAGGCAAGCAATATCGTTGTGTTAAGTGAGTTCTAAATCTATCGCGCTATCGTTCACTCCGTACTCATTACTAAAATGAAAAAATAAATAAAAATAAACTGACTAATTAGAAATTAATTTTATGCAACAAGAAAAATAATATAAAAATCTGTCCCATTTTAAATTAATCATGTTTTAATATTGTTTATAGGATGTTATCGTACATAAATATAAAGCTCATTCAATAATTAAGTGAAATATGCCTAAGGAATTGGGAATGAATAAGACTGTTTACAGTTGTACCTTTTTTGGGGATCAGTAGTAATAAGTCACTTTGGGAAAGACATGAAACCCGCTAACCCCTAGTTATGACTTCGATAGTACTACTACTTACTGTGCAAGGATTACTTTGGCCCCTGAATGTTGATACGCCATTCAACAAATAAATAAATAAACGAAACGATTCTATAGATATTGTCAGATTTATATATCGACAAATTATTCCAGTCAAATTCTCATATTTTAATAACGGTCTGCAACATTAGAATTAAAACTTATTCATTTTATAAATTAATTCATTTACCAAAGGCAGAAAAAGTGCGACATTTTATATAATATTGGTTACGTTCATGAAATTATTTTTTGTTTTACATCTTTTTAGTACACCACACACAGACACACAACACTACACACACAAATATTATATATATATATATATATATATATATATATATATATATTATTATATTATATATATATAAACATTCTTCAATTTGACCGTTTTTATTTTGATTCAAAATAGTTACAATGTAGCAAAATATTCACCGGAAGTTAAACTAGACAAGATTATATATCTTATTATAATGGAGATTGTGTGTTTTTCTGTCTGTAACCAAAACTATATTCCTACTCAAGTCACAATTCTCTTAGTTATTGACATCACATTCTTCATGATTTATTTTATCTAAACCTCAAATATTAATAAAATTGACTTTACATTGTTAATACTGTTAACTATGTCTACATACTAACAACATGCAATTATATTTATATATACAACAAAATAGCGGTTTACAGTTTGAACGGGAAGGCTAATTTGCATATTGATATTAAAAATCGAATTTATAAATATGTGCTTAGTATTATATTTCAAACTGTTTGGTTTTTTTATAATATAAGCAAAAATCTCTCAATGGATCTTAAATGAAATTCATTAACAAGATAAATAACTGTCATTTTATTATTTACTTCCTTTATAACTAAATACTTAAATTAGAAAAAATAACAATGAAAGACGAGAGTGATGGAAAGAGTAAGTTCAGTGTTCCATTTTTTATTATACTCCCTCTGTTTCAAATCTTTTTATCTGGTATTCTTATTTAGTTCATTAGCCTTTCTAATTTAATACAATATTTATACATTAAACTTAAATACTTGCACCGGAGGTGCATATATTTGCTAGATATAATAAAAAAAAATTCAAACCCATTCTCAACAGATATTACAAAGAAAGACGGATTTTATCTTCTCTAATAACTTATAGAATAATTATATTAACTTGATGCTTCAAAGGAGTCTAATAATAAGTGAAAACTTTCACTCACACAAAGTGTTTAAATACTTTTGAGTGGGGTCCCTTGAAATAATTTTTCATTATCCCCTCATTTTCATTCATTTTTATTTCATCCATTCATTCTTTTACCATTAATCTTAACTACATATATTATATATATATATATATATATATATATATATATATATATAATATATATATATATAGATAGATAGATAGATAGATAGATAGATAGATGTAAAGGAGAACTTAGTATATAGAAAATATTAGTGGTCTGTTTTGTATGTGTGCGTCGACTTTTAACTTAAAAATGAGATGCACTGAGCATTAAAACGCGCATATACTTTAATATCTTTTATAATAAGGTAAAGTACCAATATAGTTTTTGGAAGTTCCTAAATAAACGAATATCATCATACGTGAATATTTTCTTTATGTTAAAATAATTTTTTTCTTCTAGCACTTTTCCTCCATTATCACTCACTTCATGGAGTACTTGAATTCCGTTTAATCAGGTCATGGACCGAGTAATTCTACTAGTATATAGAAGGCTAGGTAGATTTATAGATAGCAAGCAATTAAAGCTTGTATAATTTACGTGCATAGCATTACTGAAATCTTAAGAAGACAAACAGCAAATACCAGATGGTGAGAGACCTAAAATGATCGATTTCTTTGCCAAGGAACATGAAATATAACTCTAGCGATGCCATACATTGCCAAATTACACCTCTAAGTTTTAATGATTTCCTCATGATGAAAAGATTTCATCGTCACAGCGCGCGGCGGCGCGGCGGTGGCCTATATGCAGACCAGTGTTGGGCAGAGACCTCGGGTCAATGAACACGCTGCAAACTGAACATTAATCCCAATCTGTTTGCAGCCGAAATTTTACACCTTTTTCATCCCATTCGCTCTCATTACGACCACTTCCAGCTCCCCACGCATGCAGAGGTAGAGAACTTTTCTCTCTCTCTTTTATCTTAATCATTTTTCCTGTTAAAGCACCATGACAACGTAGAGAATTTTATCATATTTAGCAGCAAGTATATCCACGCTTGCCAATTGATTGAATGCGTAATGAAACACTGAGCACTATTGGAATGAACATTATTGACAGGAACGAAAATATATGCCAGGATTAACTAAAAGAAAGCAACAAACACAACAATATCAACAGAAACAAAGGTAACAACAGAAACAACAGAATAATAATAATACCATGAGTATTACAAAGATCCAAATACACAGTCAAAAGCATTTTGCGAAAAACGCGATAACATAAAAAAAGCTTCCCTACGTAATAAAACAAACCCAACAAACACCAATGTACAGTATCTTTAAAGAAGCCCGGATAGAACTAACAAATACAGAACAACTATAATACATCCAAGACCAAATAAATGAAATCAGAATGTACGACCATTATCATCTTGCAACATACTCTGTGTAAAAAATGAGACCGTCCAGATCGTCTAAGACGAAATGCAAAAATTAAATCCTAACTATCTGAATTTGCTAGTCCGCCGAATACTTATTTCTTTTGAGTGTCGTCACCTTCAGCTAAATAGGAACCATTCAAAGTCTCACCGCACCGAAAGCCGTGTCACATCAAACAAATATAAATATATATATATATATATATAATATATATATATATATATATATATATATGTGTGTGTGTGTTGTGTATGTGTTATTAAAGAGGTGATGACCTAACGGTCTATAATTCCTCTCTCTCTATCTCTCTCCATATATATATATATATATATATATATATATATATATATATATATATAGTAATCCAAAATTAAGGAAGCTTTAAAGAAATGTAGGTAAATGAACAACATACTCATTATCTTTTCTTTCTTCACATCAATCTCCCAACCAAATATGCACACAATGCTTCAAGCAAACTATAAACAATACACACACACACACACACACACGTGTATATATATATATAATATATATATATATATATATATATATAATATATATATTATATGAATGAGAACAACCATTTCAAACTGGTGTGATAAAATCGAAAGAAGTAAAATAATCCTAGAGAGTGAAATTAGCAGCTGGAGGACAAAACAAAACCGAGATAAAAATTCCTAAGAGAAAATCTTAAAAGGGAAAAGCAATCTCCCCACTACTGTTTGTAATAGCAATGATGCCCCCATTATATATAAGAAAATGCACAGGGGGCTAGAAACATAAACACGTCACAGGACGAAATAAACCACCTGATATATCTGTGTGATATGAGATATTTGCAAAAAGGATTTTTTTTTTGAAACTAGAAACTCTTAGGCAAACTATTAGAATCTAGATCCAATATATTGGAATGGAACGTGGAATTGAAAAATACACCATGCTGATCATACAAGAAATGATAAACAACGGACGGAATAGGCAAAAACGTAATAGGGGAAAAATAAAAAGCAAAAATACCTGAGAAATCTAGAAGCATTTCGTTACATTCTATGAGAATATCTTGTCAGGCGCTGCTCATCCACCAAGACTCCTTTCTTAAGCATCATGGGTCGCCTCCCACGGCCAAACAGGCCCCATTGGGGGAGTCTTACCCCTCTGCAGAAGTGCAGTCAAGTCATTCTAACGCCACAGCCGACAGTCCGTCAGTAAGTATTTGTAGTTGTTTATGAAAGTGTTATGGTAAACGTAGCGCCATGTAAATAATGGTGGAATTTCTTCAATGAATAATGGATGGTATACACTTCTTTCTTTATCATCAACCATCTTGTTTGGGTATCGGTTAACTTGTGTGATAGGAAATAGATAGGGTTCTCAATTTCCTTACCTTCTACTTCATCATCGACACTCTGCATTTAGTAACATTGCTAGTTTTTCTTTGTTTTGTTTTGTTTTTTTGCGGGGAGGAGGTCTTTTTATAAGTACTACTTGCAAATATATGCACCCACAGAGTGCAAGTATTTAAGTTTTAATATAAAATATCGACCCTCGCATGAATTCAAATGCCTTATTGATTAATGAATTGCAAAATAGTTCGAACCTCTCTCCGGCCGTATATTTTTCTTTATTTTCCCGACCGTATGTTCTTTATTTTAAAAATCTCCAGTCGTATTTTTTAAAACTCTCCGACCGCATGTATATCTTAACCTTCCAGAGGTTTTTAAAAAAATTTCAATTCATTTTGCAAACTTTCTTTTCCCTTATCCCATCATCTAGCAAGTGCTCAATGGGTGAGCTAATGTGTCACGTTCTGTCTAATATATATATATATATATATATATATATATATATATAATTATATAATATATATTATATATATTGACCGGTTTAAATCAACTTGATTTATATGGGCCCCAATTTTGTCGAAATAAATTTATTATGAATTACGGTGTTGAGTTCTTCCTTCTTTATTGATATTATATATATATATATATATATATATATTATATATATATATATTATATGTTAATGTTTTGGCACACTTTGTTTTTGTACTTTCTACATATTGTCGGATGTATTTCCATATATTTCTCACACACACACCACACACACACACACACCCACACACACACACACATATATATATATATATTATATATATATATATATATATATATAATATATAATATAGTGTAAATACGCCAACGAACCGGTTATGGAATCATCTTAACGTTGAAATCTGAGATTAGACTTCATCCTGAAACACAGAAATGAAGAAATAAAAAAAATGATGAAATATAAAGGCAGCTGAAGTATTGAAAATCACACGGTTGTACGTTTTAAGTAGAATTCAGAGATGAATTTGCAGGATTCCAAGAGTTAAAGGATTTCTAGTATGCAAAACAACAAAAAAAGCAACGATTCTCAAGAAATCATGAAATAGAAGAATTCGAGAAGGAAGAAAACTTTTTTTTTAAATGAAAAAAACCAAAAAACAGAATTCAATATCATGAAAGAAGAAAATTAACACTGAAATATTATAATCTGGAAAAAAAGGATAGAAAAAATTCATATAAGAATACGAAAGATTATGAAAGAGGAAAAAAAAATTAAGGGAAAAACGGTAAAACATACCAGGATATTTCGCGGTAAATAATATCCTTTTGTAAAATCAGCCCATATTTCGAAAATCTAAGCCACACCATTAGATTGTACTAGAATGTCTATTATTTTCCTTAAGCTTATAAGAATCCACAAGATTTTTTAGAAAAAAAGATTTGTGCTGTGCCGGGAATATCATTTATGTTGGCTGCAAATTAACATTCAATATCCATTTATGAAAAAATCACGAGAAAAATGAAATACACATAAACGATCAAGACAACTTATTTTGAAGTAATGAATTTAAAAAAAAAATAATGTACCACTCTGCTCAAATAAGTAGAAGATAAATAAAACATGGAAAAATACTGGAGTTATATATTATTATTTATTTTGACCTGTATAAATCTAATGAGATATTGTGTTATAATTTTATGGGTCATCCTGTAGGCTTTATGCAAGGGCACTTGTCCAGTGGAATTGGATCCTTGGTAATCCTCTGATAAAGAATCATTTGGTTCTTCTGGTAAAGAGTCCTTAGTATTGTAAGTTCCTCCTCAATGATTGCAAGTACAGCTGTGGTAAGTATCAGTGTTTAAGTAGTGTATCAGCCACGCATTGTGTCTGGTGATTGGCGAAGGAATAAACCACGTGACCTCGGCTAGTCTATAAATCCAGGTGGGGAATTGTAGCACACCATATATCATAAAAATGTAGGAAGCGAGTGGTGTAATGGTTAAGGTCATAGGAAATTGACTCGTCGACCCGAGTTCAAATCCTAGACGTGGTAATTGCATTTCACTTAGCGCTAATACCCTTGGGAAAGGTATGAATTCTACTCTCCCTCCAGCTATGAGTAAAATAGTAGGGCAGACTGGGCTCTTTAACCTTGGTTAGGCAACCGGCCTAGGAGAAGGAAAACTCTGAATTCAAACCTGTTAAACCCCGCTTAAGAAATTGACCTTGTGTCACATCCTGCTCGTGCGGAGGAGTTGGTAAATATATATCACAAAATATTCCAACATTTATTTTGACCTGTATAAATCTAATGAGATAATGACTTCGAAAAACAACTTAGAACAATATATATTGGAGAACATTTATATATATATATATATATATATATATATATATTATATATATACATATCATTTATTTATATACTGAGTTATATACGTTACATTCTCCATAATCTTATTTTTATTTGAACCTTAATTATTAATGATAATGTTTTACATTATTAATACAATTAACCATATCTACATAATAATAACATGCAATTGTATTTATATATACAAAAAATAGCGTTTAAATGTGAACGGGAAGGATAATTTGCATATTGATATTAAAAATTTGATTTTGATAAATATGCGCTTACTATTATTGATTTCTATTTGTTTGGTTTTATATATAAATATGAAACAAAAAATCTTGGGGATAAATCTTTAAAAAAAATCCATTAATAAGAAGAATAACTGTAATTTTATCCATTACTTCCTAATTTAACTAAATAATCAAAATTAGGAAAATTTAACATAGAAAACACGGGACTGATGGAAGGGAAAGTTTCAGTTGATCTATTTTTCGATTATACTCCTCTCTATTTCAACATTTTTATATGACTTCTTATTTGGTTTCATTAGTCTTTCTTTACTATGATATTTTATTACATTAAAAATTCAAATACTTTTACCCGGAGGGTGCATATATTTGCTTGTTTATTTTGATGATATTTATACTATTCTACACGCAATGGTACTTAACAAATCAACGATCTCCTTTAAAATATAAAGAAATATACCCGCCGCAACACGGATTTGGTCGGTTTCGAAAAAATACATTTCATATTGTTAATAGATTGTAATTCATTAAACCCAATGAAAATTTTTTTAAAGAAAATACATGACGAAAGGAAAATGAGGAACTGAAAAAACATCTTCGTGAACGGATAAGTCTAATAACTTTTACGAAATGAATAATCAATTACAACAGAAAATTGATGAAAGAATCTCTAATCGGTGTGTGTGTGTATGTGGGGGTGGGGGGTCACAGTCAAGTCTGACGCAAGGTTCATCGATAGTCTAAACACTCCCAACTGTATTCACGCTCCAAAATCCAATATCCAAAATTATTTCTTTGTCCCGCTCGTCTCGACAAAAAAATACTACTCAGTCGTTCTTCCTGGTCTGTGAGAATAAGTCCTTAATATACACTTAATTTCCCCACATCCGGGCTCCTCACTCACAATTCCGTGCGACACTCGTCAGCACGGCGCGACACCTACATCCGGTCACTATGCTATTTCTTATTTCCAATGATCGTCCACAGCTCTCACATTCTGAAGGAAGCGGGTTCGACTCTAGGTCAGCCTACACGCCAGACAAAGCCTAGCCCGCTTCCTTCGAGAATACGGCAAGTCCTCACGCCCGCCACTCTCTCTTCACACCGTGTTGCAACGGTAGGCTCCTCTCTCACTCAGAATCAGTAACTAAAAATATAAAATCACTTAAATACAGAAGCAAGCAAAATCGTGACAAAATTAAAATTGTTAATCGTATTAACAAAATATAAAAAAAACAGTTTTCATCACCATCAAAGATCATTAGGAGAATTTTTCGAACCAACACATTGTAGAATCCTTAAACCAACTAAAACCAAATAGAAAGTATTGGCAAAATGGTCTTATCTAATATTTCTAACAAACTGAGAAGAATTTTATATCTGAACCAATGGAAAAAACTAAACATGCCATTAATTGGTTTCATGGGATCAAAATAAAATATGTCTGTATTTATCCAGTTCGATATAAACCACTTTTACCCCCTCCATTACGAAAGAGTACTTAAACAAATCTTTAAATTTAACTCAACATTTTATTAGTATTGATACCGATAATGAGTTTTGAGTTTGAGTTTGTTTTAACGGCATATCAACCCTCTGTGGGTCATTTAATGCCAAAAAGTTATTTTGGATTTCAGTCTTTAAAGTAGTGTTCTATGGAGATATTCGGTTATTTCTGTTATATCTCGTTGAGAAGGTTGCTTTTTTTTAATAAAATTTAAAATGTTTCAGCGTTTGTATTCTTAAATATGTCTCTCAGGTTTCTTGCTTGATAGTATTTGGCCGCGATATGTTTAAGTCTGTTACAATTTAGGATATCTTGGTTGTAAGTTGTACTTTGCATGCTGGGCACACTGGAGCATCCTCCCCTTTTAACAGTACGTATGGTAATGTAGGTGTGCCAATACGCAATCTGGCAAGTATTACTTCTTCTCTTCTATTACTTCTGTGGCCTGTCGGCCACTCTCCAATAACTTCTTGTATTTCGTGATACCGATAATAATAAAATAATCATATGTTGTCAACATTCCTCCCTATTTTATGAAAACTCTGATTGGGCTAAGAAAACTCCAATAATTTATTTGATATTAGTAAGGGGAATGTTGCAGCACTGAAACTTGGGAAATTGTAGGAATTTCCTACTACGGAAATAATAGCCCACTATTTCAATAAAGAATATTTCGGGATTTACCGTGATGACGGTTTATTATATTTGAATACAAGTAATGACCATAGGTAGATTGTGTAGATGTATACATCCTGATGAGACTTAATAAAATTGAAACAGCTGTACGATGTTCTACGTGGAGCGCGTTATTTGCCGAGTTTTGCTTTCATGATTATTTTCAATCATTATTGAATTTTATACGATACGCATTTGTAATTGCCTTCGAGCAAAAACATATAAATGATAAATATACTTTACTCAACATTGCTTCTAAAGCAAATTATCAAATCTCATCATATATATATATATATATATATATATTATATATATATATTTGTAGATAATATGTGTGCTATATTGGTAGGTAGACAATGCTAAATATCATTTAATTATGAAGCCTAGGCATTGAGTCAAACTGTGGTTACTAACAGCTTTTCGCCTAAGTGGTCTAGTTGTGACGATCGCATAAGCTAGAAACTCTCAATAACCTTAATACACACACACACATATATATGTAGAGAGAGAGAGAGAGAGAGAGAGAGAGAGAGAGAGAGATAGATAGAGAGAGAGAGAGAGAGAGATAGTGAGTATTATAGTTTGAAGTATTTGCTAACGTTAAAACAATTCTGATTAAATATTAAACCATCATCTGTGCATCGTTAATATGTGATGTTATAACTTCTGAATTATATTCAATATAAATATGCATAGAAAAAAAAGACAAATCGCTTCTCTCTATTAAAACTTCTATTTCAAAACTATGTGACGTAATTTGTTTTCGAAATAATCTAAAAAAATCTACGTATATTTATTTGTTAAAATATTACTTATGTCATTTCATATTAACGATGCACTGATGATATTTAGTATACAAACCGGAAGGCTTTAAAAAGTGGCCCCAGTCGGTAGTGTTCCGACTAAAAACCATAAGGTTCCGGGTTCGACACCGACCCTCGCTAAATCAGCGTATAGTTGGACTGGGATCTGTGGGGTAAAGCGAGGAGCTGCTGGTAGGTGTGGTGCTCGAACTCAGACACAAAAACTATCTCCGTGTTTTAGCGCTAGTGAGAAGGGAATCAACTCTCTCGCTGTTTGCAGATACTGATATTAGGTCACCCCGACGACTTTTACTTTTATGTTGATTACCCTTTCTTTACTTCTATTACTCTTCTGCTCATCTTTGGTATCTTACGTTCTTCTTCTAGCGTCTTTCTAAACATCTCTTCTAGCGTCTGGACTTCTATTTTCTGTTCTTGCTGGTTTGTCGTTCTTGATTCATTTTCTTCTAGGTCTGTCTTGTTGCCAAGACATTCATCAACCACAAAACTATATTATTTATTTAAACCTTTATTTACTTAACTAAACATTTTTCCTAACTAATCACAGCGCCCGTGATGTAGTGAGTTCCAGCTAAAGCAGATACATATTTTCTGCCTGACGTCCAAGCTGAAAGTAAAACCAACCAGGTCCCACGTGACCACGTATTTCGTGACTTTCTGTAATATCCATGGAAAGTCCCACCCGTGATATGAAAAGCTATCCCTTCAAAATACAGGGGTGACAATAATCTATCATAGATTATATAAACAGTTACTTCTAGGTATAGTAATAATTTATACTATAAACTATTACTTATTAATTATATACTTATTACTATAAACTATTACTTACTAATTATATACTTGTTACTATAAACTATTATTCATTACTTATATAATTATTACTATAAACTATTACTTACTAATTATATGATTATTATTTTTAAACTATTACTTATTAATTATAATTTATTATTTCTGGCTATAGTAACATAGATTTTCCCCATCTAATATCATTAATACTCTACTTATTATACAGTTGATTATGATATGAGAAAATCACCAAAATAACTTTTAACCAAAGATAATACGAAGGAGAAATGCCACAATAATATATATTCTAACTTAATATATGCATTTAATTTCAGTTTTGTAAATATACGACGCTCTGTGGGCACGATGTGTGAAATTAATACATAATGAATTCTTGCCCATGCGCAGATAGGATTTCACGAACACGTACTTTATTGAAAGTGACTCTATCGATATTCCCTTCCGTTGAGAATGAGGGCAGAATTATGAAGGCGGAATCACACAGCGATAATGATTTCCTCTACGAAACACCTTATAGTTGACGCACAGTTTTGGCTTAATTATAATCGCAACGATTAAATTACAATCACTTGAATTATTATTAAACCTTTACCTTATTGGATAGTGTGAGATTGGACAGAGGCCAGTAAACGGTATGAATTACACAAAAAGTCAAATAATAATAACTAGCACGCCTGTGGATATACCATAGCATGATACTTCAATTATTACAATGTTTGATATGTTTTGCATATTATTTTTATAATTATTATCGTGTTTGATATGTTTACTTAAGGGCTGTTTGTAAAAAAAAAAATAGTTCAATATGTAAAAAAATATAATAATCCTGAGTTAACTCCCTCTCACTCAATTTATTTTCTTTGTTTCTTTCTTTTCATATTTTCATTATATTCGATTGAAATACGAATGCATTTGCGAGGCTACCTTGCTAACAATTAAATCACGATGCAACGATCTTTCATCCAAATCACGGGTGGGATGTGACACAGGGTCGCAAGTATGGCGCATCCGGTGAGGATCCAACTCGCTATTCAGTAAGTACTAAGGGATCTCGCTAGCTTTTACATATTGAAGTAATAGCAATAGCTCTTAAGTAACTAGCTAACAATTACACCAAGAGAGGACGTTCTTACACCCAACGCACGGGTAGAATGTGACTCATGGTCGCAAGTATGGTGCATCCGGTGAGGATCCAAATCGCTCTTTGTAGTATGAACATCATACTCACCTTCATAGGAAGGCTGTGACTAGCGTCCAGTTACCAGACAAAAAAGAAAAGACAGAGATAACTAAATACACTCGTAGCAACGGAGAGGACATGGTCGAATGTTCAGTATATATGGATACAAATATACACATTGAAACCACCTGCCAATCAAAATGCTGAAATAGACTTGTCCATTCCACAAAGTAGAACAGCCGAGCTGCTATTTAAACAACTTACAAAGTCTGCCTCACTTCTTTCGGGGCGGCGGTGTCCAGTGGCTTCATCCTTGATTCAAAGGACAGGGCTGGGTTTATTGCCCAGCGCCTGAGTGCACCTTTGAGGGGGAATGCCGACGGGATCAACGCAATTTTTATGCGCCCACATAAAAATGAGACCTGTGTCCCGCCCTCATAATTGGATGGGAGACAAATACCCTTACCAAGTCTGGATCATCAGAAGCTGATCCAACTTGCAACAGTTGTTGAATACTGATCAGTTTACACAAATCTCTACACTCGTCAGTAGAAACGGAGTTGCAAGACTAGCTTGCTAAACATCGCACCATGATCCCGAAGCCCATGTATTTACCCAACCCATTCGCGCGTTTAAATGTAACACAAGGTTTGAAGTATGTTGAATCTGGCCAGGATCCCAATTTGTTATTCAGTCTTAATAGATCTGCAGACTAGATTATTAAGCATTACACAACGATCGGTCACCCCAATTAATTGTAAGAATGTCATTGTGGAATGACAATTGGAAATCTTGAAATATGCCCATACGAAATCTCTGTAGCCTAATTGAATTGCCCCCTTCTGGTCGGCATTTTAAAAATTAACTCTAACAATTTGATGCCTCCTCGAGGAAGAATTATAAAGCAAGGACGTTGCCTTACCATGCCATCATTAATAAATGGATATAAATGTGAATTCAATCTTGATTAATTCCAATGCTTTATATATATTATATATAATATATATATATATATATATATATATATAAATCTGGGTTCAGCATCGTTTCGGCCCCGAAAACATGCCTGAACCCAGAGTCATCATCTGATGAGCCTTTGTGGTTGCAATGCTACTGTGTAAATAGCAGTCATTGTATGAAATTATATATATATATATATATATATAAAATATATATATATATATATATATATATATATATAAGTAATGTAATTAACAAAAATAACATATTTGTGCTTATTTTTATGCGCATTGTAATTGCCTTCAAATCATTAATATATATATATATATGTATACATACAAGTGTGTCACAAAGTATCGAGTTTGTACTTTTTGACAAACCTTTTAGTCTGAAAAAAATTAACATTCCATTCGTTGTTCCTTTATCTCGGTAAATCCAGCTTAAACTCGGCACTTTTTGACACATCTTGTATCTGAAAAAAATTAACACTCCATTCATTGTTCATTTCTATCTTTGTAAATACACCTTCAATCTCGATACTTTTATGACACACCTTGAACATATCATATATATATATATTATATATATATATATATATGTGTGTGTGTGTGTGTGTGTGTGTGTGTGTGTTTAGTTGTAGAAAACCTTTTTTCTCTCTACCACAGTTTCTGTTCTTTACTTTTCTCTTCGGAGAATTAAAAAGGTAAGGTCGCTTACCGGCTGAAATAATCTATTTTCTGCCGCTATGTTTTTGGTTACCTCTGTGAATAACTCAAACGTCTTCTTCCTTTCCCTTTTTCTTTTTTTCTTTTCTTTCTATCCTTTTTCTTTTTCTTTCTTCTTTCTTTCTTTCTTTCTTTCTTTTCTAAATCCATGTTTCTTTTTCATGTCAAACACTCAAACGTATGTTATTACATTCTTCCTTCTATTTTTTCTTTAATTCTAAAAATCATGTTGATTTTTCTTATTGTCAATCATTCAACATTGATAAACAGAGGCTGACACAGACAACAATAGCAGCAAACCATGCCTCACATGTCACATAAGCAGCAGAAATCTAACAGGCGATTCGTTATAGTCAGTTATGTTAACACTACAAAAATACACATACATTGTTTTTTTTTTTTTGTTTTTTTTTTTCTTGGGTTTTTTCTCTTCAGAAATATAATAAAAGATTGTAAACAAACAAAATATAGCATTATACATAGTTTATTGTAAAGTTATCCCCAGATAACATAGAAAATATATACTCACCGTCGCAGTTGTCTAACGACACGCCGAGTTTAGCAGACAAGAACAACATGCAAGCTGTAACTTAAATACAGTCCTTGCATGCTCTGGCACAGCGAAGATGAGGGCTGAAGGGTAACTTATCCATATCTTACTCACCCTGAAAACCATCAATCAATCAAACCCAGGAAGTGAACTTGCCAAGTTTCATAATAGAATAACCAAAGCTGCATATAAACTACCTGCCAACACTCTAGATATAGTTTGTAGTCAGCTTGTAACAGAGCTGAATACTTGATAATCCAACATTTATGACTCTGATTAACAATGCAAAATCTTGTGCTCTGCCAGACATAAAAATGTTTCGCTTACAAAACTGTCTAACTTGAGTTTTTATTTTAGTATTCAGAATATTTACTTTTAACGTCTTCTTTTTCCTTTTCTTTCTTAAAATAAGTTCCTTTTATGTCATTATCAATCTCTCCAAAGTTATTTTTCTTTCCTTCTTCTTTTCTTTCTTTCTCAAAATCGTGTTCTTTTTACTCATCGTCAAGTACACAAGCGTATTTCTTTCCTTTCAATTTGTTCTTCTCAAAATCATGTTCCTTTTCTCATTGACAATCAATCGGCGGTTGTCTTTACTTTTTTTTTTTATTCCTTTTTATATTTCATTCCTTTTAATCATTTTTTCACTTGATCTCCTTCCTTTCTTTTTTTTTCTTTCTCAAATCATTATTCTCCAAAAGTCTTTTATTTTTTTCCTTTCATTCCTTTTGGTTTCATTTCAAATTATGTTCATTTTTCTCCCATTGTCAATCACTCATTCCTCTGTCTTTCTTTTCTTCCGGTTTTTTTCTTTCTTTCCAAAATCATGTTCTTCACATTGTCAATCACACAAGCCTCCTTTTCTTTTTTCTTTTCTTTCTTTCTTTCTTCACACAATAATGTTCAATTAACTCAAACGTCTTCCTTCTTTCTTTTTTCATTCTTTCTCAAAATGGTGTTCCTTTTACATTATAAATCACTTAAACGTCCTTCTTTCTTTTCTTTCGTTCTTTTTTCTTTCTCTCTTAAAATCATATTCTTCTCATTGTCAATCACACAAACCTCCTTCTTATTTCTTTCTTCTTTTTTTCTTTCTTCTTTTTTTCTTTCTTCTTTTTTTTTCTTTCTTCTTTTTTTTTCTTTCTTTCTTTCTCAAAATCCTCTTCCTTTTTCACATTGTTAATTACTCAAAAGATTTTCTTTCGTTTCTTTTTCTTTCATGTTTTTCTATCCTCATTTTACTGTCAATATTTTTCTTTCTCTCAGTCAACGTCCTTTATTTCCTGATTTAATGTTTCTTTTCTCATTTCCTTCATTCAACTTACATTCCTTCCTTCATTTATTTATTAGCTTACTTTATTGTTTCGCAATTTTTTGCTCTAGTGATTTTTCCAATCATTCAACAATATATATATTTCGTTCTTTCTTTTTCTTTTTCTTATCAGCTTCCACTTCTTTTCCTTCTCTGCTCTCATTTCCTTGCACAATTCGACACCCTCTTTTCATTTCAATTACCTTGACTCAATTTTAATTCTAGTATCTCACTGTGCAATTATATTGTATTTGCATGTTAAATCTCTGCATCTGGCAACATCAAAGAGCCGACAAAGTTAAAAGGGCGAGGGCACTTGCTGCGTTCATTGATTCCACAACGAATTGAAAATTGCAGTCAGTCGTAAGAACTAAGCTGCACAACAAGCCTTGATTGATCATATATTTTTCTTCAAAAATCTAAATGTTCCAGTTAAAAAAAAAGATAATATGAAGAACACGATCATAATAATAATAATAATAATAATAATAATAAAATAATAACAACTCAAATTCATGAAACAGTCGTTTCACTTGTCTTTCTTTCGTATTTCAGTGGAAACCATTACTTACTACAGTCTGTAAACTTAGCAAAGAGAAACGTGTGCAGTAAAGAGAATACAAGTCTAGGCGGGATCTCAAAGGTGAGAAAATAAGATATCCAAATACCTAGGATTATTAGGACCGGTTTAGCTCAGTCGGTGGAGTGTTCGATTAGGAACCTGAAGGTTCATGGTTCGATACCGGCCCTCGCCAACTCAGCGGATGAGTAGCACATATATACATATATATTTGTGTGTGCGTGCGCGCATATATATATATATATATATAAGTAAAGAAATAACAAAAGACTTAAAGATTTTGTTTTACAGTCTATTTCAGGGAGCTTAGACAAAGTGTCTAACTCTCCCGACTCATCAGATGCGAATGATTGAATTCTTATTACTTTAAAGGCATTGAAAACAGATATTTTTAAGTCCTGTGTCGCTCAGCTGTAGATAATAAAAAGATGTTTGACCATATCAGTAAATTGTTAGGAATTTCTGTTAAATCAATCTATTCAAGATTTCAACTAAAGGACTGGGATTAATCCATCGCTGGAGGAAAATTGGATTCATACCTTTCCCAAGTATTAGCGCTATGTGAAATTCAAACAGCTTCGTCCGGGAATTGAACTCGGGTCGACGAGACCATTTCCTATGACTCAACCATTAGACCGTGCCTCCACCACATATATATATGTGTGGTACAACTCACATTGTTTTCTCTATACAAGTTGAATAAAATATCCCTTCACGAGGATTATGATACATTCTCTTTGCTGACTGCAACATAAATGTTACACTACAAAATAAACATCATAGTGCGCTTCAAGTTATTTCATTTCAACATTATCAACATTTGAACTTGGCTGATTGGTGTTTCTTTATATTTATTGTTTTCTTAGATGTTCGCAATATTGATTAAGAAAAAAAAATTCACAGGGATTCATTTTCGACGTCATTTAAGCAGATCTCATACGCAGCTTTAGTTTCATTATCAAACTCATTTTTCTAAAAAGAACTCACCTGGTGCAGGGGTAGCATTTAAATCTTTTTGCTAAGACTTTGTATTGTTATTGCAGGTGTTATCTGATATAATAAAAACGATAAGAGAATAGTAAGTTTACATTCGGCAGTAAGAATTATTAAGACTCAGACAAAATAACTATAACACTCTGGTTACGTATTGCTAAAAATAGAACATATTAAAAATGATTATGATGATAATAGACTATGGGATTTATAGACTAAAATGTGTGTGTGTGTTGGTGTGTGTGTTGTGTGTGTGTGTGGTGTGTGGATGAGTGTGTGTGTGTGCCGCTGTGGCACTCATTATGTGCTTGATGGAGTCCCAGAATGCCATGTTGCCAGCAGCGAAATGGCGTGAATTAACGTTACTGTGCAAATGGAACAGACTGCTCGTGTGTTGTGTGGGTGTGGGGAGGGGCAAATAACATTTTTGGCCGTGAAACGGGACAGGAATGATCAGCAACTGTTGAGCGTTCATGGAGATGCGCTCTGGTCTTCGATGTCCGCCCAATTGTAGAGTAGGAATTGGTGTGGGGAGTGATGAGGAAATGAAAAATGTTACGAAAATAAAGAGAATTAAATCCCGAGGAAGGAAAAGAAAAAAAAAAATTTACTTGAAAAGAATGGATGAAAAAAAAGAAAGGGTTATAGGAAATATAATGCTTGAGAAGAGGAAGAAATTATATGGAATTATAGATAAAGGAATGAAATCTAAAAGAAAGAAGACAGAAAAAAAAAAAGAAAATGAAAATCTAAGAAAAGAAAGAAAATTAACACATAAAAAACTGTACTAATCTTGGGAGAAAAGAAAAAAAAAGTTCTGGAATCAACGACCCAGTTCCTAACGATTACTTGACCTCAAAATGTAGGTTGCCTCAAAAATTTTGACTGAAAAAATAATTTATAGATGATTTGCGACGACAGATTCTAGAAATCCCCCCAGTGACCTAACTAGTCTTGGTTGGAACGAGGCGTTCTTTGTTATGAGTAACATGTTGATAGATGAATAAGAAATGAACACGCCTTCTTTTAAGCATATAAATATTCTAGAACTAAAAAAAAAGTGACAGTTATCACTAGATTGAAGTTCAATCCTGATCAAGGCAGCAGTAACATAGATAATAATTAACACAAATTAACGATTCTACCCCAGCTATGGTTAGCGGAACGAGTTATACCCCGTGGAGTGAATAAAGGGTTAGGTTCAAAAGTTCCGTAATGGCTCCCGATTACGACAAGAAGGTTCCGATTACGACAAGAAATACCCGAGTCCGAAAGAAGGTTCCTGAGTCCGAGAAGGTTCACGAGTCCGACAAGAATACATGAAGAAGTCCGGAGGGCATATCGGCCGAAACGTTGTACAAATAACAATAAAGATGGGGAATAGTCCAAATAACGCAGATAATACTAAAGAAAAAATATTTTTAAAAACATTTTTTATAGCAGAAAGAATACAGGGGTCGTGAATGTTAAGGTCTGATTTCACGTGATCGAAACATCATAAACTAGGCAGAATACGTCTAATTAAAAAGCTAAATATGATTTTGTGGAAGACGCCTCTCTCTCTCTCTCTCTCTCTCTCTCTCTCTCTCTCTCTCTCTCTCTTCTTCTACTTCCCCCTCTCTCTCTCCCTCCTTACCCACTCTCCTCCCTGCTTCACTCGCCCTCTACCCCTCTCTTGTTTACTCGCACTCTTGTCCTCCTCTTCCACTCACCCTCTACCCTCCTTCACTCGCCATTATACCCCTCCTCCCCTCGCCATATACCCCTCCGTCTCCCCTGCCCCCTCCTCACTCGCCCTCACTTTCTCCCTCTTTCACTCTCCCTGTCTTCAATCTCCCTCCTTCACTCTCCCTCTCTTTCCTCCCTCATTCACTCTCTCAGCCTCTCTCTCTCCCTCTATTTCCTCCCTTACTCACTATCTCTACCCCCCTCTCTCTCTCTCTCTCTTTCATCTTCAAAGAAACTGTGACAATTAAAACTTGACATCCAGAAATCTACAGTCAATGTATATCGTCCAGAATAGTACGTATTTACCCATACCGACCCCCCACCCCCGTGCCGAGGAAGGAAGTGACACATAGTTAATATTATAGCGATAAAACCGGCTTAAATTAAAAGTTTTCTTTCTCTTAGCCTGGTTGTCGAACCAAGGCTACATAATCCAGTCTGACTTACTATTTATTCAAATCTGTGAGAACCTATGTAATTGTGCCTTTCCCAAGGCCATTAAGGCCAAATGAAACTAAACAACCTTGATATGAAGTTGAATTTAAATCGACGATTACATTTTCTTAGGTCACTCACCATTACAGTAAGCGCACTTCCCTGACGCAGGAAAGAAACATTAATTAAATGAGATAAGATTTGAATTAACAGATAAGATTACTACGTTAAGAAATTGGCAACTGAAAATATTTAGCTTACAAGTGACCCGTAATGAAGCGTTAATTCGCTGATTTATTTTATGCTCACCTATAAATTAATGGACTATTAGATAAATTCCATCTCAACTAGTAAAGATGTAATGCCGTGCTCATGGACTAAGTGGGGTTAATATATAAATACAAGTAATCACGTCTCTGAATTAATGATAGGTAATAAAAGGCGAACAAGTTAACTGATTTACTTTTGTTCTATTCAGTAGAACTAGCCGAGTTAAAGTGAAGATTCTTTAGGATTCATGCTCTCTCTCTCTCTCTCTCTCTCTCTCTCTCTCTCTCTCTCTCTCTCTCTCTGTTCGGGAATGCAATTAAGAAGCACTGTAATAAGATCAAATAAAACTTATCTTGGGCAGAAGTTTAGGAGGAATCTAGTGGTGTTATTTATATTTAAGATATAGGAGACGCGTGGCATAATGGTTAGAGTCATAGGAAATGGACTCGTCAACCCGAGTTCAAATCCTAGACGAAACTGTTTACATTTCACATCGCGCTAATACCCTCGGGAAAGGTATGAATCCAACTATACTCCCTCCAGCTATGGGTAAATAGTAGTGTATACTGGGCTCTTCAACCTTGGTAAGGCAACCTGTCTAGGAGCGGGGTGCTTCGGCCACTGGAACGGTGTGTTAAATTAACAGCGTCAATCCCAGGGGGCTATCCCCCCAGGCAATATCTGTCCCCTTGATTTAAAGGGGCACGACTTGGTTTATTGCCCAGCGCCTGAGGCGCTCCGTTTGAGGAGGAATGCCGACGGGATCGACGCAATTTTTTCCACCTACCACCCATGAGCTTCGGCTTGTGGGTGGGCCCACATAAAATGTTCTTGTGTCACGCCCTCATGAGTGGGATGAGAGGCAAACCTGTTAAACCCCGCTTAAGAAATTAACCTTGTGTCGCATCCTGCTCGTGCGGAGGGGTTGGTATATATATATATATATATATATATATATATATATAATATTATTATATATATATATCTAATTGAATATATTTGGGGTAACTAGGGACCAGATCACCGACTGTATGATAAAGTAGGAAACAAATGAATTGGCTTTAACTCCGATGAATTAACAGATTTAATGAATTTCCATACCAAGAATTCTGTTTATTAGGGTCCGCTTCTTAACCGCCCTGTCGGCTAGGGCGTTAGAATGCACTGACTGCACCTTTGCAGAGGGGTAAGACTCCCCCAATGGAACCACCTGTTGACCGTGGGTGGCGACCTGTGATGCTTAAGGATAGAACCCAGGTGGCTGAACAGTCCATGACTTGCAATATTCCACTTTAGGCTTTTCTTGGGCTAAACGGGTGATCAGAGAGGCTCCCCCCGATCAATCGGCTGGCCAAGTCAAACCCTAGCACCTATATGATTGCCCCAACCCTATTGCCCTAATGGCAACCCCCAATCCTTATCATATGGGCGGTAGGAGGCGGTGGCTGTGGGTCTACATGTCCTGGGAATGACGTTAAACTCTATCTGATGGTGAGTATCGAGTTCTGGAGGTTTGGGGAATGTGGAGCACCCCTTCATCACCATTGCACCCTGGTCCCCTCTGACCCGGAGTGGTAGTACCTGTTAGGGTCCCATCTATGGGTTGAATAGAAAAACATGAGTTTATTAACAAAATTGTATTATGCATTAAGAAATAATTTATTTCACAACTTTGTCGGCATTAAATGACCCACCGAGGTTGATATGCCGTAAAACAAAACAAACCAAACCAAACCAAACCATACCGTTTCTTAAATGATAACACTGTTGATATCACTCCCTTTTAAAATGTAGCGAAATTGAAGGGCAGAAATATGGACGGGCAGATTCCAAACCACCTCGAACAAAGCGCGTCCGGATATGTTTGGCCTGTGCGAGGAGGGGGGTGGGGTATGTCGAGTGACCACGGAAATTGAACTCGCCACACTCCGCCTCCTCCTTTGTACAGGCCAAACATATCCGTCCTTCAGAATGCGAAAAGGCGACACTTTGGCGCGGGCACCGGAATCGAGATGCCACTGTCCCGTATGTGAAGCACAGACGCCCGGATGATAGAAGCAGACCTGTGGATAAATAGAAGAAAACACCCAGAAGCGTGGAGTGCACAAACGAGTGTTGCTACGATAGCTGCTAGAGGATTTCGACGACGACGACGACGACGACGACGAAGAAGAAGAAGAAGAAGAAGAAGAAGAAGAAGAAGAAGAAGAAGAGAAGAAGAAGAAATCGGTGTTTGCAAAAAGAAAGTTTAGTCTGCGAGAAGGCGTTGGATTCGCTTCTTTTTGCCCCCCCCCCGCCTCAACAAAAAGTTGTTGAGTTAAATCTTTATTTTTCCCCATCTATTTTTTTCCTATAATAATATTATTAGTGATTCTTGTTAGAATAGAAGAATATGATAAGAATGAAGTTTATTTTCAAAACTTTTGGCTCAGAGTTAAAATACCTGTTGTTTATTGCATCGGTTTATTCATTGAACTCTACGGACTTTCACTTGACAACTATTCACAATAGAGTAAATAATTTATTTCAACTCTCATGAGCACACTACGTTGTTCCAATGCAGTTATATTAATTTGTAAAAGTGCTGAAACAAATAAATACAAATACATAGACATCCACGTAGATGCTAGTAGACACACACAATTACACCACACACACACACACACACAAACACGTGCGCGCGCACACACACACACACACACACCACAACACACACACACGTACAAACGCAGACTTCCCCACACACGTACACACACACACACAAACACACACAAAAGTTCGTGTTTTTTTTATTCATACAGCATTAAAACCTGCGTAAATGTGCATATAATTTTAACTGTTATAAAAAATTACGCGATATTTATACCAAAAAGAAGATATATCCATACATGTAAGCAAATCCCTACCATGAGCAGGATGTGACACGAGGCCAATTTCTAAGCCGAAAAATGTTGGGTTGGATATCAAAGTTGTCTTTCTCCTAGTCTGGTTGCCATACCACAGTTATAGCTCAGTCTGTTCTCCTGTGACCCATAGCTGAGGAGGACGCATACCTTTCCCAAAAGAATTAGCGCTATATTAATTCCTAACAGTATCGTTCTGGATTTGAACTCCTCTCACCGATTCCATTTCGTAGGATTATAAACCTATAAATGTGTGTGTGTGTGTGTGTGTGTGTGTGTGTGTGTGTGTGTGTGTTTGAGTACATTCAACATACACTGAACATCTTTCATCTTTTACTCATACAAATATTCAATGTCCTGAAGAAGGTTTTAATTTACCGAACCGAAATACTTAAGTATCGACATAAAGAGTTTCCATCGTTCATGATATCCTGTGTTTGTTTTCTTTAAAAAATTTTCTCCACACACATATATATATATATGTGTGTGTATGTGTGTGTATGTGTGTGTGTGTGTGTGCGTGTTTCCTCTGCGCAACCTTTCTAACATGCCCAGGATGTTGCACAAATTCAATTTTTAAGCGAAATAAGACTATTTTGAATGCAACGTTTTCTTTCTCCTAGTCTGGTTGCCTAACCGATGCTAAAGAACCCAGTCTTTCGTACGATTTACACTTAACTCGGTGGGGGGAACTAATAGATTCACGCCTTAGTGTTAAGTGAGACGCAAACTGCCTTGAACTTGGACTTGAACTCATGACGGGGATTTCATTTCCCATTAAGATAAATATTACGTTGACGTCGCCTCCTGATACATACCCATTTAATGGTATTGAATAGCGATCGATTGATGGGTAAGTACGGAGACATACACCGAGACAAACGTGTTAAAAGGAATCCCATATGCCTGCATTAATAAGCATACGTTCAGTCGTGTGTACACATAGGCACCCGTACACACAAATACACACACACACATATATATATGTGTGTGTGTGTGTGTGTGTGTACGTGCGTGTGTGTGCATGTGTCTACGGCGTGGAGGCGTGTGTTGTAAAGGGCAAACTGGGGTCTTTATTATTGGATAGGTAACCAGTATAGGGGAAGCAAAACTCTGTTTAATCTGTTAAAGAAATTGAACTTGTTTCACATCCTACTCATGTGAAGGAGTTGCTATATATATATATATATATATATATATATATATATATATATATAATATATGGAGTTGTCTAAGAGTCCCGTATGCTTCTAGTATCTATATTTCTGATATATGTACGTCTCACAAACGAATACATTTACCAAGATAATTAGACACGCACACACACACACACACACACACACACACACACACACACACACACACACATATATATATATATATTATATATAATATATATATATATTAGAGAGAGAGAGAGAGAGGGGGGGAGAGAGACGTAAACTGTATTCATTTGCTATTTTCTTGGATAAATGAATACTTCACATGGAATTAGTGATTATATATCACCAATATTTTATATATATATATATATATATATATATATATATATATATATATAAATGATGTATCACCAATGATTATATATATATATATATAAATATGTGTGGGGGGGGGTGCGCGCACTGTGTGTGTGTGATTTTCTACATGTCGAAATGTGTGCGCACCACACATTTAGGCATATAGAAAAATAATCTTACGTAACAGTCCTATGCATGTCTATATAGGAAAAAAAATAACTGTATGATAAAAATAATTCTTGAGTATATCAGTTTAATACGGAGGAATTATATATTTTTCATTAGTCTCGAGCAGTTTATACGCCTTTTTGAGCGATACGTTTCACTTATCTCTGTTTTCTATCCACAATCAGGTTTCTAATCCAGTAATGTCTACTTGGCGTCTAACTTTCTCTTATGAAAAGTAAACCAATAAACAAGAGAGAAAATAACGAAAACCAATGAACCAAACTATTAAGACATATTGGAAATATTGTCTTATTGCAGAAAGAAGAACAAAACCCAGGCTATAAAACGGCAATTTCACCAATAGGACCACCTCTTGACCGTTGGTGGTTACTACTGATGCTTAAGGGCGGAATCGTGATGGCTGACCAGTCCATAATATGTGTAACATAATAGAATGGAAAAAGACAGCAACATGGGAAGTTTTGGGTAGGTAAGCGTGGTAGGGAGAGGAGAGAATGTAAGGTCATTTTGGAACAAGGCAGTGGCTGTGGGAGACGCAAAAATGTGTGTCTGTCATCCAAGGTGTTTAGACTTGAGTACCAAATAAAGAATCTCATGTGAAAAAGATAAGAACACCTTGGGCAATTATTAAAATCTATGAATGGCATAATCCAATATGTCTTCATGTTAATCCCAAGTGGTTTCCAGACTCAAACAGCAAAGAATGCCAGCCAACTCAACAGCCATCCCAACACCCAGATCCCAGCCTCACGAAGTAAAACAGGACTAGAAATAAGTATCATTATCAATTATTATCATTGACACGTCATCTCTCCCTTTTAATTAAGACCAGCTACGTTACGCATGCACCATGTTGGATTTTACCAATGCTTTCGGGGCACTCGGTGTGGCCCTCTCCGATCATTTGGCTGGTTACGTCAAGCCCAAGCACCTCTATGATTTTCCCGACTCTGTTACATTTGTGGTAATCCACAAACCCTATTTATTATCTATGTGCTTGTAGGCAGTGGTAGAGGGTCTTAGAGTCCTACGTATGGCGTTAAACTGCATCTAATGGTAAGGTTTCAGATCTGCACGTCTGAGGAATGTGAAGCATCCCTTCATTGCCACTATACCCCTAGAAACTTTGAATTGGAGAAAGGAAAGAAGAGAAAGGAAAGAAAGAGGGAAGAAAGAGAAAGGAAAGAAAGAAGGAAGAAAGAGAAAGGAAAGAAAGAAGAAAGAAAGAGAAAGGAAGGAAAGAAGAGAAAGGAAAGAAAGAAGGAAGGAAGAGAAAGGAAATATAGAAGGAAGAAAGAGAAAGGAAAGAAAGAAGAAAGAAAGAGAAAGGAAGGAAAGAAAGACAAGGAAAGAAAGAAGGAAGAAAGACAAAGGAAGGAAAAGAAGGAAGAAAGAAAGAAGGAAAGAAGAGAAAGGAAAGAAAGAAGGAAGAAAGAAAAGGAAGGAAAGGAAGAAGAAAGAAGGAAAGAAGAGAAGGAAAGAAAGAAGGAAAGAAAGAAGGAGAAAGAGAAAGGAAAGTGAGAGAAAGGAAGATTAAAAGGAGGAAAGAGGAGGGTGAAAAGAGAATAAATCGACAGTGAGTGATATTACCTGTTACGGCCCGATCTATGGGTTAAATAGATAAAAATAAATTTAAAGATGTACCTAAATAAAGATTGAGTTTAAAAATACTGAATACCCAACAAGAATAAATAAAACAAAGATTTAGAGAGAGATAGAATAACCCCACATTTAACAGGGCGTAAAATCTAACTATCCATCGAACGAGCCAACCAACCTTTGTATATCCTTCTTTTTCTTACTTCTATTTTTTTTGTGTTCATCTTTGGTATCTTACGTTCTACTTCCAGCGTCTAGACCTAGTCTTGGGGACTTCGTGTCTGGTCTTCTAGGTCAGTCTTATTACCAATACATTCATCAACCACAAAACCATGTTATTTTCGTAAGCTTTTATTTACTTACCTTAACATTTCATGTAACTAAACATAGCGCGCGTATGCAGGTGAGTCCCAGCTAAAGCAGACATATCTTATCTGCCTGACGTCCAAGACGAAACTGAGGACCCAACCAGGTCCCACGTGACTTCACGTATTTCGCGGGCTTTCTGTAATATTCAATGGAAAGTCCCGCCCATGATATGAAAAGGGTCATCCCTTCAGAAATACAGGGGATTTGACAATAATCTTATGCAACTGCATAGATTATGTAACACAACGTATCAACCAACCAACCAACCGAAATTGCTGGAGAAAACCTACTTAAATAATTACGTTGAGTTTTAAAAGAGTTAATGTTTGTTTGTTTTGTTTTGTTTTACGGCATATCAACCTCAGTGGGTCATTTTAATGCCGATAAAGTTTTGAAATAAATCAATTCTTAATGGATTAATACATTTTTTTAAAATACATTGTTCTATCTAACCCATAGATGGGACCCTAACAGGTACTACCACTCCGGGTCAGAGTGGACCAGGGAGCAATGGTGATGAAGGGTTGCTCCACATTCCCCAAACCTCCAAAACTGGAACCTCACCATCAGATAGAGTTTAACGTAATTCCCAGGACATGTAGACCCGCAGTCACCGCCTACTATCACCCATATGATAAAAAGGGGTTGGGTCTTGCCATAAGGGCAATAGGGTTGGGAAAATCATATAGGTGATAGGGCTTGACGTGACCAGCCAATTGATCGGCGGGGGCCTATCCGACCGCCCGTCTAGCACAAGATAGGGCCAAAGTGGAGTATTGCATGTCATGAACTGCTCATCCACCTGGGCTCTATCCTTAAGCATCACGGGTCGCCACCCACGGCCAACAGGTAGCCCCATTGGGGGAGTCTTACCCCTCTGCAGAGGTGCAGTCTGTGGCATTCTAACGCCCCAGCCGACAGGGTGGTTAAAAGAGTTAAATATGTCAGAAAGTACATACAGAAACTAGTCAGAAAATAAATATTTTGGATTAAGTAGTTTTTTGTTTGGGTTTATTGAAACTGTTATTTCTCGTTTAATATCTGTGCAAAACATGACGTTCCAGTTGCATCCTATTTCTTTGTAATGTTTTCCTTTCTCTAAAACAATAGGAATGACGACTACAATAAATATTTTACTGGTGTAAAGGAAAACATTTTTTCTTAATCCTAAATGATTTTACATATGCACATATTTTTTTATTGTGACTCGCAATATTTTTGATGAGACATTTTCTTTGGAACATGATTACGCGACAATGCATTCGTTTTTTTTTTTCTTATCTGCCGTAATGGATTCTTTCTTTTGATACATTATTATAAAAGTTAGTATTGTTTCGATTTCTTATTGATTATATATATTTTCACACATACACACAAACACACACACACACACACACACACTCTCTCTCTTCTCTCTCTCTCTCTCTCTCTCTCTCTCTCTCTTCTTCTCTCTCACACACGCACACACACACACACACACATAAACACACACCCGCGCATTTATATATATGTGGTGAAAGGTAGACAAACGCGGGATGTTTCTTTCTAATGAAAAGAAAATATTTCACTACTGAAGCAAGAAAACGTTCACTACTGAAGCAAGAACTCTACTCCTAAAGTCCTGAATAAGGTCTAACAGACCGAAACGTTGTATCGTCGACATCACTACCTACAATAAACATCCATTTTCTATAACATCCCGTGTTTGTCTACCTTTCACCACATACTGTTGGATAATCTCCTCATATGTCTTCCATATATATATATATATATAATATATATTATATATAATTATCCTCGGATGTAGTGAACCAGTGTGTCTTGAATACTTCAATTGTCTGTTTACCTTCTTTAATGCGTATCTGCTTTCAGAATTATTACTATGTACGCATTGACACATAATCACAGAAATAATACCTCACACACTCATGCATATATCAAAAACTTACCCACACACACATACACGCGCATAATGATATACATAAATATATTATATATATATATATATATATATATATATATTATATATATATATATATATATATATATATATATATAGTACTAGCAAATATATGCAACCCTCCGGGTGCAAGTATTAAGTTTTTAATTAATAAAATATCAATAATTAAATTAGAAGGCTAATGAACTGAATAAGAATGTAGATAAAAAGATTTGGAACAGAGGGGGTATGATTGAAAATAAGAACAACGTTGAACTATTCCATCATTTTCCCTTACTCCCGTCTTTCATTGTTAAATTTTCCTAATTTAACTGTTTAGTTAAAAATAGGAAGTAAAGAATATATTAGTTATTTCTTCTTGTTAAGGGATTTCTTTTAATATTTATTGAAGAGATTTTTGCTCATATTCATTAAGATAAAACCAAAAATTAGAAATCAATAATACTAAGCACATATTTATTAAAATCACATTTTTAAATATCAATATGCAAATTAGCCTTCCTATTCACACTACAAACCGCTATTTTGTTGTATATATAAATACAATTGCATATTGTTAGTATGTAGATATGGTCAACAGTATTAATAAATCTAAAAACAATTTTATTAATAATTGAGGTTTAAATGAAAATAAAATCATGAAGAATGTGACGTAAATAACAAAGGGAATTGTTACTATGAGTAGTAATATAGTTCGGTTACAGACAGAAAACACACAATCTCCATTATAATAAGATATATATATATATATATATGTATATGAATATATTTAGACACACGCCCACACATATATATATGTATATATTTTTTATTCCTGTATTTAGGATCTTTCCATGTGTGGTTTAACCAAGTTGATGCAGGTAGACAGTAATGTGTCTAGATCCAGTGAAAGAAAGAACAGAGCGGTTGAAATAAATTATTGTAATGAAGCAAGTTTAATTTTTTTCCTTCATTTATTGTATATATCATCATCATCATCATGTCGCGCTGTCAGCGCGGATATCCATGACAATCTCTCTCCATCCGTCCCTATCGCTCATCATTCTCGCGGGAGGTCCTCTATGCAGCACCCCTGTATTCACACAGGGCTGATCAATGTACCGTCTTTACTGGTCGGCCCCACACTGGGCGTGTCCATGTGCTGGCTTCCCACAGGAGGAGGTCGCTTATGAGTTTCGTCCTTGCTTCTCCAGCAGTGTCCGCGTGTCTTGTCCGTCTTACTCGGATGGTTTGGGTGATATGTGGCAGGTGACTGTACAGCTGTTTTCTCGTGGGGTGTTGTTTCCACGTCTTGTTCAGGATCACCCGCAGCATTCTTGTGCAGCTCCCCATCTAGTTTATTTATATATATATATATATATATATATATATATATATATATATATATATATATAATCGGTGTGTGTGTGTGTGTGTGTGGTGTGAGTATTTGTCTTAACTTATATTATTATGAACCGGTGTTTCTTGATTACTTTCATCTTGTTTACGTCTCTTAATGTGATATTGTTTCAGGAATATTCCAGTACCTATTGACACAGACACACAAAGCGAACTCGCCACACAACACCACAAAGAGACACAAACACAGTGCAAGCCCATTGTATTCCATTATTTTTAACTTTGCATCTAAATAGAAACTGCAACCTCTCGAAAGTTTGAATGGAAACTATTACTCATTTCTATATTTTTTATTTATTTTATAATTAATTGCAATCTGATTCTTCAATGCCTTTTATGTATAGAATTGGATTAAATAAACATATTTCCATCTCAAATGAAATATACGCATATTCTCATGTTAATTTTGATATTTTAATATTGGATAATACTACATACTAATTCAAGATTTATTCACATTTTATACTTCTGTGGCACTTCACGAAGTATATATATTATATATATATATATATATTATATATATATATATATTATAATAAAGTAGCGTCTTTTCACATATTTGAATATCAACAAAAAGCAGCACAAACCCAAGATTAGAGGCTCGCAGATTTTTTTTTAACTAATAATATTTTTTAAAAACAAAGGAAAGCCCGTAGGACGGCTTGTTAAACAAACCGAAACACTTAAGTATCGGCTTATTAAACATCAGTCGTGGATGAAACTTATACAATTATATATTACACACACACATATATTACACATACACACACACACACACACCACACCACATATATATATATATATATATATATATATATATATATGTATTAATATATTTGTATCAGTATCAATGATTAAGTAGTCAACCAGTCACGTATTATAAGCTGTTGATTGGCTGAGGTTAAACCACGTGATCTCGCGTAGTCTATAATTTTAAGTGGTGCATGGTAGTGCGGCTTTATATCCACCAAATAATTGAACAAATTCGGGCTTTGATTTTCACTTTCTGTCTACATGAACAAATCTCCTTCACCAGCAATTTTGGAAACTGCATGCTCTACTGCTTGACCTTCACACCAGTAACATCCAATTAGAAGTCACAGTATTTGGGAGTTAATGCTGCGTACACTGCAAATATCCTAAAGGAATTCCCATGCGTCCCGCCGATGATAACGAAGCCAATAACCCAAAAATGTTTTCACTAAATTACAAAGGTATGTCATTTCGAAGCCTTATTTGCTCCATTCTAAGAAGGAAATCACTCCCAATCTCATGGTCTGATACAGGTCAGGATGAAAACGATCTAATACAGTCCATAAAACCAAAGTCAGGAACATGGAAATGTTGAAGTTTCTTATCAGGAAGTTAATTAGGAAGTTAGACATTCGCGGTTTCTCATACAAGATGAGAAAGGGATATCTTTTAATCTCTTGTAGTGTAGTCAGTGCGCCACAAAAAGATTATGTAGTATTGTGGTAGACCGGGTAGCTAATAGGTTACGAGCAACATTAAATATAGTTAGTAGGGTAAAAAAACAAACAATATACGAAAGATTAGTGGGTTGCAGATAGGCCTAATGGGTTATTTCTTTCTTGCTCGCTCAATTTGGCCTTTTCAATGAAAGGGAGGAAGAATAGTTTTTTTTAATAAATTCCATTCATTACCACTATCGCGCGACTCACGAGGATAGTTAAAACACCCACATACCGTAGTTCGAACAATAGACCTGCGTATCCTTGTGAGACACCCAGTGAAAGAGGATGAGGCTCCTTATTTCCGCTTGTCGTGTCGGGGTGGGAAATGGGACTTATCCGCTCCCGCACTTTTGCAGAAATTGTGGGACTTTTTTAAAAATCTAGTTCAGGGGTCATTGAGGGGTGACAGGCTGATATTTAGTCCTTTTAAAATCTTAGCTGGCTAAACACTTTCTTTTTTTTTCTTTTTTCCCCACTTTACCCCAAAATTTGATTACAGATTTCTTACCAGTTTAAATTTTCTATGGATCGTTTAATTACGTTGTATTCAGACCATGAATAAAAAAAAAAATGGAAAAACTGCACTTTTTAATGAACTTTACTCTTCACCTACAAAATGTCCCCACAGTTGTACTAAATTTTTGTATGATGTCATATTAAATCACTAATTGTTTACAACTGAAAGATCACCCCAATCAACCCGTCTTCGGGGCGGGGTCTGGAGTGCTTCGGCCACTGGACCGTACTGTTGAATTAATAGCGTCGACTCAGGGGGCTATCACCCAAGGTATACCTGCCCCCTCGATTAAAGGGGTAGCGCTGGATTTATTGACCAGCGCCTGGGATGCCCCCTTTGAGGGGGAATGCCGATGGATCGACGGAATTTTTCCACCTGCCCCCATGAGTCCAGCTTGTGTGTGGTCCCACGTAAAAGGGCATTTTGGCCTGACCGTGTTCAAGTGGGGGACGAGGAATATACACCACGCTAACAACCCTGCCGTTGCTTTGTCTCTGTGAACAACCCCTGAGAGTTTGTACTTGATGCTTTTGCAATAGGGAACCTGTTGAATGGAAAGATGCCAAGAACATTTTGTGCAGCCGTGTGAGAATTTGGTAGGCAAAGTTAAATTCCGCTTATATTCGTGAACAAATGATTGTGTACTTAGAGTGTGTTCCATCTTAATTTGTCTGGCTTAGGATTACAGTTTAGAATACTATTTGAATTCCTTCGAAGTTTTCCAACATTTAAAGCAATAGCATAAATGTCACAAATTTGTTTACGTTTTCCAATTCACATTTCAGGTTGATGATATTCATTAACAAATTCATTATTTATTGTATAACGTATTTTCATTCATATCAGATTTTGTTCTATTACAATTAAACGCCTACACATCCATCTTTGGTAAGCCTCCAGTGTAGAAAGGGGTTCCCAATCCTGGGGATTAAATCTTAAGCTATTTGTGCCTAGGAACATGATCTTACAAGGGATGAAAAAATAGCTGACAATCCTAATTTATTAATGAAATATCTGACGTTCTTTGAAGTCACAAACATTTCTATCAGAGTTAAATGAAGAGGATGACAGACGGTTTGTTCTTTGTTTATTTAGTTTAATGGCATATCAACACTCGGGGGTTATTTGATGCCAAGTCTAATTTTATAACTTATATTCATAAATCATATATATAATTATATGATGGACTCTCCCGTCGGTTTCGACGTATGAGTGTTCATACAATGAACATCCACACAGTGATTTGTTTATAGTGGTGAAGGCTTGTGTTGGACCATCCACACTTTTTGGCACAGTCAATAGGAAAGAATTGGTGCATCAAGGGTTGCCACAAACCCAATCAACGACCGACCTCAGGAATTTTGAATTCAGAGTTATCCCTCTCCTAGACTGGTTACCTACCCAAGGCTGAAGGGCCCAGTCTGCCCTACTATTTAACCCATAGCTGGGGGGAGAATATATGGATTCATAACTTTCCCATGGGTATTAGCGCTATGTGAAATGCCAACAGCTTCGCATAGGAATTGAACTCGAACCGACGAGTCCATTTACCACGACTCTAACCTCTAGCCCACGCGCCTCCATATAATTATATAGTGATTTGTTCAAGAAATACTTCTCATTAAATCTAAGAGTATTAATAATTTGGTAGAAATGATATTCCTTGGCTTCTTACGTTTTGATAAGAAAAACCGTTGGTCGACCCATGTGTATATATTTTGTGTAGAATACGCACTTCTAACTGAAAATCTGGAAAAATAATGCGTCTTATAACGGTAATATTATTACAATTATTATGATTCAGTTCCTCAGTGCAAACAATTGTTAATGTTTTTAGTGTAGCTGTAGATATGGAGATGCTCTTTGTGTAATGGTTATCTTCATAGGAAATAGACATGGTGACCGAAATTCAAATACTGGACAAGCCTGTTTGTTTTTCACATAGAGTTGATATCCTTAGGAATGGTATGCATTTAACTATACCCTAGTTCTGGGTAAATAGTAGGGAAGACTATGCTCTCTAACCTTGTTATGACGATCAGTCAAGGTGAATAAAAACTTTGAATTCAAACCTATTAATTTAACTTAATAATTGACCTTGTGTCGCTTCCTGTTCGTTTTGACGCGTTGGTGAATACATGCATAAATACTGTAGCTGCTGTTTGGTGGTCATATTTTTAAGCCAAAATGAAGATTTATTCAAAGCAGTAAAATTGTTCTGCTTATCTAATACTTTCTGAATAACATTTGGGTGCTATTCACATAATTGCGTCTCGGTCTCCTGCCTTATAAAACGCTAGGCGGTGATAGCTGAAAAATAGCCCGCTCTACGAATTGAGTCGATGAAGAAAAGAACAATTTTAATCACGCAGCACAACGCCCAAGAAATGGGTGGGGACTTTACCTGCTGTAAAATGTAATTGTTCGTTTTTGTTGGTTACTAAAAAACTTACCATCAAAAAATCTCTTGATTTCATGTTCATTAAAAAAAAAATTTTTTCAAAAAATCGCCCCTCATTTTTTTTAACTAGTAAAATGTTTAAAATAAAATCAAACATTATAAACTCGTATAAAAGGTTTTGGAAACGAATTTAAAAGATTCTTGCGGCGTCATTTACTAAGATTTGATCAAGCCATATTCAAGTAGTTTAAATTTAAGAAAAAGAAGAAAAAAGAAGCATCAAATACAGTGTTTTCTCGTTAATAACCACTTTTTGTGTTTCTAGAGAGATAAACGATTCTCAAGTTAAAAACGCATTACAACACATTTTTTACAGGTATCATTTTTGTTTTATCATTTTTTTTTTTTGAAAGTATTTTATTTTCATTATTTTTTTTTTTTTACAAAATTTTCCCCGATGGCTGGAGGATCTCTCACATATGGGAAATCGGTGAAATTTCTACTGAAAAATATCTTGATTGGCGACATTTCTCACATCTTGCCAATGGATTTCGGGATTGACATTTAGAATGTCGGTCAACAGCCCAACAACCAGATTCTTTAGTTGGATGGTTTGGTTGTTTTTGTTTTTACCGAATTCAACCATTTTCAGCTATTTAATACCAAAGTAAATAATTTGATAACAAAGATGTTGATTACAGTACCAATGTTGTTTAAGGGGTCACCAAATAGTAATTGAACAGGATCATCGCGCTTACTTGCGTTATCTAGCGGAACTGGTGCTTTATCCACAGAATGAATTTTTGACGTTAACCCCAGTTTCTCTTTGGGTGCTGAGGAACTGCACTACATTCACATGCAAGAATAAATCGAGACTAAAAATTCCCAATTCTGAACTCAATGATGTAACACAGTTTGGTTCCTGATGGAGATTAGATCTTCTTTACTCTATATAGAGGGATAAATGTGGTGATAAAACAACACAACTAAATTCAACTTGATATTTTTCGCCAACGGTTATTTAGCGAAAGCTTTGTCAAAATTTTGTTGTACAACCAAATGCTTTTTGTATTTCCTTTTTAAATATAAGTAGACTGTAAAAAAGCATTTATTTTCACAATAATTGAATTTAGTTGTTGTGTTGTTTAATATCCACTTTTCCTCTATTTTTACAACAAACAATTCTTAACTATATATAAATCGTATAAAGTATACAGTGACATAACATAATCTTTTTTGTAAACATGGGCAACTATGACCAAACCTACGCCCATGTCAATATCAAATGGTCCGAACTAAAATTAAGGTCTCGTCGGTATTAGCCTTTGAAAGGGGCCTCGAGTCACGGGAAAACACCAGGTCCTTAACTCCGCTTTAGAAGATAAAGGACTGTGGTTCTAAAGATACGTTTCCCCTGGAGACAAGCATTTTTTTCTCCTCCACCACCTGATAGGAAATTGATGTCCCTAAACAAAGTAATATAGTATACTATATGTTTTAATATAAAATATAAATCAAAATACTAGGTAAGCATTATTTATATATCATATTTTATGTTCAAAACCAAAAATAGGCATAACGGCACTAATAAAATCGTGATCAAAATGTAGAATATGCATCTTAAGCGACAACGCAGGTACATGATTTTATCTTTGCCTCCAAATTTCCCCGGCTCACGGCAAAACCTAATTTTTCTTTGGTATTTCGACCTGTATCAATGTGATATTTCAAAAATTTCACTATATAAGTTACACCTACAACTCGATTATTCAAATAAAGTCCTACATTTATTATATCTGAGTCCTGCTTTAGTTATAGTGAACTAAGCACCAACGAATTTTCGGTATGGAATCGCAGTCGGTCGACAGCGCCGTCCTGCGGAGGCGTTTAAAGTAGGTAAAGTGTTAAAAATACGGTTTCAATTACATTTTCCTAAATCGATATCAGGTTTGCAGCTTATAAATATGTGTGGCGAAGTTGGCTAATTGTTGGTATCAGCGGAAGATCGAGAAACCAGTCTAATTGATGATTTAAACTCTGGTCGACGAGTCCATTTTCTAAATTCAACTCTAACCGTATGCACACGAGCCTCCAGATATTCTTTATATGTTTGTAAGGTAGGGAACCGAGTAGGGAGCAGCCGTCTAAAACTTCAAGTGTGTGCTCCAAGTACTTTCTTTCACAAAGTAATTCAAAGTATAAAGACTAATAAGTTTTCTCATTTAATTTTAAAGTAAGTAAGTAAAGTTGTGGTGGCCTAGCTGTCGTAATCGCCAAGCAAGGTATCTCGTTTTTTTCACTAGCACTAGACCCAGGGAGATGTTTTGGAATCTGGGGTGGATCACCTTCACTTCCAAATCAATTCCCCCACTTTAACAACACAGATCCAAGTTTGCTAGTCATAAGTTTTTTGCCTTGTCCAAATTGAATACATGATTAATCTTCAAGCAGATCTATTTGACGCCATAGCATATTAGTCTCACGCTAGGATTCATTGTATATATTTATATATATAGAGATGAAAATTTGAGTTTTTATTTTTGAAAGGAGAAAAGAACACAAGAGTTACAAGAGTGTAATAATCGAGTGATCATATATCAGTCCAACGCTGTAGTGATTCAATCTGGTTTAGTAGATCTTCTTCAGGTGGGGGTTTTTGTTGATTTAAGAGGAAAAAAAAAATAAAAAAATGATCAGCCAGATAATAAGAGACTGTGGAAGGTCTTTGTTGACCAGCTGTTTTAAAAAAAATGTTTAAAAATGAAAAAGAATTAGCGCTCTTAGATTGTTTGAAAATTAAAACGCTAAAACTGGGAAATCGTACTGCTGAGTTGGAGTGCCACATCTACTGTGTTTTACCAGACAAAGATTAGAAATTATCTAGGGGCTATTGATACTCATTTCGCTGAGTTGGTGGTGACCGGTATCGAAAAGGAATTTTGTTGTTATATACCCCTGTTTTTGGGTATGTAAAATGGTGAGAGTTCTTTTCTATTAATACTATGAAAATATGAGTAATGAGGAACAGTACGTGGTTATACTCCCACGCCTAATCCTTTTGCTTACTTGAGTAGCGTTGGTAGCTTACTTCTTTTGTAGTATGTTTCTTGTGTAGCTAGGAAATTTCTTCCAAGTGGTCTACTGACCGGTCGGGTCTGTTCTTAAGATCTGGTCTGATCTGTGTCTTTAGCTTCAAGATGTTGGTTTCGCTACTAGTTCACAAATTAGATTATATTATTGTGGTATATCCACAGGTCCTGCTATTATTGAAATAGTGTATCAATACTTATTGGTGAGAAAACTTATAAGAAAATTCATGTATTTTTTTTTTTACTTTTATTATCTGATCTGGGAAATTCAAGCCTCAGCTATTTTTATTATTATTTTTGATTGTGGAACCATATGACCTTTAGGTACCCTTTTTGATCTCGAATAAGAAAGGCATGTTTTCATTTACAACCGAATATCCGGGTTTTTTTAACAGACGATTTTTAATTTTTTTAAATTATAAACAAACCCCTAACCCTAACCCTACCTAACCCCTAGCCCTTAACTCAAACAACAACGGATATTGCGGTGTAATGAAAAACATGTCCTATCTTAATCGAGATCAAAAAGGGTGCCTAAGGTAATATGATCCGATATGTGTGCGAACGTTAATAACAAAAGGTTAAACAAATCTAACAGCATTTGGGTACTGATGTTTAACCTGAAACGAAGAGACAAGTGCATTTAAATCGCCTTAATTATTTCCAGTTATTGATTCTTTTGTCAGATTAAGCCCAGCTAATAAATATTTAGTATAAGTATTTATAAACCTTCACGGATAAAAAGAAATAAATATACGGTACAGGTGCTCTGATAAAGAACAGCTGATAGCATTTTTAAGAGTCAGCGAATAATGTATTTCTAAGATAAGGTGGATAGCGAGATTAATAGATTGGAAATAACTGTAAGATAGGAATAAAAAGAGATAGATATATGGATAAATAGGTATATAAATAAATAGGAAACTGCATAGCTATATAATTATATATAGTATATATATATATATATATATATCTATACATATATACACACATTATCACGCACACCACATATACCCACACACACACACACACACAACACATATATATAATAGTATATATATATATATTATAATTTATATATTTCTTATTTGGTTTATAAAGAACCATCGAATCTCAATTTGTCAGGATTATCCTGAAGACCTTTGGCTGAAACCTGGGTGTTTACTTTCTGTCACTGGTTCGGTTCTCTCAACGGGCTCTATAAGTATGTATTGAGCACTTTCCAATATTTATTTTCAATTGATCCGTTTGCTTTTATTTTGTTTTGTTTTGTCCTTGTTCAAACTGGGAATTGTTCGTTTTTTTTTTTTCGTTTTTTGTTATTCCGTCAAGTTATTCCCAGAAAACTGCTAAGAAAAATCATATAAAAACTAGCAGGACTTATGGATATACCACAGTATGATAATTTGATTATTACAACGTTTGATATGTTACTTATAGCTATTTCAAATAGTTTCAGTATGTAAAAATATACTATCTTGATTTAACCCTCTCTCACTCGTTCTTAAAAGAGGTTTTGTACAATATTTACTTTTGATTTGACGATAAAATCTGGTGGTAGGTGTTAAAAATTTACATTAATTGACGATGAAAAAGTGACAAAAACAACAACTCGAAGAATATTAAGTTTGCCAGAATTCGCCAGACGTTGGCTCGTTAAACAAACTAAATTAGGACAGGAGGCCGGATGATATAATATCACATTACAGAATATATTCAGTAATTCAATATTACAAAAATAAAACAAACTGTAACTTCTTTATTTTTAAAAAAATTCCTTTTAATTTTACGTTGGATATTTAAGCAATGCAAAACCATTTGGAATGTTTCATTTTTTTGAAAATTGGGTGAAATAAAAAGGAACAAATAAGAAATCTTCGATTAAGCGACACAAAATAATTTGGATTTACATATTCGCATTGCATCTTGAACAATTTAGACTATCCTATTTTTAACTAGAGGGATGATAACCGACAGATGTTTAAGGAACAAGCGTATTAGTACTTCGATACTATACATTAAATGTATTTTCTCATAGAATCCTTTCCGACGGTCTCCTTGGTTAGATTAGTAAATGCTTCCGTTATGTTTGCTTTCAGTTCATTTTGGTGTTGTTCGGAGTTTTATGGTTTTGGTCTCTCGCTCAACCACGCTTAACACATAATAATGAAGGGAATTGCAATTTGGGGTGTTCGGCGACCAGATGTTAGGGTTGATGTGAAAGAGAAAGAGAAAGAGAAAGAGAGACAGATAGACAGACAGGCAGAAAGATAGATAGATAGATAGATAGATAGAGAGAGGAGAGAGAGAGAGAGAGAGAGAGAGAGAGAGACATACCGACAGACAGACACGGATGTATATAAGATATAAGAAAGAGAAAAAGAAAGAGAGACGGATAGACAGACAGAAAGATAGGAAGAGAGAGACAGAGACAGAGACAGACAGACAGACAGACAGAGGTATTAAGATATAAGAAAGAGAGGAGAGAGAGAGAGAGAGAGAGAGAGAGAGAGAGAGAGATTTAAATCTGAAAGCCAAGACCACGCTGTATAAACTGGGACAATATTTACTGAATGACTTACAAACTAACCACACTTTGCATCATGCCCACAGACTTAACCAGACTTCCCATGATACACAATACAAAATATATTAAGAAACATATACCTGTTTTTCTATTGGTCTAGGAAACGCATAGGCATTTGATCCCAGCCCCCACCAGGCAATACCT
>CM042138.1:9248525-9269995 GCA_023376005.1 Doryteuthis pealeii | reverse complement strand
ACAGAGAGAGATCCGAGATTCACTTTTCCAGTACGGCGGTTATCTTTCACTTCGCAGTAATTTGTTCAGGAGGCTCAGCTCCTCTCACAATTTAGCGTAATTCTCTGTGCAAATTGTAACACTATCACTGGGGTAGTGGTAAACCATCTAGAGAAAGTTAACCTCTGAATTCAAAGAGTAGAAAGCACTCAATACCTTGCCTAAAGAGTCATATTAATTTGCCATTTACTGATTATGCAACTGAAGAGCAATAATTGAATAAGCCCTGCAAACGCGAATAGGCAGGCTCTATTCCATTTTTGATTAGAGTAAGATCGTGTCATGCAAGTACCGTAGCATGAAGAGAAAAAGCATTCGAAACATTGCCATTGTGGATTCATAGGTTGCAATTTAACTCTGCAGACGCATATGATATTGTTGTGGTATCGATCTTTACCGAGCGTCTAAATCTCGTGTTTTTATGCTAAATCCTAACAAGTTTATATGTAGATATTATTACAAACATGAATCATAATTAGAGAGCTGTGTTTGGGTATTATTAAGAGAAGATTTTATTATGAATAAATGATTTTCATAAAGTTTTTTTTTCTGTGAAAGAAATGGTTCTCAGAAAGTTTTTTATTAAAGGTTTAAACGCGTTTAACAAGCCACAGAAATGATTTGGCGGATAAACTTTCCCGTTGAAGGAAGAATCAACAAATGCCAAGTTGAATGATGGACCGGAAAGTAATAATCGGACGATACAAACTATATGAAATTAAATTAAAAAAATTAGATAATTAGTGAAATAGATCACTAATTAGGACTGTGTTGTATACTGGGCATCAAATTCTATGTTATATAGCGACTTCAAATTCACGGCGGCTAAATCGTGTATATTAGTACTGGGTTTTCATTGTACCCAAAGCGATGTATGTTAATAGTCAGCTACTACCGACTACTGGACTTCAATAAACACAAGATACGTATGTACAAAGATAGGACCCTTCTTTATCTTCTTTCGGTATGTGGGTTGGTAAAGGCGCAGAGCTTCACAATGAAAATGCCGGTGGCTGGCTAAGAGCGCAATGTTCACAATGAGTGCCCGAGGGGTGTTTGCTGAAAGGAGATGTGAAGTGTCTTTTTGGCTGCTGGTTGGCGTCTCTGTGTGCCGGCTCGAATCTTCTCGCCTTTATATTGATACATACGCCTCCGCATATTTATCATTTGATGTAATAACGGACCTTTTTTTTAAAATATTTCTTTATCTTCTCCCTGCTTCCTTGACCGGAAACCATCTCTTCCGTTTTTAACTTCTTTGTCGCTTTTAACGCGGAAAAAAGTCCTTTGATTTTTTTTCGTCTTTCTTTGTTTAATTTAACCGGAAATTCATATTTTCGTTTGTACAATATACACAGCTGAGCCTATTCTAGTAGTGACCACCCCGCGGGATTTAACAGTTTTGAATTCAAAGTTTCCTTCTCTATACTAGTTGCCTAACCAAGGGTAAAGAGCCCAGTCAGCCCTAAAATTTACACATAGCTGACCTGCAACTCGCAGATAAATAAGGGATCGATCGACCATCATATTCAATCACACCAAGCAAGTTAGTAGACGAAAGCCTGACAATGAGTATGTTGACCAAGACTTTCAATATGGACCATTCGACTATTGAATAACAATGACAAACATGTTACGTTATGGATCACAACGTTTTTCAATTTAGCTATTCTTCAGCCAGGAGCCCAATGGGGGTGAGGTTTAAAAAACGTAGTGGGGGTGCTCACGATTCTAAGGATTAATGTAGACATTTTTGTATTTGTTGGGTTGTAATTGGGGTGTGTTGTGGGGTGGAAAATAGAAGGTAATGGTGAGTAAGGACATGAACTATTCTAAAATTCTCCATAAACTTCCCAATTGTTTCTTGTTGGTTTTAAAAAATGTACATATCTCTCAATTCTTCATTTGATTCCCGATTGGTCCAATTCGTCTAATGCCTTTTTGGAACTGTTCCAAGATCTCCAATAATGATGGAAACAGTCGTCATTTTCATGATACACATTTCTTGTCAGTTTTTTTGTTTGTTTATTTGTTTCCATAAGGTTCCTAGTTCGATACCGGCCTCGCCAACTCAGCGTATGAGTAGCACAGGGATGTGCGTGGTAAAGTAAAGGGTTGATGGTAGGTGTGGCTCTCCACCGCAGATGCTAAAAATAATCTCCTTGGTTTAGCGCTAGTGAAAAGGAGATAGACTCCCTTGCTGTAATGAATCATAACGACATTAGAACCGCCCCGACGACTTTACTTTTTTACTTTGTTCCTTTTAGGGGGATTTTTATTTATTTATTTTTTGTTTGTTTGTTTTCTGTTTGTTTTGTTTTGTTTTTTTAATTTTTGGTTCGTTGTTTTCAGAGGGTAGGAGACTGTAAGGGCTACTGGTAATACGTTAACTTCTTTCATTCGTCTTCTCAAAAAATCTCGGAAAAGTATGGAAATTGGCTTGGTGAGTCCGCCATTAACTCTCAGATAACAACAAAGCTTTTTGATCTAGACGGGTGGTCGGAGAGGCTGGTCCCGTCAAGCCTAGCACCTATATGATTTTCCCAACCCTATGCCCAAATGGCAAGCCCCAACCCCTTTTTATCATATGGGTGCTAGAAGGCGGTGGCTGAGGGACTACTTGTCCTGGAATGACGTTAAACTCTATCTGATGGTGAGGTTCCAGTTTTGGAGGCTTGGGGAATGTGGAGCACCCCTTCATCACCATTGCTCCTTGGTCCACTCTGACCCGGAGTGGTAGTAAACTGTTAGGGTCCCATCTATGGATTAAATAGAAAAACATGAGTTGATAAACAAAATTGTATTATCCATTAAGAATGTATTTATTTCAAAACTTTGTCGGCATTAAATGACCCACTGAGGTTGATATGCCGTAAAAGAAAACAAAACAAACAAAAACAAACAAACAAAGCTTAAAATTGGTGAAAAAAAGTATCCAATGAAAAAACCGCAATAACTATGCACCAACCCATGAACTGCTAAAGATCGGGTGTGACCTTGTCGTGGACTCGTTCAGTTGGATAACTACATAGAAACATTGTCCCAGACTGGATTGGCTCCAACTATGATTTTCAAGGTTACAAATATCTTAAAACAGTTTCATTGAAAGTTCTCAAACAGATATAATCCATCGTTATGGATCATCCTATGTATAATTTTCAAAACTGAAAACCAAAAAATAACAATTACGTACTACATATATATCCTTAATTACCTTTATCATATCATATTATTGTTTCTCATAGAGTTAAATATATAAATAAATAACATTTGATTATATATAATTTTTTAATTATCTAGGTTGGCGTTAATCTCAATTTACATAGGTTCATGTACTTATCTCTATTGGATGTCGTCACGCTCTTTGTCGTACGGATAAGGTTACTCACAGGAGGCTAGCAATTAAAGAGTACACTAATTCCACGTAGAGCTAAGTCTATCACGTTTAAACGAGCCTGGAGCCAGCTTTCAATTCACAGCAGACACATTATAGGTGTTTAATTTTCCGTATAGCTTGAGTCATGCAAGTACAAAGTTTCCGCGCCGAAATTAACAATATGGCGTCACACAACTCAACTCTTGTGAAAGAGATTTATTTGTTTATTCATATGTAAAATAACCAATAACACCGACTACCACAAACAAAACAACAACACTGATACTATTACCAATAACAACAACAATAATACTACTACTTCTACGACTACACATAATAATAATAATAATAATAATAAATAATAATAATAATAATAATAATAGTCTAGACCTAGTGTTGATAAACAAAAAAGAAAAGCACTTGTCAACTGGTGAATTTTGCAGTGCCAGCAGATCACAGGGTGAAGCTAAAGGAAATTGAAAAAATGGACAAATATCTGGACCTTGCAGAGAACTGAAAAAGTTATGGAATATGAAAGTGAAAGTGATACAAATTGTAGTTGGAGCACTTGGAACGGTACCAAAATGATTGGAAAAGGGTTTGGAAAGTTTGGAAAATCAGAGGAAGGATTGAAACCATTCAGAACACTGCACTGCTGCAATCTGCCAGAATACTCAGAAGAGTCGTGGAGACCTGAGGAAGACTTGCTGCACTCAGACTCCAGTGAGAGACCAATAGCTAATGCTGATGTGAACACTCAAAGGAGCAAATAATAACAATGAGCATATAGAAAATACCTAGACCTTACTAGAGAATTGAAAAGAACAGTGGAATATGAGCGTGAAGGGATACCGATTTGGTGGTGCACTTATGTCCTCTTAGAAAGAGATTAGAAGGACTGGAAATCAGAGTAAAAATAAGACCATCCGGATGACAGCATTGTTCAAATCAGCTAGAATACTCAGAAGAACCGTAGAGACCCAAGGTGTCTTGTTGTTACTCAATTTCCAGTGAAAGACATTCAGCTGATGCTGTTGTGAATAACTCTCAAGGATTGAAATATTATTATCACTCCATTAGAGTTTTTCATACTTGCCTTAGCCGGTGGTTCACTGGAGGCTGAGTGAGAGCATGTCCTCAGTTCTCCAGGACTATTCTGAGTATTCCAGCCGATCTCAACAATGCTGTGTTCTGGATGGTCTCGATTCTTTCTCTGATTTCCAGTTCAATCTAGACTTTTCTAGACTCCTGTGGACCGTCCTAGCGCACCAACTACAATTAGAACGATCTTCACCGTCATGATTCACAGGTTTCTTAGTTCTCTGGCAAGGTCCAAGTATTTGTCTATCTTTGCGCTTTCTTTTCACTTACAATCGGTGATCGGCCGGGACGGGAGAATCCACGTGATGTCAAGTTTTCTTATTATTATTGATCAACACTAAGATCTGGTCCTGCTGGGATTATATTATTTTATATTATTATTATTATTATTATTATTATTATTATTATTATAGTCATAATTATTATATTATTATTATTATTATTATTATTATTATATTATTATTATTTCACGAATTGTTAGTTTTTCACAACAGGCGTTAGCTGGTAGCCTTTACTGGAGTAAGTCCTTTGAGATATCCAGAGTTTATCCAAACGCTACAATGGCGTTAGGATGGTCTTGATGCTTTTTTCTGATCTCCAATTAATTCAATCACTTTTCAAGCCGTTGGGACCGTTCCGAGCAGCAAAATTCACTAGATTACAATTTATTATCATTTATCTCCATGAGAGCTTTTCGCACCCACCTAAGTTGGTGGTTCACTGGAGGTTGAGTGACAGCAATTTTCTTCAGATCTCCAGAACTCTTCTAAGTATCATAGCAGATCTTAACAATGCTGTTTGATTGGATGTGTCAAAACTTTTCTTGGATTTCAGATTCCTCCAGACTCCAAGTACTGTGAGACAATTCACAGGTCTCCATTTACGATTGGCTCTAGATTTAGCTTCAAGTTCTACATTTTTTTCAGCTCTCTGGCCAGGTCTAAGTATTTGTCTATCTTTTTGTTTTATTTTATCTTCACTCTGTGATCCGTTATTACTATAAGTTTCCCATTGGTCATTATTCAATGGACTGATGTTTGTTTGTTTTGTTGGTTGGTTGCGGCATGTCAACCCTTGTTGGATCATTTATGCCGAAGAATGCGTTTTTGTTTTATACATTCTTGATGGGTACTCAATTTGTTTTAAACATTTTTTCTATATAACCTACAGATGGTATCCTAACACGTACTACCATTCTGGGTCAGTGGACCTTGGAGCAATGAGAAGGAAGAGGTACTCCACATTTCCTAGACGTCTAAAACTGCAACCTCACCATCAGAAAGAGTTTCACGTCATAACCAGGATATGATGACCCTCAGCCACGGCATTCCAGCACAGGGGTCTGCTATGAGGGAAATGTGGTTGGGGGAATTGTATAGGTGCTAGAGCTTGACAAGACCAATCGATTGACTGGAGGGGGCCTCATTGAGCACCCGTTTTTCCTAAGTAAGTGTCAAAGTAGAGTGTCAAAGAGTATAGACTGCTTAATCCCCAGAATTCCGTCCTTAAGTATCAAATGATACCACTCACAGCCAAAACGCGGTCCAATGGGGGGTGTCTTACCATTCTGCAGATGTTCAGCTGGTGATTTCTAAAGCCCCAGCCCACAGGGTTGGTCATACTTACAAATGGTACTTGCAAAAAATGTATCTGCCATCGAGAATGAAACATAAAGATTTATTCGGGAATTTGAGATAAAACCATATCCCCACTCCCGGCTAGAAGACCAGTGAACCTTATACAGAGACCCAAAACGAGAAAATTACAGTCTAGAACGACACCATCAGAATCAACTGAATCCAAACCTGTTAAACTCCGCTTAACAAATTAACAAACACGTCCGAATATATATATATATATATATATATATTATATATATTATATATATATATATATATATATATATATCGTAAAACGTGGAGGACTTTGTGTGACAATGGTATCAAGAATTTTGCAGCATCGGTGGTCACCAAGCTGCGTCAAGCTAGAGCAAGAACTAGAGCATTGGTTAGTGTCCCAGCAATACATTCTAATAATCCACACTCTTATTCCATCTGAGAACTTCTTTGCAAATCATTGGCAGGGCTGAAATGTCATCTGCGATTAACACACAAGGTTAAATGAAAGAGTTTTCGGAACTCATACGTCGAAATCGACGGGAGAGTCCATCATATATATATATATATATATATATAATATATATATGTGTGTGTGTGTGTGTGTGTGTGTGTGTGTGTGTGTGTGCGTGCGTATGTGCATGTAGTTATGTATAATTATATAGGCAATATTTAATTGCTTTTCAAAGTACCGACCCTCTCTTTAAACGATATTAAGGAGGATGTCAATTGTGTTCTGTGCACGAGGAGACCTGAGGTGTAATGGTTATCGTCATGGGAAATGACTTGACTAGCAGATTTTAGTTCCTGGACGAGGCTGTTTGTATTTTCAGTTAGCGCTAATATCCTTTGGAAAGGTTTGCATCACACTACTGTGCTTCCAGTTATAACTTAATAGTTGGAAACACTCTGCTCTTTAAAATTGGTAAGGCAATAAGTCTAGGAGAACGAATAATCCGAATTCAACCATGTTAAACTTTGCTTAAGAAATTGACCTTTTGCCAATCATATATATATATATATATAATATATATATATATATATAATATATATATAAAAAGATTTTTAAAAAATTTTTTTAGTGAGTTATAAGCATTAATTAAAATGTGATAATATATTTTTGAAGGCAAAATAATGCACATTTATGTTTAAAATCATATTTAATTTTTTTCTTTTTTTTTTTCTTTCTTTTTTTTTTGGTCCCTTAATATTTTCAGGCTATGCCTATCTTCAGAGGGTTGAAACATTTTTTTTTTTAAATTTTCATCTGTATTTGATAAACTCAACTGTGATGTTAATCCGTTGAATGTTTTAATGTAAATGCAAACTTTCGGCAAAGATGTAGAGTTATGCTCGGCAAAGATGGTGAAATTCCGTAAGATTCCGTGCGGCGTTCTTGTTTCGCGGGATGTTTTGAAAATCATTTCATATATATATTTTTTTTTAATACTATAAAATAATGAGGCCCTGCTCAAGGATATTGAAATAAAGATTTTTTAAAATCATTTTTTATAGTGAGTTAGAAGCATTAATTAAAATGTAATAATATATTTTTGAAGGCGAAATAATGCACATTTAATATTTAAAAACATATTTAATTTAATTATATATATATATATATATAATATATATATATATATATATATATATGATGAGTTTTTTTGTGTACATTATGTATATGTATGTGTGTATGTTATATTTATATATCTATATTATATGTTTATGGGAATCTAATATTTTGGTTATTAGAACCATGAAAGAAATGAGTAAAATAATTGAAAAAGTGATTTCGATATTATATTTTAAGTTCAATTTAATTTACATTAATACATCAAATGTTTATGTTAGACTGACATAGGACATAATATCCAACTCAGTTTTTAATTTATTCTAATCACTACTCTCAAGCATCAAATAAAGCCCCAAATGTATTTCTCATATATATATATATATATATATATATATATATATATATATATATATATTATGATAATGGTACATGGTAATAACCTACTCGAGTTTCACCATAAAAATATTCAGGGTTAAATCCACTGGATTAATCAAGATATTGATTAATTGCAGTTGATTGCACGTGTGTATTTTTTGCGATAAACGGTTGATCTTGCATCAACTAACCATTGTGACCTGTTTCACCGGTAAGTCACCTTTTCCACAAATACCATATATATATATATATATATATATATATATATATATATATATATATGTGTGTGTGTGTGTGTGTATACACATATATACACACACACACAAACACACACACACACATATATATATATATACACTCAAACACACACACGCATATATATATATATATATAACATATATATGTATACAGAAATATATATAGATATAATATACATACATAGAAATAGACTCATCAGATATAGCAACAAAGAAATATACGTGGATTTCCCAACATACATACATATGTGTGTGTGTCTGTTTGTATGTATGTCTCTGTGTGTGTATGTATTTATGTATCTATTTGATAGATAGACAGACAATACACTATTCTATTTCAATTATGTATTCATAAAAATAAAGTAGTTCCATCCTACAAATTGATATTAAAAGATGATATGAAATTTCTCTAAGCGTAAATGATCTATTAGCATAATTATTGGTTTTACATCATCAATGTTTTTTTGATTGGTTAATAAACAGTGGATATTTGCCGTTCGATTAAAACACCGGAAATAGAGAAAACCAATTTGAGTTTTGATGAGACTTGTTGTCCTCTGAACTCCAGCAATGGCCACTCAACACCAGAAGCGTGAAATATTCAATGAATCCAATAGGAAAAACGATCGTGTCCATTTTCGCGGGTGTAATTTAGTTATCTACTCTGCTTTTACGTCCATCAGTCACGTTACACCAAGCTTATTAACCATTATTTTGGTAATAAATATTTCAGTTAAAATATAGAAACATTTACCAGCACGCACACACACACACACACCCACCCACACACATACACACACACACACACACACACATATATATATATATATATATATATATATATATATATATATATATATATATATATATATAAGAGAGTTTTATAATTTGCTTGAAGCATTGTGTATATATTGGTTAGGAGGTTGATTTAGAAGGCTATCACAAGGCAGGTGTAAAGAAAAAAAATAATACGGTAACAATGGTGTTGTGTGTTAACCTGTATTTATAATATATAATGCATAAATACAGGTTAACACACAACACCATTGTTACCGTATTATTACTTTTTTCTTTACACCTGCATTGTGATAGCTTTCTAAATCAACCTCCCAACCAATATATATATATATATATATATATATATATATATATATATATATATATATATATATATATATAAAAAAATGGGTATTTACTCTACTATATATAGAGAGAATCTTAGGAATGAATTCGACGACGCGTGTTCAAATCATGGACGAGGCTGTTTTCATTTCACATAGCGCTAATAGACTTGGAAAAGGTATGCATCCAACTAACTCTACCTACAGCTATGGGTAAATAGTAGAGCAGACTTGGCTCTTTAACCTTGGTTAGGCAACAGTCTAGAAGAAGGAAAACTCTGAATTCAGACCTGCTAAACTCTGATTGGACCCCTAACAGGTACTACCACACTGTGTCCTGAGTGGACCTGGGAGAAATGGTACTCCACATTTCCCAGAATTCCCAAATTTTAACTTCACCATTAGAGGATGTTTAATTGGGTATGTTTGTAATTTAGTTTGGCTCGATTAATATGAAAAGGGATACCGATTTATGCATTACAGATCATGCTCGCTTAAATCGTCACTTATAAGAAATACGGTGCATTTTTTAGGTAATGTTTACTGCATACGAAAAAGATGAAAGTAATTCATTTATTATTTGCTCTCCATTTATATTTTATACTTAAGCATATGCCCACACATTATCTCTTTGAATGATATATTATCATAATAGGATATCTTATTCCCAACATGTTCCTATTTCGTCATTCATTTTGTGTTGTCTATAGTCTCAAAGTGGTTTTCATAAAACAATTTCTTTGAGAATGCGTGCAACTTTAAAGCAATAATAATTTTTGTGTACTTAAGAGGGGGTGGTCTGATCTTATGAATGTGTGCGATTTTCTCTGGAATAAACCTGGCAACAGAGTAATGTTGCGTTGTCTGTCATGTATCTTGTATTATCCTCTTCTAGAATGTTACAGTTAAAAAGAAAGAATGAAAATAGGCGAACGAAACGAAAGAAATATAGGTTGTAAAATTCATGAAATAAAAGAGGAAAAGGAACGAAAAAAGGAATTTATTGACAAATTATATGAAAGATCTATTTTAAAAATGTCAACACGGAGGATATTCTCTCTTTTTTTGAGGGAAATAAAATTCTACCATAGAATATAGACATGAAACTAATCAATACCATACAACATAATCCCCAATAATGCTAACACATTGTTAAAATCAATTACTAAAAATTATGGACTATCTGACCTTTAGGCACCCCTTTTGCAATCTCATTTCATAAGGACATTCTTTTCATTTTCACCGTCAAAATTCGGTTGTTTGTTAGGGGTTAGGGTTGGGGGTTAGGGTTAGGGTTATGGGGTAGTTTTATAATAAAAAAACTCTAAAATTGTCTGTTAACAATCAACCGGATTTTGACGGTGTAAATGAAAAAATGTCCTTATGAAACGAGATCGCAAAAGAGGTGCCTAAAAGTCATATGGTCTAAAAGTATGAATATAAATACACGATATGTATTACTTCCTAACCGTTAGGCATGACGTAACCCCAGACGGGTTGATATGCCGTTAAAATTAATAAACAAACAGACAAGCATGAAATGTAAATAAAGATGATCAGAACGAAAGAAAAAAAATAAAGAAACAAAAAAATAAATTGAACACGAGGACAAAAGAAAGACAGTGGAAAAAGAAAAAGACAAATAAAACTATAAAAAAAAAAAGAAAAGTATTATAAAATAGAGGAAATAAATGAATGGCAGGAAAAATAGATGAACGAAACTACAGAAAAATGAAAAATAGAAGAATATAAAAAAAAAGAAAATAGGTGAAGAAAACGAAGGAAATAAAGAAAGGAAGCGGAGTAACAAAAATAAATGAAAAGATATCAAAGAAAAAAGAAATCAAGAATGAAAAATGGTAACTAAATGAAAAAGAAAGAGATTAACAAAAGAAAGAAAGAAAGGAAAAAAAGAAATAAAAAAAGAAAGAAAGAAAGAAAGAAAGAAAGAAAGAAAAGAAAGAAAGAAAAAAAGCTAAAGAAGAAAAAAAAAAAGAAAGAGAACGAAAGAAAGGAAGGAAGAAAGAAAGAAAGAAGAAAAGAAAGGAAAAAGGAAAAAAAGAAAAAAAAAGAAAGAAAAAAAAAGAAGAACAGATTAACAAAAGAAAAAAAAAAGAAAGAAAGAAAATCAAGGAAGAAAAAACGGTAACTACAGAAAGAAAGAAACACATTTAAAAAAATAAAGAAAGAAAGAAGAAAGAAAGAAAATCAAGGAATAAAATGGTAACTATCGAAGGAAAGAAACAGATTAACAAAACAAAAGAAAGAAAGATAGAAAGAAAGGAAGCAAGAAAGAAAAAAAGAAAGAATGAATGAAAACCAAGGAAGAAAGAAGAAAGAAAGAAAGAAAGAAAAAGAAAGAAAGAAAATCAAGGAAGACAACGGTAACTACAGAAAGAAAGAAACAGATTAAAAAAAGGAAAGAAAGAAAGAAAAGAAAGAAAAGAAAGAAGAAAGGAAGAGAAGAAGAAAGAAAAAGAAAGAAGAAAGTAAGAAAGAAAGAAAGAAGAAAAAGAAAGAAAGAAAGAAAGAAGAAGAAGAAAAAAAAGAAAGAATTAATGAAAACCAAGGAAGAAATTGAAAACTAAATAAAGAAAAAAGAAAGAAAGAAAGAAAGAAAGAAAGAAAGAAAACCAAGGAAGAAAATGGTAACTCCAGAAAGAAAGAAACAGATTTTAAAAAAAGAAAGAAAAAAGGATAGAAAGAAAGGAAGCAAGAAAGAAAAAAAGAAAGAATTAATGAAAACCAAGGAAGAAATTGAAAACTAAAGAAAGAAAGAAAGAACGAAAACCAAGGAAGAAAATGGTAACTCCAGAAAGAAAGAAACAGATTTAAAAAAAAAGATAGAAAAAAAGATAGAAAGAAAGGAAGCCAGAAAGAAAAAAAGAAAGAATTAATGAAAACCAAGGAAGTAATTGATAACTAAAGAAAGAAAGAAAGAAACAAACAAACAAACAAACAAAGAAAACCAAGGAAGAAAATGGTAACTACCGAAGGAAAGAAACAGATTAACAAACAAAAGAATGAAAGAAAGAAAGAAAGAAAGAAAGAAAGAAAGAAAGAAAATCTCATAGCCAACAATAAAGTACATTTATGTTTGCATATTTTTCATTATATAATTGTTTTTGTATTTTTGCATCTTTACGCGCCTTTTGTTTTAGAATCTTCTTTACACATTCTTTCACAAATGGCATTGTGACCATAAAAATTGTTTGAAGAAATTTGGTTCCGTTATTTTTTTCTTTCTGCCTTCTTCTCAGCGAAATCATCGGTTAGCCTAATATAAGGCATTCCTTGGATTGCATTGATTCGAAACGTCATTCCTTCTTTACCACGAAGAATTAGTTGGAAATGTTTACACTTCTTCACGTCTATAGTTGATTATGGAATTTAGGTCAATTGTTACGGACTACACACACACACACACACGGTGGGAATAAAAGTGTGTACACATAAAATGTCTCCTGTTGTTTCATTGGAAAAGAGCAAGAGGGAACGCAGAGAGAGAGAGAGAGAGAGAGAGAGAGAGAGAGAGAGAGAGAGAGAGAGAGAGAGGCAGAGAGAGAGAGAGAGAGAGAGAGAGAGGCAGAGAGACAGACAGACAGACAGATAGACAGAGACAGACAGTCAGAGTGAGAGACAGAGTGAGAAAGAGACAGAGACATATATATAGAGAGACAAAGACAGACAGAGAGAGTGAAAAATTATACCGGGTGGAGGGAAACAGAGAAACTTTGATTCAAAGAACCAAGCCAATAAAAAACAGACATTTGAATAAAATAGAGATGACGATGCAACTCTGTACTTTAAGAATTGCATCAAATAAGATAGCAGAAATATCCATTTCTGATTTTGTGAAACATATTTTTAACGGTTTAATATGCTCTCGTCTTTAAAATATTTAAAAAGGAAAAAAAAACAAACTCCAGTTTAATTATAATGGATTTGCTAACCGTTTGATATTCCATGGGGAACCTATGAAAAGACGGAAAAAACGCTACAAAACGATTTTGAATGTGTATTGTACTTTTTTATTCTCTGCTAATCAGGGTAATACGAATGGACAGCAGGGAAATCCCGATCGATTCATTACTATAAAATAAAAAAACAATAATTATAATTAAAGTGAACGAACAGATTTCTAAACCCGATCCTCTCGAAAAAAATATATTTGTGAAATTATTTGACAAAATTAAAAATACAACAAAAAATATCTTTAAAAAATGTTTAATTTTATGCACATTAGAATCATGGAATTGAGTGAGATTATATTTCTTTTAGCAAATGTCCACACAAATAAATGTTGGTAAAATTTTGATTGTTTGTACTATTATCCTCATCTTTATTGTTATCTGTATAACGTTTCGGCCGATGTGCTTTCCGGCCTTCGTCAAATATTTCTCATCGGACTCGAGAATCTTCTCGAACTTGGGAACCTTCTTTTCGAACTCGGGAACATTCGGTCGATTACGACAAGAATATTCCCGAGTTCGAGTTCGATTACGACAAGAATGTTCCCGAGTTGGAGAAAGCTCCCAAGTACGACAAGAAATACCTGAAGAAGGCCGGAGGGCATATCAGCCGAAACGTTGTACAGATAACAATAAAGATGAGGACAATAGTCCGAATAATCCAAATAATACTAATTATCAAGCCTTATCTCAAGAATTCAGAGAACCGAGTTATCAAACCAAATGAAGCGGGTTTATATACAGTGTTTATATATTTATTAATCTTAGCTTAACACAACGCACGACCAGAATTGTGATCCGCGCAGTAGAAATTACATGACTAGTTTACTATTAGTAATATGCAGCAACAAGGCATTCAAGTAATTAACTAGTCAATATGTCACAATATTGGCCCAAACCTTATACATATCCTTCAGTAAGTAAAACTAGAAAGCTACCCTCTGTCTCTGTCTATCTTTCTGTCTCTCTCACGCCCCACACACACACACACACACACACATACACACACACATATATATATATATATATATATATATATATATATATATATATATATATATATATATATATATATATATATATATATAATGTTGTTCTGGTTCCAACGGGAGAAAATTCAATATTTTATAAAAAAGAAGGTCCGCAAAATGTATTATGTTGTCAGAAAAAATTTTTTAATTCTTTTTATCTTACATATGCGACACGTGTTTCTGATCTGTTGTCTTCTTCAGGCATTGAATTATTATTTTTGGCAGAATATGTCCGATATTTGATAGGTTGTGTGTGTTTCTGCAACTTTTCTATTATAATGGCTGTGTAATAACGGTTATATATACATATATAATATAGAATAAATAGACAATGAATGAGAAAAGTATTGGCATATAGAGGGTTTTTTACATCTCGACCATTTGACTCTCGTCTGAGGATTGCATAAGCATGAAACTAATAGTAACGAGATAATAATATCCATGATATAATATATTATTGATATATATATATATATATATATATATATATATATATATATATATATATATATATATACGAGTACACACTCACTGACTACATGATTATGTTCGTCTGAAATATATGGACCGCCATATACTGCGTCTGACATTGATATCAATAACAAAAACTAAGAAAAGCTCCCTCTCTCTCTCTCTCTCTCTCTCTCTCTCTCTCTCTCTCTCTCTATCTATCTATCTATCTATCTATCTATCTAAATGTCCTTGTCTCTCTCAGACACATGTACAACCACATACACACGCGTACAAACACTTATGCACTGACTATATGATCACGCTCGTCTGAAATATATATACCGCCATTGACATCAGTAACTAAAAACTATTAACACTATCACCACTCTCTTTCTTTATCCCACTTCTCTCCCCCACCCCTCCTCTCTCTCTCTCTCTCTCTCTCTCTGTATCAATCTATCCATCTATCTATCAATCCATATAATTAGCTAGCTTTCAGTCAGACACACAGAGACAGACTGACAGACACACATATTTACATAATTAAGCTTATATGCTAAGGCTGACATTGACACCAGTAACTCAAAATTTGAAAAGCTCTCTCTCTCCCTCTCACTCTCTCTCTCTCTCACTCACTCATTCTATCTATCAATCTATCTATCTATCAGTAAATAAAAAATAGAAGAGCTAACCCTCTCTCTCTCTCTCTCTCTCTATATATATATATATATATATATATATATTTCACGTAGATACACACACACACATATATATATGTGTGTGTGTGTGTGTGTGTATCACACACACACAGAAACAGAAAGACACACACTCAAGCCCACATTCAGACACACAAACTACATAATTATTTTCATATACTGAGGACAACATTGACATTAGTAACTAAAATATACAAAAGCTACCTCTCCCCCTCTATTTCTCTCTGTATCTCTCCGTCTCTGTCTGTCTGTCTGTCTGTCTCTATCTATCTCTCTCTCTCTCTATCTATCTATCTATCTATCATATATATATATATATATATATATATATATATATATATATATATATTGTCACACAGACACACACATATACAGAGAGATTCAGACTGACAACACTATTATACTCATATACAGAGTATTATATTGACATTAGTACATAAAAACTAGAAAAGCTCCCTCTCTCTCTCTCTCTCTCTCTCTCTCTCTCTCTCTCTCTCTCTAATATATATATATATATATATATATATATATATATATATATATATATATATATGTGTGTATAACGGACATAGTCATAGACACAGACACAAACATTGACTACATAATTATGCCCATCTTGAATACACGGACCGCCATATATGCTGAGACTAACAGTGAAGCGCCGCTAATTGCAATATTCCAGATTTAAATCCGGTAATTAATGAGAGTCTTAATTTGATGTGTCACTGGAGTAATGAAGTTTTACTCCGTCCGCATTGCAAATAGGACGATGATTTATTTTAGATGCAAGACGGATTCAACAGTCTCCATCAACTCTTCTCAATTTATTCCACTAGAGTTGATCTTTCCGAATACAACGGAACGCAAACATCAAAAAATATTCAGTGACAAAAATGCAAAATCACACAAATGAAAATTATGATAATGCCGTCTTAAATATCAGTAATAAAATAACAATATCAAATATAAAAGATATTAATTCTGATACCAACCGATAATAATAATTCTTAGCAAACAATTATTGCTTCAAGTAGCTATTCTTAATACAAATAATTTACAGCTATATTGTATTAAGTATTCCTTTCGAATACGAATAATATTAAAACAGATGTAAGTAAATTGTGTGGGGTGACCTATTGTCGATATTCGTTTTAATGCACTTAATTCTTGGAACACTGTTCAGTCGGTATTGTTTGATGAAGAAAAGGAGGAAAAGGTGAAGCTTATTTCGGTAAATTATTTTGTCCTTAAAAAACTTTTGAAAAAGCATTTTATTGCCTCTTATAAACAACATATTTGCATTTAGATTCTAAGACGGCTAATTTGTCTCATGATATATATCTATATGTTTGTGTTGTCTGGTGTGTCTTGTATCGTTTCCTGTGAGCGTCCAAGGGTGGTCATGTCCATGGGCTTAGCTTCACGCTATTAGACATGGCCTCCCTTCAATAGTAGTTTAACAAAAATAAAGTTTTTCTTTTACTTATTCTTTATAACTTGTACCAACTATTGATAAATAAATTTCTTATTTCTTATTTCTTATTTCTATCAGCGAGAGAGTCTATACACTTTTTTATAACACAAGACCAGAGAGCGTGTTTTTGATGAGATTGAGGGCCACACATATCGTCAGCTCCCAGATCTTACCGCACAGATCATCATTTTTAATGAGAATTTACTACGAATCAACTAAAGTTAAAATGTCCAATGTATTTTTCTGTTTTCCAGAGAAAATAAAATCTGCTTTATGTTAATATCATTTGTTTACTCGATTCAACCGATATCGTTTGTAAAATTATTAGTGAATCATATCGTCGTCACCATGTTTCTTTGGATACAAAATATAAATGACCCCTCTAACAATATCAAATCTATTAGTAATGGAGATTCGCTTCTGGTTTTTGTCTGTAACAAAAACGACATCACTGATTACGTCACACTACCTAAAACGTCATAACGTAGAATAAATACATTCAAAATTTGAGCATGGAATATTAGACAGTCCTCATTGTTTTTTTAAAACAAGTTTTAATAAATACATACCTGGTATTATATATCTATATATAGTTTGTTTTATTTTAATATATATTTAAAGTTATCAGAACTAAGTTTCCATTTTCTTTTTTTAATTTTTACTCCTTTAATAAATGTAATTTTATTTTTTACTCCTTTAATACATTTGATGATTTTACTTTACTTATGATACAAACTCTCTGATATTAGATTTTCAACTCCCATCCCTCAAGCAATAACTATTTTACGTCGCCCAGGGGGCGTTTTTTTTATTTTGCTAACATAAATAATATAAAGTTGGTGGAGTGGACTATTGTTGGTATCGGCCGGAGAGTGAAGGAGTCTATCCCCTTTCCTCTGGCGCTAGATCCGGGAGAATGTTTCTGCTGAAGTGGAGCGCCGCATCTACCGGCATTTGCCCACTTTAACGTACAGATCAGACTATCAAATCTGTGCTACTCATTAGTTGAGTTGGCGGGGCCGGTATCGAACCAGAAACATTGCGATTACTAGCCGTGTGCTCTACCAACTAAGCTACTTAATATAGATTAATACTTGTACCCGGTCATGGTTAATGGAATGAGGAGAGACAAATAAATGTCTCGGTTCGAAGTATTGAAAATTTGGGTTATCTGCCCCTCAACCGGAAGTCCGGACAAATAGGGGGCAGAGATAGAACCCTGAATCTACAGAACAGACGAGCAACACGAGGAATTTAACAGGCTGGCATCACGGTAGCAGCGGCCTTAAAGAACAGCTACAGAACAATTACTGAAACACTACAACACGAGCTAAGTAAGCTTGTCTAATGCATTATATAACATAATATATCCTGCCGAGCGATCGTCTCTGGCAACTTTACTATAAACTTTACGAACTCTTATCCGAACACTTTTCCCTGAAAATACACTTTGTAAACTTAACTCACTTTTCATATTGCTCCCAATAAATTATTAACCCAATTATATACATAATAATTGCCTTGTCTCCTTTCCTTTGCGACAGAATTACTATTTCTCCCCAATAATTATGCTAGAAGTTCCGTGAACGCTCCTGATTCCTTTAGGAAATCTCTCGAGTTGGACTAAAAGGTTCACAAGTAGGATACAGAGTTTGACGAGGAACACCCGAAGAATGCCAAGGGCACATAGGCCGAAGCAAGATGAAGGCAACAGTCCGCAAAATCTAAATAATACAAATTATCAAGCCTCATCTAAAAAATTCAGGCAAATAAAGTTAAAAGTCAACTAGGTGGTGTGTCCTAGCGTCTGACATATATAGATTGCCGTATACTGAAGCTGAAGCTGACATCAGTAACTAAAAACTAGGAAAGCTATCCCCACGCTCTCTCTCTCTCTCTCTCTCTCTCTCTCTCTCTCTCTCTCTCTCTATATATATATATATATATATATATATATATATATGGGAGAATATGCTTAATTGAAGTCGTACCTAATTTTTGAAAACTAATTAATTAATAATTAATGAATTAGGCGGGAATACCTATTCATTAATTATTAATTAATTAGTTTTAAAAAATTAGGCACGACTTCGATTAAGCACATATTCTCCCAAAAATTGTCGGCTAAAAAAGCCATATCAAAACACATCGCATGTTTGTTTACTTCTCATATATATATATATATATATATATATATATATCAGCCGGACAGCGAGGGAGCTTATCCCCTTTACACTAGTGCTAGACCAGGGAATTTTCATACGTCTGAGGTGTATTTTTGTAGAGTTTTAACATTTTTCAGACAAAACAGAAATCAACTGACGATAAACCAAAGAATCCTGTTAGAAATCTCCTTGATTATGTGACATGCGTGGCCGTTTATAATAGTGCACCGTGTCTACGCATTGCCACACCAACGACTATAAGTGTATTGTGGGTTTTGATTCTTTCTAAACTTGACCTTGATTAAGGCGATCTACATGGGCCAGTTTAGCTCAGTTAGTAGAGTGGTCGGCTAGAACCCGCACGATTCCAAGTTCGATACCGGCCCTCACCAACTCAGCGTATGAGTAGCACTGAGATCTGTGCGGCAAAGTAAGGAGCTGATGGTAGGTGTGTCACTCCACCTCAAACGCAAAAACAATTTCTTTGGTCTAGCGCTAGTGAAAAGGGGATAGACTCCCTCGCTGATTGGCTGGTACCGACATTAGGCCGCCCCGACGACATTACTTTTTACTTACTACTTTTATACAGCTTTTCCCTTGAATCAATGTTTCATTGTGATCGGTTTATAGTCACGTGACTCTTTATCCGATTATTGTTCATTATTTAACGCTCTCTAATTGGCGCCCTACTTTCAAGTTTAGGCTGAAAGATTTTGTACATTTTAATGAAGACTTTAATGCCAGAACAGTTTTAGTTCTTCATATTCTTCCTGTTTGTCACTCTCATCATTTTTGCATAAATGCTGATATTGTCTCGTCAGTATTCACAAAAAGATACACTATAAACAAAAATAAACGAATTTACCTCGGATCATGGAGGCACGTAGTGTAATGGTTATCGTCACAGGAAATAAACTGTGTGACATTTTTTATTTTTACTTTTATATTATATTCTTAATTCGCATTAAAATGAATCGATGTGTGGAAAATTTACCAATTCTTCATAAGTAAGTACAAAAAGAAATAAACCCTTCATAGAACCAACGAATAATTTTCATTTAATTTAATACGCAATATTTTCCACCTACAAATAAGGATACACTATTATTTATTAACTTCTTTTTATTTTTACATTTTTCAAGTGTAAAAGAAATTAGATTAAACGAATACATTTTTATTATTTTAAATCAAACCAAAATTATGAAATTAAATTTAGATTTTTGCCGTCGGTACAGAAAATGTTTTTAGAAAAATCACATTATTTTTCAAAGTACTCATGTGTTAAAGTTACATTTTTGAAAATAATATTATGCATGTAAACACAAAAAAATCCTAAAAGAATCACCATTATACTATGAATTTCCTATTTGCTTACTTCATTTTTTCCCCCGCAGTATCTTTTTAAACATTTATATGTTTTTCTTCTTCTGAAAGTTCCGTGAAAGCCTCCAATGAGGACGAGAATGTTCTCTGAGATCGATAAGAAACACCAGAAGAAGGCCGCTGGAAACATCGGCTGAAATTTTGTGTATATAATACTAAAGATTAGGACAATAGTCAGAAAAATCCAAATAATACAAACTATCCAACCTCATCTAAAAAAAATCAGAGAAATATTCTAGATTTCTATTTCTCATTCATATTCATATTCGCACATCTTATTCCTTTTCTTCATGTTTTTCCTTGGCGTATTTTTTAAACACTTATATCTGTTTTTCTTCTCCGCTTAAGAAATTGACCTTGTGTCAGATCCTGCTGGTGCGGAAGGGTTGGTAAATATATATATCTGTTTTTCTTCCGTAAGCCATCACCTACATCACAAGCAACTCAGAACTTAAATTTAGATTTTTGTAAGTACCGAAAATGTTTTTTGGAAAAATAGAATTATTTTTCAAAGCCCTCATGAGTGTAAGGTACATTTTTTTAATGATATGTTGCATGCAAATAAAACAAAATCTAAAAACACGACCATTTTAATGCGCATTTATCATTGTCTTACTTCATTTTCTTCCACAGCCAATCTTTTTAAAAATCTATATCTGCGCGTGGTCTAACGTATGTCGAGGAAATGGACTCGTTAACGCGAGTTCAATTCCTGGACGAACCTTTTGGCATTTCACATAGCGCTAACACCCTTGGGAAAGGTATGAATCCAATTCTCCCTCCAGCTATGAGTAAATAGCAGGGCAGACTGGACTCTTTAAC
>CM042138.1:9201025-9243525 GCA_023376005.1 Doryteuthis pealeii | reverse complement strand
ATTGTATAAGGTAACCCGTAGTATTTTATATAAAATTGTCTCAGTAGACACTTTTCCTCGTCTTTTTTTTCTTTTCCCCCTTTTTTTTTTGCGAGACTTCATGCAAGTTCAGTTGTCGTCAAAACCTGCGACAGCAAACAGAACTAAAAGGTTACAGTATACTTTGAAAATAAGCACATTGTCTGGAAAGATAAAACATTACGCTAAAGTGTTCAACAGCGATGAAAGTTAAATTTAACTTACTTTACCGTGACGGGAAGGACCATGTCAGATGTAGTAAACGTAAGAGATTGTTTCCTGAATGTGTGAAAAAAAAAAAAAACAGTTAAATGTGGGTTTGTAGCGTATTTGTGTGTGGGGTGAGCTCTAGTACTTGTGTCTAACTCATTCGGTCACAGTGAAACTAAATGCTAAACGATTAACATTGAATAATGTCGTTACAGCACTGAGGGTGCCCCACGTCACTGTGCTGTCCTAGTGTTTAAGTTTCGTTTCATTGTTTAATGGCATATCAACCACTGTGGGTTATTTAACACCAATGCCATCCTTGTATTAATTTACTGCCCCCCCCCAAGAATAGGATGTGAAATAAATTCTCTTTTTACTGAAATTATCTGGTTTAAAATTCAGTGTTTTTCTTTCTTCTAGATTGGTTACCATACGACGTTTTGTGGATGTAATGAAAATAACATACCTCAAAACTCAAAGCGTGCGCGGACGAGTCTGGCTTGCAGGGTCATCGCGGGAAAGAAATATGGCTGCTGTAAGCACTATATTTAACGATGGGCGATCTCGAACCAGCGAGAATGGGATTGCACATATGCAAATTCTCTCGAGATCGGGCGTGCATATAAGCATACGGCGACGGTCAGTTGGCAGTGTCAAACGATTACGTACGACGACTACGAAAAAAGCTGGCAGTAGCATTTTGGCTCTTGCGACGGGTGGACGAGGCATTTCGAGATAGATTTTTGATTGTTGGTGAGCAGAGTGCAACACAGTTGGGAGAACATTATTACTAGACGTTTAATGAACCCAGTTTATCCTACTATTTATCCAGTGTTCCCTTCTATTTATCCACAGAATAGTTGGATTCATATCTTCCCCTAGGGTATTAGTACTATGCAAAAATCAAACAGCCTGGTCCACAATTTGGACCGTGTCCATTCCGTATGAGGATAACCATTACACATCGGTCGCCTCATTGTAGAAGAACAGTTATGGTACCATTTAACACATCGCCTGCAGGATGAGGGGTTTCATATCTTTTTCGAGAATATTAGTGTGAACGTAATAGTGTGACTGTAATTCAAACTCACAACAATATTACAGTCCATCACATCAGGCACTACGTCACAGTGACTCGCCGATTTTGTTATTATTATTAATTATTACCTGGACCTACAAACATATATTTGCATGCATACGTATATGTGCATTTATATATACATATCCAAATATAGCCCGTCCACTTTTAAATAATAAAAGTAAAAAAATATAAAATAAATACATCTCAACCACACATTAACAAAACTTCGTTTCCTTCTATAAGTAATACTTTATATACATATATAAAAAATGTATATATATATATATATATATATATATATATATATACATTTTTAAAATTTTTTATTTCTATTCTATGAAATGTACATACAGGGATGACATTTTCTCGATATATATATATATATATATATATATATATATATATATATATATATATATTGTGTCTTAAATATTACATTACACTATATTCATATAGTTTACTTAATTGTCTATCCATCACTTCTCCTTCCAGTTTTGGGTAAATGGAAAGACAAACTGTTTTTTTTAGCCTTGATTTGGCCACCGCTATAGGAGAAAGAATACTGTGAATTCAAACTAGCTATACTCTCCTTAGAAATTAACATTTTGTTATATCCAGTTCGTGGCCCGTGAGTTGGGTAAATACAGATTTAGACGTCAGTCTAAGCTGAAAACGTTAATAGAAATTTCATGCTTAAATATTATAATAGAATTCTAGAATAGTAATTTATTTTTATTTGTTTCAGTGATAATACGTATGGTTATATCCAGTTATGGATAAATAAACAAGATGAACTGGGTTAAAAATGTCAACATGGAGGATATTCTCTCTTTTTTGAGGGAAATGAAATTTATACCATAGAACATAGACATGAAACAAATCAATACCATACAACATAATCCCCAATAATGTTAACACATTTTTAAAACCAATTACTAAAAAAGTATAAATATAAATACACGATATGTATAACTTCCTAACCGTTAGGCATGACATAACCCCATACGGGTTGATATGCCTTTAAAATCAATAAACAAACAAACAAACAAACAAAACTGGGTTCTTTAGCCTTGATAAGGCAACAAGTATAGGAGAAGGAAACCTGTCAATTCAAACCAGCTGTACTCCACGTAGAAATCAGCATTCTGTCATATCTTGTTCGTGGCCGGGAAGTTGAGTAAATAGAAACTTTAACGTCAGTTCACGATGGAAATGTTAATACAAATTTCATGCTTAAATATTATAATAGAATTCTGAACGATAGATTTTAATTTTATTTTTGTTTCAGTGTTTAATACGTATGGTTATAATCTTTATTCATTAAAACTACATACATTTCTTTTTTTTAAATGAGAAACAAATCGCATTACTTTTATCTCATCTCGTATCAGTTTTCAAAGCCTACAACTCCGGTGGAAATTATCACCTTGTATTTTTTTAGATCGTTGCCAAAAAAGAAGATGAAAAATTCAGTGTAGCAAGAAGATCTGATAATGTGTATATAGAAAAAAAAATATTAAGTTTCAATGTCTTTCAAACATTATTACAAACATTTTTTTTTTTTTTTTTCCGTTATTTTTTTTATTTTTTTTTTTTATTTTTTTAGCTTTAGCATAAACATTCAGATGTCATAATATCTCAGTGTTGAAACTTGAATTCGGAAAATTAAATTTCTTCACATCCTCGCATCAGAAACCGTCTCTTTTTTGATTATCGTTTTACTCAAAACATTTTTAATCGGTGAACAAAAACTCGTTTTGTTTTTTTTCTTGTTTGCCTATAATCTATTTCGTCTTATTTGTTTATATATATATATATATATATATTATATATATATATATATATATTGAAATCCAATTAGTAATTCTGATTAGATCTGGGAATCATGTTTGTATTTATATCTAGAGATAATACTTATCAGATCAAACTCATATAACGTTGTAAAGAAATCCATCACGACATGATTATTATATACAACAGAGAAGGAGACAGGAAACAGCAACAGTATTAGCATTAGATACAAGGGCGAGTCAAAAGTTTTGCAATATTAGGGTACTTAGTAGGTATCGATGCGTGCCTCAGATCAAGCCATGGAAAGGAGTCACAACGGTTGGTGGTAGCGTGGTAGGTCGTCAGATGACACGCTGCGTATTTCTTTTTGTTGTACGAAAGTCGTTTTTGATCACAGTATATATATATTTACCAACCCCTCCACACGGGCAGGATGTGACACAATGGCAAATTTCTTAAACGGAGCTTAACAGGTTTGAATTCAGAGTTTTCCTTCTCCTATACTGGTTACCTAGCCCAGGTTAAAGAGTCCAGTCTGCCCTGCTATTTGCCCATAGCTGGTGGGAGAATTGGATTCATACATTTCCCAAGGGTATTACCGCCATGTGAAATGCAAACAGTTTCATCCAGGAATTGAACTCGGGTCGACGAGACCATTTCCTACGACTCTAACCATTAGACCACGCTCCTCCATTTTTTTATCACAGTATAGTAACCAGCTTGTATATATGGAATATATTAATGAGAAATCAACTCGTCTTGGGTAGACAATAATTAATACGCTTGTTCCTTGATCTTTTGTCCATTATTATCTTGCAACACCCTCTGGTTAAAATAAAAACCAGACCGGCCAAATCATCTATGATGAAATTCAAAAATCTAAATCCTGAATATCTTGTGTTGCTTATCCGCAGAATTCTTATTTCTCATGAGTGTCGTCACCTTAGCTAAATAATGGACAATTTCCTTTTTATCTTAAAGAAACAAAAGGAAGAAAATGACATGCTACACAGAAAAAAAGAAGAAAGAAAGATTATTATACTTTTTAGATATTGAACGATAGCTCTTAAGTAAACATATTGAGCGTTGTAATAAGTAAATTATCATACTTTGCTATATCCACAGGTCCTGCTAGTTTGGAATATTGGACCAAGTGAACTGGAACTTCACCATTAGACGCAGTTTAACGTTATGCTCATGACAAAACGATCATATGAACCCAATTCTCCCTCCAGCTATGGGTAAATAGCAGGGTAGACTGGGCTCTTTAACCATGGGATGGTAACTAGTCTAGGAGAAGGAAAACTCTGAATTCAAACCCGTTAAACTCCGCTTAAGAAATTGACCTCGTGTCGCATCCTGCTCGTGCAGAGGAGTTGATACATATATATATATATATATATATATATATATATATATCTGTGTGCAAATTACTTGTATTAAGAATAGTTACATTTTGTGATACAAGACTAACGCACTCCAATATACTCAAACAAGAACAACAACCACAATGTGGAACATGTCGAACAGCTTTGACAGTTAAACACTTATTCATGGAATATAGGTTTTTTGATCACATCAGAAACCGTTATTTTAAAGCAAACAATATGAAAGATCTGTTTAAAAATGTCAACATGGAGGATATTCTCTCTTTTTTCGAGAGAAATAAAATTATGCCATAGAATATAGACATGAAACAAATCAATACCATACAGCATAATCCCCAATAATGCTAACACATTTTAAAACCAATTACTAAAAAGTATAAATAATTCATGTTTGAGTGACGGGTTTTAAAATCAAAATTGCTTAAAATTATGCAGGCATTCATCTTGTTGTGTACCCCAAGATTATCACTCAGACCTCCCACCAGGCCAGATTAACATAAAGAATTTTTTTATGATGGCCTGTTCTTGGTTCCCAATGGCATTCCCAATGCTGATCCATCTTAGGCATCGAGCAATAAACCCAACCTTAACCCCGTTGAGGCAAGGAGACAGTTGCTGGCGGGGAGTATCTCCCTCATAGTAGCAAGAGATAAATTGTTGGCCTATCCAAGAATGTGAAATATATCTCATTTTGATGCTAGGCGAGAGGCAACTGGGTCAGGAGCGTATCTGACAATATTACAATAATCAGTCGGAAGCTGTGCTACAGCAAAACACCTGAATAATCGTGAATAATCTACATTTCTAAGTTAAAAAATAACAGCAAATTATCTTTCTAAATATTTTTTTCCAAATTTAATCAAGCATAGTTAATTAGTTATATAAATTATTCAAACTGGATATGAAAAATAATTAAATATAATTATTGTTTAATTAGGACAAATATTTCAGTAAAAAAACAAAAAAAAACGAAAACTAAATTTAATTCGAAACATATGTTCTGTCACTTAAATTTTTGAATATTATAAACTACGTGTAATTTGTTGGAAAATAAAATTTTATATTTAATAAAAATATTTCCCTGGTGAGTATCCTTTTAGTAATGTGGATTTATCTTCTATAGTAACAAAATATTTAAATAACAACTAACAGAGCGGTACACGAGTGGTGTCACAACTACAAAAACATAATATAGGATCTGTGTAGCGAGATGGTGATTATCCTGAGTTTTGCGAGAACTACTATTAGAAAAGAGAAGAGGAAGAAATAAGAGATAGTAAAGGTTTTTAAAAATAGTGATGAGCACAAAAACGATTGTTGTGAGTTGACCGGGGGGTGACCCCATGAATGGAGAATTGAAAGCCAACCGGAAGTTTCGGGTGTTGACCGCAACCGGTGGTCACGAGGAACGACGAAGAAAAATACCAAGCCTCTTTTTTGCTTTGAGAGTCGTAGGGTACGGACCGGACTTTGGGTCCCTTGTGTGGGATCACAGTAATTTAACAGTGTCGTCTCTCTCTTCTCTCTCTCTCTCTCTCTCTCTCTCTCTCTCTCTCTCTCTCTCTCTCTCTCTCTCTCTCTCTCTTGCCTTTCTCCTCTCCAACACAACCCACGAGACGAGCCCTGGAATAAAAGCTAAGCAGCCTGTGACGATATATTTCTCGCGTTGGACTTTTTTTATCAACAAGATGACCGCCACGTGCCGAACACCTTTTTAGTGTCGTTAATTTGGAGGCACGTTGACAAGACCCGCTATACAATTTTATCGCTATTAGAACGTTACATCTGTGTTTGTTTAAATACGTATCGATAGATGACTTATTGAAAACACGGTTTCTATTGCGTAACGCTCTCATTTGGAATAAATTGATGATGTGTTTATAAAGATAATTCGTGGTATTCTCATCTCTAGTCCTACTCAAGTTCGGGAGGCTGGAATCTGTTTGTTGGATCTGATGTTGAGTTGATGTTGACATGATTTGATGTATGGCGAAAAAGCAATCACCAATTAAGGTAGGAATATTAACGCTTCACAGAGGTTATTATGTAAAAACTAGACTCACCTCACTTATGGAAAACTTGCAACAATCCCTTGTTACGTCTTTGATAGGGGTAAGATGTAAATTACCTCTCAATTCTGGTAAGCATAGAGTCCGGAAATGAACGTAATACCTACAATCTACGTTAGTTTTACCAATTACGAAACTAGTAGATAACTAGGTATTTATTACTCATTCCACCAATAAAATAAACAAATATAAATACAATTACAGTACCTTGAGTTCGCCAGCAATCCCGTATACAACTGTCCGTAATAAAAAACCATCCCCTTTTTTTTAAAGTCCAACTCCACTTGTTGACGCTAATATTGGTCAGTGATAACGGGTGTCAGATTTCAAAGGTAGTCGAGTGACCATGAACTGAGATAAAAATTCAGCACCCTAACTTTTCTCATTTCCTAAACTGCAAGTAAGTACAAGCTTCCCTTTTTCTGACAGATTTTTGAGTTCGGAACAACATGGGATGCTGGAGGATATCTGGCCTTGTGCATTTTATAATTTTTAATAATACATAAGGCGAACTTATTTTTTTCATTAGATTTTTATTTTATTTTGCCCCAGGTCAAAATACCTTAGGTGGCAGACTTACATCTGCTTCTCCCACCACTTCGTTCCACACTGACCTTACGCTCTCACCTCTCACTATTACTCTTTCACACTTCACCACGTGACATCTTTTGACCAGTAAGAAAACACCACGTCGCGTTGTGCTGTCTCATCTAAAAAAATATTTCCATGTTAAACTACACGTAACTCTTACATTACTGGCTTTTTCCATTCTCTTACTTTACCTATTATGTTATAATTCAGATGATTTTGTATTTACAGTATTTTTTTTATTATAGACTGTCAATATTTCCATTATTAATGGTGCTGTTTTGAATGATTTTCATACTGTTTTATTAGCGCCACAAATGAAAAGACTGATTTTGTTTTAGAGTAGAGTCAAACTAACATCACACGTTGCTTTCTATTGGTCATCAATTAGTTCTACGCACTGACTCGATTGGGTTCACACTTTCAATACGTAATCTAATTTCATTCTGATAATATACATTAGAAAATCTATGTTGCTAACAAGATGAATACAAACTTAGATATTTTCATCAACTCAAATTGAATGTCCTGATAATCTCTTGAGGCAAAAATAATCAAATGAAAGTGACGCGTTCTTACACTGATCATAATTAGGAAAAATAAATATTAGAAATAAAATAAAAAAATAAACGGCTTTAGTTCGAAAGAGAATTATCCACTTTTATGATATCGATTTTTATCAAAGATTTCCAATGTTTATTTTTTATATCTAAAATCAGTTTATATAAATGAATTTGTTACGGGTATATGTTAAGAGTGTTCTTATAATAAGTTTGGAAGGCTCAAAGTAAACTTCTAACGTGGGCACATATATGTACATGAATTAGTCCGACTGTTATATACAATAACAAACATAGACTTTATTCTGTGAGCACGTGGAGAAATACGTACCCGACAGGTATACATATATTCATGAGAAAGTACAGTAAGATATGGACAACAGATACATAAACATATATAAAGAAGGTAGGACTAAGTCCTAATAGAGTGGTAAAGAGTTACATGTAGAAAGTAGTCACCTACTGATAGTTTGCTGGGGGACAAAGCCCCTCCACTTAACGGGCAGATGCACAAAGCGCCTAAACCATGCACTGTGGTCGCCGGACCCAGAGAAAGAGAGTCATTTTCTCCCGGGCTCCTGCCTAAACTACTCTAGCCACCTGTCGGTGAAAACCTGAAGCAAGGGAATATAGCCCTTCTGGACCCCAAATCGATCCCAACAGGGGTAGACAATCGCTACACGGGGTAACCTGAATGGTGTAGCGAATTATGAGTGAAGGTTTTTTTTGGTTTTTTTTTAGGGCATATCAACCTCAGTGTGTCATTTAATGCCGATAAAGTTTTGAAATAAATCAATTCTTAATGGATAATACAATTTTTTTTATAAATAATTTTTTTATTTAACCCATAGATGGGACCCTAACAGGTACTACCACTCCGGGTCAGAGTGGACCAGGGAGCAATAGTGATGAAGGTGTGCTCCACATTCCCCAAACCTCCAGAACTGGAACCTCACCATCAGATAGAGTTTAACGTCATTCCCAGGACATGTAGACCCGCAGCCACCGCCTTCTAGCACCCATATGATAAAAAGGGGTTGGGCTTGCCATAAGGGAAACAGGGTTGGGAAAATCATATAGGTGCTAGGGCTTGACATGACCAGCCAATTGATCAGAGGGGGCCTCTCCGACCGCCCGTCTAGCCAAGGATAGGGCCAAAGTGGAGTATTGCATGTCATGAACTGCTCATCCACCTGGGCTCTATCCTTAAGCATCACGGGTCGCCACCCACGGCAAACAGGTGGTCCGATTGGGGGAGTCTTACCCCTCTGCAGAGGTGCAGTCGGTGCATTCTAACGCTCCTAGCCGACAGGGCAGTATAAGTGAAGTGTTCCTAACAAACTGTAGCTTAATATCATAGCAGCATAGCATAATATTATAGCACAAGACAGCACGCAGCATCCTTATGTATTTCCCATCTTCATTCTTTTTTTCATTCTTCTTTTTTTCATTCTTTAACAAGATTTTCTGATGATTGAATAAAAGATACAGGGAAAAGATAATTGAAAAATTGTCAAAACAGTTTTCTGACAAAGAAATGTTCAACTGGATGTTTATTTTATATAAAATAAGTAAAGTCGACGGGTTGTTCTAATGTCGGTATCAGCCAGAATGCGAGGGAGTCTATCCCCTTTTCACTAGCTCTAGACCAAGGAGATTGTTGTTGCCTCTGAGTGGAGCGCCACACCTACCATCAGCTCCTCATATAACCGCGTGGATCCCTGTGCTATTCATATGCTGTGTTGGCGGCGGCCGTTATCTCATCAAGAACCGTACGATTACTAGTAAAAACAAAAAGATTACAATTCAGTTTAGCTAATCTGACAGGTATGACATAAGGGTCCAGTTTTGTATTATACTCGAATTATAAATGACGAGGGAGAAAATATTCGTAGCATAGTAGCTAAGGTACTGTATTGAACATTGTAGGGAATTTGCACCCTATTTCTCACTATTACATTCACTTTTGGACTAATACCCTTAGAAATGTTGTTATTGTGAGATTTTTTCATATATATATATATTTATTTACCAACTCCTCCCACGAGCAGAATGTGACACAAGGTCAATTTATTAAGCGGAGATTAACAGGTTTGAATTCAGAGTTTTCCTTCTCCTAGACTGGTTGCCTAACCAAGGTTAAAGAGCCCCGTCTGCCCTACTATTTACCCATAGCTGGAGGGAGAGTAGAATTCATACTTTTCCCAAGGGTATTAGCGCAAAGTGAAATGCAATTACCACGTCCAGGATTTGAACTCGGGGCGACGAGTCCATTTCCTATGACTTTAACCATTACACCACGCGCTTCCAAGTTTTTTTTCATATAAGGCGTGTGGTAAATACCCACTCCTATTTATAGACTCGGTGATAATCATGTGACCAACTTCTTGGCCAATCACTTGCAGTACTCGGCTGCTGATATTGTTATTTATACCGGCTGTTCTGGTCATACCTACACACTGCTTTGAACCTTCGTGGACGACGGAACATAGGATTATATCACTGGACCTTTGTCACTACCTAGGATTCCATAACACAGGACTTATTCACTTACCAAAGGATTCTATAGCCCAGGACTTACTTACTTACTTACATTAAGTCCTTTTTAACTGGCCAAGGATGGCGGTCAGAAACTTAACAGTTATATACCCCCATTTATATCGTACAGCGGACATCTTACATCGGGTATATAATAAATAGAGTTCAGAGTGAGTTATCCGTGATATATAGAGAGAGAGAGCAATTAGAGAGAGACAGTGACAGGTTAAATCTTGTCAATCAAATTCCCAGTATTATTCCACAACACCGCTAGTAGGATTTAACTACACTATAGCCAGGAGTGGCAGTACAAGTTAGGGATCCATCTATGATTTAAGCAGATTAAAACGAGTTTCAAAAAATTAATTAAAAAAAATGTATCTTAAAAAAAGTTTCCAACGAGAATGAATCAAAGAAAATATCTACGTAATAAAAAAAAATCAAGGGTCAACATGCCGTAAAATACAATCAACCAGCCAAGCGAAAAGTAATTAAACATATCATATATATATATATATATATATATATATATATATATATATATATATATATATATATATATGAGTTAAGAGTAAGGAAATGAATCCGACGGTATATGTATAGATAAAGGGTATGAAAACACACAATACTGTTAAAATAAAAATATTTTGTATAATTTTTATAGCTAATATTGAATAATTTTTCGATTTATCAAAAAATCATGATCAGAGCTTGTATTTAATCCGGACTCATCGAGAGAGAAGCAGAAAATTATTTATTTTTATTTTTATCTTAATTTTTATTTTGAATTCAAGATAGTTACAATGTAGCAATCTTCACCGAAAGTTAAACAGGCAGGATTAGATATATATACATATACAAATTCAAACTCATTCTCAACAGATATTACAAAGGTAAGAGACGGATTTTATCTTCTCTAATAACTCATAGAATAATTATATTAACTTGATGCCTCAAAGGAGTCTAATAATAGATGAGAAAAACTTTCCATCAGGGACTCCACTTTCAAAAAGTGTTTTAATACTTTTGAGTGGGGTCCCTTGGAAAGGATTTTTCATTTATCCCCTTCATTTCATTCATTATTATTTCATCCATTCATTCATTTTACCATTAATTTACTAAATAATTTAGAAGTATACGCGAAAACTTAAATGATATACCACAATAACTCAGAAAATGTATAAATTCGCGATTTAATGACCTTAATATATATATATAATATATATATATATAATGAGTCAGATAAGATCCGAGTCGGTTCTTAGCCCTGAAGAGCACTAAGCGAAACTTTTAGTAGGTTTATCTGACTCATTAGATTTATCTTTATTATTTGCTCTACTTACGTATTGAGCACTTTTTACTTATTAGCTTTAGTTTCCTGGCAGTTTTGTATGAATATATATCTTATATACATATATATATATATACATATAAATTGTTTTTTTTCTTTTGGCCAAAATATTGTACCAATAGATTATTTTTGGTTTGTGCGATTATCTTGGTCTTTTCTTTTTTTCCAAAAATTGTTTTCTTCCCGGGTGATGTTTGGTAGTATATTTTTACAATCAAATTATTAGCCAGGTTTTTTCTCACCGCGAGGGATTTTACCGACAAGTTTGGTATATATATATAATATATATATATATATATATATATATATATATATATATAAGTTTGGTATATCATATATATATAATATATATATATTATATATATATATATATATATATATATATATATATATATAAAGTTTTGATGTTAACACTAAAAGGTTTATTAAACAAAATAATCAAACAACCTATCATCACAAATCAGATAGACATTGCGATACGACTCTTTTTTGTCATTATTCATATGTTTTTAAGAAGTCCTTTATCATCCTGTCTACTACAGTGTATACATGGGCTGGATAAATGTTATATATAGATGGATAGGATAATATTCTTATTCATAGACGAATGGCAAGAGATTAACATCTTTTTATTTCATGTTCAAAGATTCAATGCTGTGTGTTGTGTTTGTTCAATAAGATTATTATATACATCTCTGAAATTCAATTAGAAAACCGACTTTGTATTATTTCATTTAATTATTTCATATCAGTTATCTCCCTGTCAATCCAGCAGTCTGTTTCTTATCTTGCAATGTCCATAGGGAAGACTCAAGAAAAAAGGCGAATACTTTTACAATGGAAAGGAAAACGTGTGTATTATTTTTAATATTTCATAGATTCCGCTTTCTCGGAAAAGTTTATATTTTAAAAATCGATTATTCCTCACTTGTTTTCATAATCAAGTAAGTGTAAACATTTAATTATTTAATTTTTGTTTAGAAAATGATACCTTGATTATTAGATTGTTTAAACAATGGCCTATAAACCTGACATATCTTATTATAAGGAAGATTGTGTATCTGTCTCTAATCGAAACTACGTCACCATCGACGTCACAATTCGTTTTGATATTTACATTATATTCTCAATTAAATAGTAATTATGTAATCTTATCTATTAACGATGTCTCGATTAAAGGCTAGCTCAAAACAACCCATGTTATTAACGAGATTAAAATTATGCTAAGTGAGTATTATATCACGGAGAAATAAAGGTTTACGTAGAGTAAGGTGTAGATCATTTTCATACCGTTTTAAGAAAACAGGATTGGTATTATTGATTTCTAATATTAGTGTTTTATTTTCAAATGTATTAACATCAATCCTATGTATGATTTTATATAGAAATCAATTATAATAAAACAAGAATAAGTGCAATCATTTTATATGCGTTCATATTTACTTTTGTCAGTCTTTTTAATCTAATCATATATGTTATTATCTTAAAACTTAAATACTTGCACCCAGAGGGCACATGTTTTTGCTAGTATAAATAAAGTGTTTATACTCGCAGAGACTATATGATTATAATTATGCTTATATTCTATACTATATTCTAAGGGGAAAGAGGGTACACAGACCCCGGTCCACAGTCGTGACAGTCCGGGGGTTGATTCAGTAGCTGAGGAAGGTCCGAGCCTATTGGACTGCCGATCTGCTGCAGGGGGCTTCTCTGATAGGATTGTCACTTCCCAAGAGGCTAACCATCCCGGAACCCCCCTGCACTTTCACCTTAGTATTGAGGATTTATGTGAGTAGTAAGTACCCAAATCCTACTACTATCGGTGTTGATGGCCGATGGATCTCCTGGAGCACATCCGCCCTTTGACAACACTTGCTTTCAGTGGAACTGTGTGTCCACACACCACATCAACAGACAAGCCGAGGCATGCGTGATGGGTTAACAGATTAGTTGATGACAACCCGACCATGAAACAGCCTTGTACACGCGTGGGATACTCCACCGCATACAAACACGCACACACACACACAACAACATATATATATATATATATATATATATATATTATATATATATATATATATATATGAGAAGTAAATACACAAACGATGTGTTTTGATGTGGCCTTTTTTTAGGCCGACAATTGTTTGGAAGAATATGTGCTTAATTAAAGTCGTACCTAAATTTTTGAAAGTTAATTAATTATAATTAATTAATTAGGCGGGAATACCTATTCAAATCTAAGGCTAAACAAATCGAGAAAAATCAATCTCTGTATGTACATTTCAGCCTATTAAGCCACATCAGCAGAGCTATAGATAGGAAGACCACCTTGTGCGTGATTCGAACCCCGACTGTCAAGCTGACAGGCGAGGACCGTAACCCCTAAACCAACCGGACTTTCTCAGATTTTTTGTTTTGTTTAGAAGTAGGTTATATTCCTCTTATAGTGACTTTTTCTACATGACACGGGGTTCGAATCACGCACAAGGCGGTCTTCCTATCTATAGCTCTGCTGATGAGGCCTAATAGGCCGAAATGTACATACAGAGATTGATTTTTCTCGATTTGTTTAGCCTTGCATTTGAATAGGTATTCCCGCCTAATTAATTAATTATTAATTAATTAACTTTCAAAATTAGGTAGACTTTAATTAAGCACATATTCTCCCAATATATATATATATATATATATATATATATATATATATATATATATATATATATTTATTGATTATTAATAGATTGAACTATAAATTTGAAAAAGATTATTTGATCAGCCACGCAAATAAAATGGATGCTCATTGCAGTAACTGCTGTTATTCTTCGTTAATATGTGCAAATAAAAATCTAATGCAAATAAATAATACAATTTTAGAAAAATTAATTGAAATAATTGAAATTGTTTTGCATAATTATACTTGGTATGAAGGCGTTTTCCAATTATATACATTGACCCGTGTAAATATTTAATAGTATTAAAAGCTACTGAATAAATGTACATATGTCTATATCATATCATAATGGAGATTAGAAAACTGTCCTGTCTGTAACAGAAAACTACGTCTCTCTGACGTCACGATTTCCCTATTTATTTTAGTTATATTAGCAATGATTTATGAAATAGTCATTTTTAATCTTAATAGCTTCTATTTATAAATGATGTCTCTATTGAAGTCTAGCTGGTCGATTTAGGGGAAAGCGGAGAAGAGTGTGCGGGTTCGATAACGCTAATCTCTTTTCAATCCAACATAAGGAAAAGATGGAAAAGAGAATAAAAAAGAGTGAGACGAAAGAGGAAATTAAGATTATTATAACTTTTCACATATTGAACTATGTTTTTGGAATAGCCCCTTAAGTACACATATCAAACGTTGTAAAATTAAATTATCATACAGTGGTATATCCACAGGTTTCGCTGTTGGATATTAAAGGGTTAATATGATTTTTACTGTAAGAGATTCAACATCTTATCTAATACAGGGATTGGATATATCGGATTTTGTATGAGAATATTAAAAGTAAAGCTGATTTTGTTATCGCAATGATATTCATTGTTCCTTCTAAATTATCAGAAGCCAGTCATAAACAAAAAGAAGACAACAAAAACAAAGAAAGAATGATACAGAATTGAAAAATGAAGACACAACACACACACACACATATATATATATATATATTATATGTCCCCATCCCCTAGAGTAGAGAACTATGGGGGGGGGGGCTCGCTGACGGCCACCACAGCCAAGCGTAAACCGCAAACGCTCTTCATATAAAGAATGGAGGCACTCTGTGACGGCCTTTACAACAACAAGCGATGTGTGTATAAAACAGTTATAATCCGCCTTCCCATGTTAAGCGAAGACAGCCTATGGTTAAACGGGTGCCGGACTGACACCCAATCCGGTTTGTAGGTAGCGTAAAAATGTCTAGCCAACACAGAGGAATTTGATAAGTCGAAACACGTTTGTCTGTGGATGACCCCTATCCTCTCTCTCATCTCTCTCTCTCTCTCTATATATATATATTATATTATATAATATATATATATATATATATATATACTCTTTGTTGGGGTAAGTTTCTTGGTATAAGGGTGATTCTGGGATGGTCCTATTCTCTAAAAGTCATTTGTTGTAGAGTTCAGCTTACGTATGAGAGCTCAATGTTTAATTTCTATAAAACAGAACAAATTTATTTGTGAATAAAAAGGCTTTAAATATCAGGGGAATCGTGATTATTGACCATTTCCACTCGTGGGTATCTGAGGCCCCGAGTTCATCAGACCACTTTTGTATTCAGACTGGCAATAGCCAAATTCAGTTTACATTTATACATTTCTCCCCGCCCCATGTAAAAATGTAGGCTGGATTGCTATTTGCCAGTCTGAATACAAAAGTGGTCTGACGAAACTCGGTGGGCCTCAGATACCCACAAGTGGAGATGGTCCATAATCACGATACTCCTGGTATTTAAGGCCTTTTTATTCACAAATGTAATTATATATATATATATATATATATATATTATATATATATATATACCAAACCTCTCCGCACGAGCAGGATCTGACACAAGGTCAATTTTTAAAGCGGAGTTTAATATATTTTAATTCAGAATTTTCCTTCTTCTAGACTGATTGCTTAACCAAGGTTAAAGAGCCCAGCCTTCCTACTATGCTCCCACAGCTGGAGGAGGAATAGTTGGATTCACACCTTTCCCAATGGTATTAGCGCTATATAAAATACAAACAGCCGCGTCTAGTATTATTTCTATACAACAATAACCATTACTCAATAAACCTCTGTTGATAACAACTATTAAAGAATAAATAATACATTTCGTCTTCATCCTTCCTCTTATCATAATAACTGAACAATTAACAGTTTGAAGTATAAAAATAATTCTATAAACCGCTCGCAGTAATTGTTAAGGAAAGAAATAATAAATTGCATACAAATCTGTTATGTCATGTTGTTTAATATACAATCTGAATGGATGATAATTACTTAATAAAATTAATAACACAGAACAATAGATATCTTTGAGTTTTTTTCTTTTGTAGATTTCATTATATTTCAAATTTTAATCAGGTAAAATGTTTAACATGAGCGAGTATATATCTCTTAATAACTCTTCCAAAGTTTTAAGTTGACACACACACAAATTATAACTTCCGGGTAAATTAAATTTACAACTAAGCTATTTTCTTGTGAATTACAGTTAACGAATTTATATTATATTAGCAGTAATTGAGATCAAACAATGTATCATTAAAGTAATTTCATATTTTATGATTTTATTAATTCCATTCTCTACTCTATTCAACACTGATTCATTTTTTAAATCATAAAACAGGATATCAATTCAGAGAATACCGAGAAAACTTAATTTATCACACAAACATCAATGATAAGAGTTCAAGCCCAAGTAAAAGCCCGAAATAATGATACTGACATTATGTAATTTAATTATTACAACATTTGATATGTTTACTTAAGAGCTATTGCTAAATACTTCGATATGTAAAAAAAAGTATAATAATCTTGATTTAACTCTGTCACACTGTTCTTTTTCTTTCTTTTCTTCTTTTCATATTTTTATTATTGTTGTTTGAAACAGAATAGCGTTATCGCGTCAGCATGCTCAACCTCTCTCTATATATATCCCCTACTCTCTTTCTTATTATATTTTTTCTGAGTAGCATGTCCTTTTTCTTCTTTTTCTTTCTTTATAATAAAAACGAAATGGTTGATTATTTAGCTGAGGTGACGACACTCATAAGAAATAAGAAGTCGGCAGTTAAGCAATATCAGATAATCAGATAATCATTTCATCTTGGACAATTTGGACGTTCTCATTTTTGACCAGAGGGTGTTGCAAGATGATAACGGTTGTACTTTTAAGGAACCCGAGAATTAATATATATTTTTTAAAGCAAGGTGGCTGTCATATAGTTCATAAAGAGGAACAATGGACTCGTCTGTTTTCTATAAATAAGGAAGCCTCGACAAGAGAACGAGTGAAACGTCACGGATTTGTTATTGCAATCTCTTAATTACTGATTACTCGTTCAATGTATCTTGTGTAGTAAACCTTTTTCCTTACCCAAAATACTCGTTTCGTTTTCTTTCTACTTTTTTTTGTTAACTCAAATACGCGAGTTGCAAAAGAAAACCTAATTTTAAAAAATGTAACTCGCTATTCAGGGCGTTAGGTAAAAGTCATTAATTCTGTCATGGAGCTGAGGTAGCCTAGCAAATTTTTTATTTGTTCTTTTTTGTTTTGTTTTTGTTATTTATATGGTGTGTAGTTGCTAGTACGCACGCCCCCCTGGTTTCTAATTCCAATATATTTTTCTATTTTCGATATCTTTTGCCTTTCCAAAGATTAACGGCTCATATAAGAGAATAGACTCTTTAAAAAAACAAATAATCTCTTAATCCAAGATTATAAATTACTGATATGACGTATTTGTGAAACTCCTCCGCACGAGTAGGAAACAACACAGTGACAATTTCTTAAGAATAGATAAACAGAATCTAATTCAAAGTTTTCCTTCTCCTAGATCGGTTGCTATAACAATCATTATTTACCAATAACCGAAGGGAGGATTTTTGAATTCATACCACCCCCAAGAGTATTGGCGCAATGGGAAATTCAAAGAGGTTTCCAGGATCTGAATTCGATTTTCTGTGCTTTTCTTTCCCTAAAATACTTGTGGCGTTTTATTCCTACTTTCTCTGTTACCTCGAATACATAGTTGCAAAGGAAAACTTAATTAACAAGAAATGTAACTCGCCGTTCAGGATGTAGGGTAAAAATCACATCCAGTCTATGATAGAATTGTGGTTTCCTAGCAAATATATATATATATATTTATGGTGTATATTTGCTAGTACATACGCCCACTTGCTTTTAATTCCAAGATATTTTCCCATTTTCTAGATCTGTTGCCTTTCCAAACATTAAGAGTGCACATAAGTAAATAGACTCGTTTTTAAGATAATCTCTTAATCCAAGATTATAAGATACTGACATTATGTATTTTGCAAATACCCGCCCAACGGGGTGAGGGTCCAGTGGCTTCGGCCCTGGATATTTACAAGTTAATAGCGTCGATCCCAGGGGCCTATCCCCCCAGGCAACACCTGCCCCCTTGACTTAAAGGAACATGGCTGGGTTTATTGCCCAGTGCCTGAGGCGCCCCCTTGAGGTAGAATCCCGACAGGACCGACGCAATTTTTTCCATTAACCACCCATAAGCTTCGGCTTGTGGGTGGGCCCACATAAAAATGTCCTTGTGTCACGCCCTCATAAGTGGGATGAGAAGCAAATACCAGTATTTATACAAATCCTCCCCACTAGTAGCATACAACAAAAAGTCACTTTCTTAAGCGAAGATTCGGAATTTTCCTTCTCCTAGATAGGTTGTCATAACAATTATTATTTACCCATAGCTGAAGGGAGAATAGTTGACTATATACCTTTTCCTGAGAGAATTAGAATTATGAGAAATGCTAACAGTCTCATCAAGAATTTGAATTTGTTGTGCCCATTTCCAACGACGATAACCATTAAACGACGGGCGCCGACATTGTAATCAAAAGTTTACTCCCACTTACAAACTTGATCAAAAAGAGCTTATTTAAGGAGGGAATCTTGGTAATCTGAACATTAGCTACATAAATGAGAATAACCTCCCCTAGTTTGTTTCCTTTTGAGGAAGCCTTATGTTTTAGTTGGCCATTTTTATTTCATCGTAAATCTACACTGAAAATACGATTTTGTTCGAATTAATACAACTGCATGTTTTAACACCAAAATATCATATAATGTGTTCTTAATAACAATTAAATTCAAATAATGCTCAAACACAATTAAAAACACATTTTATGATAGTTTCGTGTTAAAACATGCAGTTGTATTGATTCGAACAAATTTGTATTTTCAGCGTAGATTTACGGTGAAATGAAAGTGTCCGACCAAAGCATACGGCTTCCTCAAAGTGAAACAAACAAAGGGCGGTTACTCTCATTTATTTAGCTAATGTTCAGATTACCGAAATTTTCATATGATAAAATGATTTCTGTGATCAAGGCATTTAGTTATATCCCGCGCATTAAGAACAATAGCAAGAATATACGTTCTTCGGGCGTCAGTATTCAAGTTTTAATGTAATGAAATACATCAAATTAGAAAGACTAACGATATCAAATAAGAACCCATATAAAAGATCGCTTATTTTAATAATATTTTAATTGGTCTATTAAAAATCATTCATAAGATTTAATACGTTGGAGAATAAACAATAATATTAGAGATGAATAACACCAAGTAATTATGTATTAAACCCAGTTTTGTTAAAACCAGCATGCAAATTAACCACACCATATATCATGTAAAACTTTATTTCCTCGTGATATACAAGGCACATTGAAGGATTTTAAACGCATTAATAACATGGGCTGTTTGGAAGCAAATATAAATCGGATTTTCAGAGAGACATCGTTAGTAAATAAAATTCATTGTACGTAATAATGATTTTCCCAATGAAATAAAGACTCATTGATAAACTTACATAAATCATGCGGGTATTGTGACGTAAGCAGTGACAAAGTTTCGGTTACCGATAGACAGAGGCCGTAACTTCATTATAATAAGATTTAATTCTACTATCTATTAGACGAATTTATTATTTCAGTTTCGGAAGAATATAATATAGTTTGTGTGCCCCTGAAGTTACAGCGCCTCCTCTGACTGTGAAATCCAATGTAGGAAAAATATTCTCGACCACAGATGTCGCATTTAAAGGCTGTCCCTGAAGATGTTGAAATGCCGGTGCATTGTTGTCGCTGCTTTCTTATGGACCTCTTAGCTTCATGGTGTTGCATCAGGGTGATTTCTGACATGAACAATCCTCTACGGAGAGCCTGTCGCCACAGAGGGTGGTCCTGAGCCAAATATCTCAGAACACAACTCCCCAGATTGTGTTCTCTACTGATACAACGCCGTCTCCGATGGCTGGGTCATGTCCGTCGGATAGATGATGGACGAAACCCGAAAAACATCCTCTATGCAGATCTTTCGTCTGGTTAGAGACAGATTGGTCGCCGCCAGCTGCGTTTCAAGGTGTTACATAATCTATGCGGTTGCATAAGATTATTGTCAATCCCCTGTATTTCTAAAGGGATAGACCTTTTCATATCACAGGCGGGACTTTCCATGGAATAGTACAGAAAGCCCGCGAAATACGTGAAGTCACGTGGGACCTGGTTGGGTCTTCAGTTTCAGTTGGACGTCAGGCAGTGAAGATGTCCTGCCTTAACTGGAACTCACTGCATACGCGCGCTATGTTAGTCAGATGTTTAGTTACATGGAATGTTTAGTTAAGTAAATAAAAGCTTAAGAAAATAACACAGTTTTGTGGTTGGTGAATGTCTTGGTAACAAGACTGATCTAGAAAAAGAAATGAGTTAAGTGCGACCGACCACCAAGACACGAAGTCCCCAAGAAGAAGTCCAGACGCTAGAAGAGATGTTAGAAGAAGACGTAAGATAGAAAAGACATCAGAAGAAGAATAGAAGTACAAGAAAAGGGTATACAACAAAGGATGTCTGCAAGAATGATCTCAGATGCTTTGGCATTGCCCCTTCCAGCTGGGAAAAAAAATAAAATTCATATAACTGTTATAACTCTTCGATTCTGATGACTCCCTATATTTTTCATTGATCGCTGACTTGAAGATTTGGATCAACTCCTTCGTCACATGTTCATTAATCTCTTCCACGATTTGGAACACCCTCTTTTATACAGGATGATCTTATCTTTGGGAAAAGCCAGATGTCAGTGGGATTCAACCTTGAATAGTGGGAGGGGGTTGGACAGTACACGGTTGGATGCCATGCTTGTCTAAAACGGACTTCATGTGAAATAAAGGAATGGCTAAATGTGTTAACCATTTAGAGAAAAACAGTTTAAATAGTAAATGGGGTCACTCAATGACTTCTCATAGCTGAAAGATCTATTTCTCTATCATTATGAAGCGAATATGATCCCACTGTGTGTGTGTGTGTGTGTGTACGAGTGCCATATATATATATATATATATATATATATATATATATGAAAAAATGAAAAGGAGGACTGAAAGAAAAAAGTAAGAGAAAGTCAAGATTATCATATTTTTTACATATTTTTTTATAGAACTATTTAGCAATAATTAAGTAAACATATGAAAAGTTGTAATACTTAAATTATCATACTGGGGTATCTCTTCAAGTCCTGTTTTGTCAATGATATCAAGTGGTTGATCTCAAAACCTCACGCACAGTCACATCAAACACTTTAAACTTATTATATTTATAACTTTATATTAGTGGGGCAGATAAGAGTAATTTTTAGAAGAATCGTGCAATGATGATACAAACATTAAATTTGGCACAAGTGTCCTCCAAGGTATACTAATCCAATCTGCCCGATTGGCCAAATTAAAATCCAAGATGGCGGTAATTTTTCAAGATGGCCACCGCCATCTTGAAAAATTATCGCCATCTTGGATTTTCAATTGGCTAATCGGGCAGATTTGATTAGTATATCTTGCAGGAAATTTAATGTTTGTATCATCATTTGCACAATTTTTCTGTTATCCGCCCTACTAATATCTTGAAAACAAAATTGAACCTATGGAGATTGGCCCCTATATTTTTATGTCAATGTGGAATTGAATAAATGAAAATAATTAAGTTTTCTGAAACAAGTAATTTTATAATTGTATAAAAGTTTAGAAGTATGTAAACAAAAGAGAATCGAATGAAAATTAGCTTGGAAATATTTTAGCAACAATATAAACAATGGTTTAAATTCCATTGAAAATATGTACGCCATCGGATTGTAACAAAATCATCCGATATTTATGTCATTAGAAAACAGCTGATATTTGAAAATTTCAATATTAAATTTAACTTAATGATCACGTAGACAATGACAAAAGAGAATCATAAAAGGCCCATTTTAGCTGAAAAGAGACAGTTGGGGTGAATGCCCCCTAACTCGACAGACGGAGCGAAAGCTCTCCCTAACTCGACACACTAGGGAGATGTCGCTGTCCAAAGACACTCAATGTAGTATATCAGTTCTGTCTCTTATTTTCGTTTCCTATTTTCTCTATCCCACTCAACACAACAAGTTTCAATCACAGACATTGTTTTATAAAAACTGCTACAAATTTGACAAGTCCAATCGCACAAATATAAACAATACATGAGCACTTTACAAACACAACTACGTACAGACACATACAGTCTGCAGCACAGCTGAAAGAACAAAACTATACCAATTGTAGTTATGTATATACAGTTATTTATTGTATCAATTTTGTCTTCCTCTTTTGTTTTCTACGGAAACTACATTTCCGTTTTCTACGGAAACTACATTTCCGCTTTCTACGGAAACGATATTTCCGTAGTCATATACATTTAAATTGTGGGGATCAAAACTCGGATCATCTCCAACTACACATTCATCAAAGAAAGTCCGGTCCCTTCAAACCAATTGGTTTTCTCTTCTATTGCTCTATCGAATGTATTGAGCATTTCTATATACATTAGGTTACTTTGAATATTTCGTTTGATTTTCTTTTTGCTGACCATTTTTAGGCAGTGAGGGTTTTTTCACACTGTCTGGATGGTTCAGCATTTTCTTCTTTGCATTCTATTCTCTGGCGTTCCTAATTGCCATCATTTACAAATTGGAATGTTCGTTTATTTTCGTCGATTGATCCTAAAAATACGAATACAGTCATAAGCGCGAGCGCACACACCCACTCACACACATATATATTTGTATATCCAAGGTGTGTCTTAAAAGTATCGACATTTTTTGTACCTTTTGGCACACATTAATATTTTTTCAGAATACTTTGTGTGTCAAAAAACTACAAAAGTTTAAATCTGTATTTACCAAGATAGAAATGAAGAATTAATGGAACTTTTTTTTTTCAGTGTCAAAAAGTATTAAAAATCTCGATACTTTTTGACACACCTTTAGCCAATGAATGCGAAGGGTATCATTCCAAAATTGAACGTAATAGACTGGATGGAGTTACAAATCTCTAACAACGTTGTCTCAGTTCTGACTCAACGCCATGGGGATTACCCACGTTTGTTTGAGAGAGACAGAAATGGAAATAGTTTCCAGGGAAGTGAATCAGGTTGACTCTAGAAAAGGTTAGATTTTATCATAATGAGCATTCTGTGTCTGACTGTCTGTAATCGAAACTAAGTCACTGCTTTAGTCACAATACAATCGTGGATTGCTTACGTTTATCAATGAGAATATCATTTGTATTCACAATCATTAATATAAATATAATATAACTTATACATGAACGATTTTTCTATGAAAATCTAAATTAAATTTGCCTGAAAATATCCCAAGTTATTACAATATTTAGCTCCCATCCCACATATGCGGGTATGACACAAGGTCTGTTAATGTGGTACCGAAGCCGAAGCTGATTGGATGGCCTGTGCAAAATGCGCCATCCCGTCGGCATTCCCCTTCAATTGGGACGCTTCAGGCACTGGGCAATAAACACAGCCATGTCCCTTTAAATCAAAGGGGTCGGTGTTTCCTGAGAGATAGCCCCTTGGGATCGAGCCGTTAATTATCCCTGATAATCCAGGGGGGCCGAAGCCACGGGACCACAGGCCCCGAAAGGCCTATGTTATTCGGATATTTACCGCGCATCTCACGTATGCGGGTGTGACACAAGGTATTTTAAATGTGGGACCACTCACGAGCAGAAACTCATGAGATGGTGGGTGCAAATATGCGTTAATCACGTCGGCATTCCCCCTCAAGGGGGCGCCTCAGGTACTGAGCAATAAACCTGCCCTTTTGAATCAAGGGTCAGGTATTGCCTGGGTGGATATCCCCCTGGGATCAGGCCATTAATTTAATACTAATAATCCAGTGGACAAAGCCACCGGACCCCGGACCCGAAGGCCGTGTTATTAGTACGTTTACAATCCAGCAATGTGTCATATATATCAATAAGAGATAAAAATGTGTATAATACATGCTGTGGTTGATTTGCATATTGGGTTTAACAAAATCGTATTTAATAAATAAATACTTGGTTTTATTGATCTCCAATATTATTGTTCTATTCTCGAACGTATTAAAATCAACCATATGAATGCTTTTATATAGAAACCAATTAAAATATAATTAAATTAAGTGTAATCTTTTTATATGCGTTTTTACTTAATTTCGTTAGTATTTCTAATTTGATATATTTCATTACATCAAAATTTAGATACTTACACCCGGAAGGCGCAAATTCTTGCTAGTAATACTAGTGTAAAAAAACCGATAAAGTTACTGAATTTTTATAAAACTTGAATAAATAGTCAATTAACTTGGCTACCTAACAGTTCTCTACAAGTAACTACATTTTAAGTGAAGAGTATGAGAGAGAGAGAGAGAGAGAGAGAGAGAGAGAGAGAGAGAGAGAGAGAGAGAGAGAGAGAGAGAGAGAGAGAGTAAATTAAAGTGGGTTAAACGGCTGACTCTGGATAAAGTTAAATACGACGAGATTAACTGACATTACGTTGGAAGTAGTGAATGAAAAAAACAAAAACAATAATAAAGGAGACATCAATGAAATAATGAAAGGCAGTATTGAATAAATAAATAAATAAATAAATAAATAAATGAATTATTGAAAAGGCTGAATGAAATGGTCAGCAGAAAATTATTGATTGAAATGTGAAGGTGAAAATCCATATCGTCCATGATGGTAGTCTCCCCCCCCCCAAGAAAGAGAAAGAAAGAAAGAAAGAAAGAAGAGGTAATACATAGATCTATCTCAACATTCGCAAATTACCCACGTGACCAATTATTTTGATTTTCTCCTTTCTTTCCTTCTCTCTTTCTTTTAAAATAATATCGTCAATGATAGGAATTACGAAAAAAATAAAGAAGGACAGAAAGAGAAAAGAAAGTAAGAAAGAAGCGATGATAGAGCTCTTCATTCAAGAGTAAACCACGTGACGCATTCTTTTCATTATCTCTTTTCTTATATTCACTCTTTTTTAATTATATCGTCTATGGTAGGAATTACGAAAAAGATATAGAAAGAAAGAAAGAAAGAAGGAAAGAAAGGCAGAAAGAAAGGAAGCAAGAAAGAAAGAAAGAAAAAGAGAAATCAAGGAAGCAAGAAAGAAAGCTAACGAAATAAAAAAAGAAAGAAAGAAAGAAAGAAAGAAGAGATAATAGATAGATCTCTATATTCAAAAGTAAACCATGTGACGAATTCTTTTAGTTTTCCCTTTTCTTGTCACTCTTTTTTATTCAAATCGTCGATGGCGGGAGTTACCAAAAAAATAACGAAAGAAAGAAAGAAAGAAAGCCAGCAAGAAAGAAAGAAAGAATGAAAGGAAGGAAACAAGCAAGCAATAAACCAAAAAACCAAAACACCAAAAAACAAACAAAAAACAGACAGAAAGAAAGAAAGAAAGAAAGAAAGAAGAGATAATAGGTAGACCTCTATATTCAAAAATAAAACACGTGACGAATTCTTTTCCTTTTCCCTTTTCTTACATTCTCTCTTTTTTTATTAAAAATCGTCTATGGCGGGAGTTACGAAAAAAATAACGAAAGAAAGAAAGAAAGTAAGCAAGAAAGAAAGAAAGTAAGCAAGCAAGCAAGCAAGAAATAAAAAGAGAAAGAAAGAAAGAAAGAAAGAAAGAAAGAAAGAAAGAAAGAAGAGATAATAGATAAACCTCTATATTCAAAAATAAACCACGTGACGGATTCTTTTCATTTTCCCTTTTCTTATATTCTCTCTTTTTCATTCAAATCGTCTATGGCGGGAGTTACCAAAAAAATAACGAAAGAAAGAATTAAAGAAAGAAAGAAAGAAAGAAAGAAAGAAATAAGAGATACTAGATAAACCTCAACGTTCGAAAATAATCTTCGTGATGAATTCTTTTCATTTTCTCTTTTCTTTCATGTTCTCTTTTTCTTTTCTTTTCTTTTCTTTTTCAAATCAATATTATTCTCTTTCTTTTTCTTTTTTTTTCTCTTTCAAACCTTCTTTCGTTTTCGTTATCCTTTTTATTTTGTTTTATTTGTATATATTTATTTTTTCCATTCTTTTTTTTTGTATTATTCCTATTATCTGTAGCTTTTCACCTCCAAACGTTTCAAGGAGACGAATCAGAATTTCAAACGTAAGGAAAGTCGTCAGGAAAATTGATGAGTTAATCGCTCAGCGAGAAGTGATTATGGGAGTGTCGTTTATCATGGATTGTTCGCCCTTCTCCTTTCTAGATTGCAATCGCCATGTCAACGGTCTTTCACGATTTATCATCTACTCAACACCAGCCACAGTCGGATCACCTCTCTTTGATAATTGGCCTCAAAGTAATGCGTGATCCTAGCACCAGCACTGATTTGAGCTTTTGCAATTTTCGCATTATTAATAAAACTTGCAAAATGCCCGTAAAAAATGACAGGGTTATTTTGGTGTGCACCAGAACTTCTGATTGGGATCGGAATATCGATTTAGGATCGAAGTGGTTCGCATCGGTTTAGTGTATGTCTCCTCCGTGGAAAGTAATACAAATAAATTATCACTAATACATAAAACATAGAGCGACTCTCTCAGTCTCTCTGTCTCTGTCTGGTTCTGTTCTGTCTGGTTCTGTCTCTGTCTGGTTCTGTCTCTGTCCGTCCGTCCTCTCTCTCTCTCTCTCTCTCTCTATATATATATATATATATATACACACACACACACACACATATATATATATAATATATATATTATATAACAGGGTATTTGGGAGAAATTTGACAGTTTCATAGGGAAAAAGAAAAAGTGCTTGGTAAATGCAAAATTCAATGGATTGTAAAGAAATTCAAAAGGCACAGAAATGACACTACTCTCAACAAGTTTCACATAAATTAACCGGTATTAGCGTCGATCACAGCCTTAATCCTGCTCCGGAACCTGGAGCAAGCTGTTGTTACAGTTTCTTTGAGAAGGGTCTCAAAAACTACCTTAATTCTGTCGATTAACTGGGCTTTTGTTGTACTGGCACGGCGATTGGTGTCTTTCTCAACAGCGCCACATACATAATAATCCATGGGGTTAAGATCTGGAGTGTTCGGAGGCCAAATATTGGGACTTGTGTAATCGTAAAATTTCGCCGACAACCATTTTTGACTTTTCCCAGGGGTGAAGCAAGGGGCCTAATCCTGCTGCCATACATAAGGCCTATCATTTGCTACTCTTGTTATCCAGGACTACAGTGTTTAGCAGATCCGCGTAGGCATCTGAATTCAACCTGATACCCTCTATGAAAAAATGTGGAGGCATCACATTACCCTCAGAGGTCACACATCCGAAAACCATCACAGTTTGGAGAAATCTAGTCTGTATGACACGAGGAGTGTCCTTTGGACTGTATGCAAGTCATCTGTTATTCTGCGCGTTGTGCTTTTGATCTTAGCAAAGGTTTTTCTCATCGGAAAAGAACCAAATTGTTTGTGGTTCAGCAGCATGTTTCACTTTGCTCAGAAGTTCCTTCGCTTTTGTCAGACGATTTTCACGGGCTTTTTCTGGGAGCAGTTGACCTCTGCCACCCTTGTATGAGTAGTAGCGAAGGCTTAAATTGTGCAAGCTTCAGGGTAGAGGCGTGACAAAGTCTGAATTCCAATGTCAGGGTTCTCATTTATTCAGATTTTCGAGGAATTCTTCTGTACGCAATCAGATCAGTCGTGTTCAATTTTTTTTACAGTGTTCAGTATTGGGCAGTAACCATAATCTCCTTATTTTGATGGCCGGAAGATCATCATGATACAAGTTTTCTTTTAATTCAGGTGGGTTCCCGTCATCCATTCTATGTGTCATCACGTATATGAATGAAGAAGGGTTCAAGCTTTTTAATGATTGTGTAGTGTGCGTCAATACCTCCAACCTACGGAGAAAGATAACCAGATATGAATATGTCAAATTTAGTCCGCTGTATGTAATATAATCATAACATGTTTATCCATCATGTTTGAAAATTTTTATAAACTTATAATTGCATAACAAATTATATTGGTTGATTATGTGAAATCATTCATTGAATATTCTTAAGGACAAATATATATTATAATATGTAAAGAAGTGAACTTTGTGTGTAGTCAAGCAGATGTATATCAAACGATTTTCCCTCCGACAGAAATCGAAACCGGGACTTCAGCAGGATAGTCAGAAACCATACTATCTCGGCCACTAATATTATTGTTTTAATCTCAAACGTACTAAAATCAATCCTGTGAATAATTTTATTACAATGCCATTAAAGTATGAGTAATGTTTTTATATGCGTTCTTATTTAATTTCGTTAGTCATTCTAATTTAATATATTTCATTAGATTAAAAGTTAAATACTTACACTCGGATGGTCCATATTCTTGCTAGTTCAGATGAGAAAAAATAACTCATGAAATCAATGCATTCACTTTAACAGCATATTGTGTTGTTTTCATATCCTTTTATCTATACTCATACCGTCGGATTCATTTTCTTTCTATTAACCTATATATATATATATATATATATATTATATATATATATATATATATATATATTCATACTCGTGTTCCTTAATGGTACGAGCGTTATCATCTTTCAAAACCTTGTGTTTAAAAATTATACTACCTAAATCGTTCAAAATGAAATGCAAAAGTGTACATACTGATTCTTTTTGTTCTATTAAAAATTCCGAATACGTTGAACACAGCGTTTGACGATTATAAAACTGAGTATTATCAGAAAAATCAAAAGGAGTCACCATTTTTTAGTTCGAAGTGAATCCGTGTTTTTCATTACAGTAGCATTCATCAGTTGCTGTAAAGACAGCACACTATTGATCGATTCTTTTATGATGTGAAGGGAAAAAATAGGGTTTTTTTTCTGCCCCAAGAAACGGTTCGATGTGGAACGCACGAAACCATTATTAAATAAGCCAATGTTGCATCGCCTTCGACCTATTCGTAACCTGTCATACAATCTCAGTTTATGTACTGTGGCCGAGGGAACAGGAATTGCATCTAAGTACCTGGAAGACAATTTTATAGGCAAAATTTACACAGGCAAGAAGCCATATTTTTTCCGGTATTGAAGATTCTTTTAGCAGATTCCCATCAACAACATTTGCAACAAATGATACAGGAGATTTCTTTGAAGCTAATCCACGGTACACCAAGCGCCACACACCACACCACACACATATATATATATATATATATATATATATATATATATGTATGTGTGTGTGTGTGTACGTATGTATGTATAGATGAAAGGATATGAAAACAACACAATATGCTGTTAAAGTGAAAATATTTTATATAATATTCATAGCTAATATTGAACAATATTTCGATTTATAAAAATCATCTTCAGAGCTTGTCTTTCTCCGGACTTAACAAGAGCGGAGACGAAAATAATATGAATTCAAAACGAAAACATTGATGTTGCAAAAAGGTTATGCGGTAGTTTCAAACCATCCCCGAAAACAAGGCTTTTTTTATATAACCCCTTATTTAGCGACACTTATAATCAGTAATCATAAAATCCCTTTCACATAACCATTTCCGACATATACTTACCAACAAATTTAAATTTTCACATTAACCCACCAAAAAAATTACAACCATTCATACTTCTTTACTTTATATAAGAAAAAATAGAAATAGAAAAATAAAAATACAAAAATAAATAGAAAAAATAAAATTCTTTTCTAAAAATCCGTTGCAGGCCTACCGTTCATTCATATTATTTTCGTCTCCGCTCTTGTTAAGTCCGGAATAAAACAAGCTCTGAAGATGATTTTTATAAATCGAAATTTTGTTCCATATTAGCTATGAATATGATATAAAATATTTTCACTTTAACAGCATATTCTGTTGTTTTCATATCCTTTTATCTATACTCATACCGTCGGATTCATTTCCTTTCTATTAACTTATATATATATATATATATATATATATATATATATATATATATATATATATATATATTCATACTCGTGTTCCTTAATGGTACGAGCGTTATCATCTTTCAAAACCCTGTGTTTAAAAATCATAGTACCCAAATCGTTCAAAATGAAATGCAAAAATGTACATACTGATTATTTTGTTTTGCTTATCCGCTGAATTTTTATTTCTCATGACCGTCGACTTCTCAACCAAATAATGGATCATTCCGTTTTTATCATAAAGAAAGGGAAGAAAAAGGGCATGTTACACAGAAAAAATATAATAAGAAAGAAAGAAAGAGAGTGGGGTAAAGATATAAATATGGGATGAGCGCGCAGAAGCGATAACAGTAATCTGTTTCAATCGAACATAATGATTAGATGAAAAGAAGTAAAGACAGGAAAACGAGTTAGAGAGAGTTAAATCAAATTTTATACTTCTTACAATTTGAACTATAGTGCAGTAGCTCTTAAGTAAACACATCAAACAGGTCCTGCTAATAGTATTCAAGAAAAATAATAACTTGAAAGCAAATAATTATTGTTAAAGTGAAATAGTTACTTGAAATTTGTGTATGTATTAGTCTTAGAGCGGTTTAGCTCAGTCGCTACAGCGTTTGACTAGGAACCACAAGATTCTAGGTTCGATATAGCCCTCGCCAACTCAGCGTATGGGTAAGCACAGGGATCTGTGCGATAAAATAAGGAGCTTATGTTAACATTCCTGGGTCTAGCGCTAGTGATAAGAGGATAAACTCCCTCGCTGTCAAGCTGTTACCGACTTCAAGCCACCTCGACAACGTCTATATATTATCTTATTATAATTGACATTCGGTGTATGTATGTCTGTAACCAAAACTACGCCACTCAATAGGTCAGAATATCCCCAGGAATTACTTACGTTAATCAATGAGTATTTAATATATGATCAAAATCCTTAACAAATGGAATAAATCTTATTTATTAATGATGTCACTATGAAAATCTGAGTTAGATTTGCCTCAAACAGCTTATGTTAATAGTGTGTTTAAAATCATGCAATGTGCCTTATGTATCATTAAGAAGTAAAGTGTACATAATATATACTGTGGTCAATTTGCATACTGGTTTTAAGAAACCGGGTTTAATAAATAATTACTTTATTGATCTCTAATATTATTGTTTATTATACTAGTACGAAATAAAAAAAAACCCTCCAGGCGATGTAAAATAGATTTTTGAAACATATTGCCTGAGGGGTGGGAGTAAAAAATTCAATGTCAGCATGTTTGTACCCTAAGTAAGTAAAATCATTAAATTCATTTACGGATTAAAAAAATAAAACAATTTGCAATGTAAACTTTAAATATGTATTAAAATAAAACAAATTATATATAGATATATAATACCAGTCATATATTTATTAAAACTAATTTAAAAAACAATGAGGGCTGTCTAATGTTGCATGTTCAAATTTTGAGTGTATTTATTGAATAAATACACTCAAAATTTGCACATGCCAAAAATCGTAGAATAAATTTTATTCTATGTTATGACGATTTTGGGTAATGTGACTTAAGCAGTGACGAAATTTTTGTTACAGTCAAAAACCGGAAGCGAATCTCCATTTTAATAGATAAGTATTAAAATCCACTCCATGAATGATTTTATATAGAAACAAATTAAAATATATCTAAAATAAGTGTAATCTTTTTATATGTGTTCTTATTTAAATTCTTAGCCTTTCTAAGTTATTATATATCAATACAATAAAATTTAAATACTTACAACCGAAGGGCACATATTCTTGCTCGTGTCAACTAAAGAAGAAAAAGTGAATTCTTTTAAAATTCTAGTATAATTAATGCTGATATTTATACTGTGAAATACTTGACATATTTGATAAATTGTAGGTTTGCCCGCGGGAAAGTGTCTTTTTATTGACTCAAAATCTCATCCTGTTGTTTTTATTTGATTAAATTTCGGTAAACATCGGGAAGGTAATAACTGAAATAAAACTGTTGGTTGAATTGCTAGAAATCAATATCACAATTCCAGATGTGGAGTCTGTTTCGTAGATGACATTAATATTACATTTTGCGGCTACGATTACTTTTATTGAAATAAATGTTTTACTAGAGTTTGTGTTGGGTTTTACAAACTAAAATAGTCCCTCTGGCATATGAGGCTACTGCCTGTAAGTTGCGTTTTTAGAAATACGTGGTAAATTACTACGCGACCCTTGTCGGTACCACGAAGAATAGGCGCGTAATTCATTTTCATTTTGTCCTTGGCTCTTCCTTGTATTATTCTGTTTAGTAAAGTAAATGAACGTTTAAGCATGTGTGTATATTACCTCCGTAAAATACGTTGATTCGTTGGTTTATTAAATTTACAGGCATATCAACCCGTCTGGGGTTATGTCATGCCTAACGGTTAGAAGTAATATATGTTGTGTAATTATATTTGTACTTTTTAGTAATTTGTTTTAACAATTGGTTAGTACCATTAGGGATGTTGTATGGTATTGATTAAGTTCATGTCTATATTCTATGGTATAATTGTATTTCCCTAAAAAGGGACAGAATTTCTTCTATGTTGACATTTTCAAAATAGATCTTACATATTGTTTGCATTAAAATAACGGTTTCTGATGTGAGCAAAAAACCTGCATTCAATGAATAAGTGCTTAACAGAAAGGTGTTTGACATGTTTCACATCGTGGTTGTTGTTCTTGTTTGAGTATATAGAGTGCGTTAGTCTTGTGCGACCAATGCGTAATACGGATACAACGACTTGTTCCTTTCTAGACTTTCTTAAAGCTGGTCTCAGTCTCCCAAATTGGGTTTGATTAGGAAGAGTTTATTGTGGATGTTGTTATTTCAGCGTTGTTGCCATTTTGTATGAAGGAATCTGTTAATTTTAAGTTTTAAGTGAGTATATGGAATCTTGAACTTGTCGGGGATACGTCCTGTGTTCCCATTTACATGTACTAAATATACTTAGTACTCTGTGTCGTTTTTATAATTTTGGAAAATAGCATGTAAAATGTGTCTCATCATTACGGTCCACCCTATATATATATATATATAATATATATATATATATATATATAGCATTCTGTAGTTGAATATAGCCTACCAGTTAAGGTGTCTGATTGATGCTGAACCGATCGGATTTCTATGCCAGCTGTAGGTAGCTTACAAATTGTCTAGCCACACTGAAGAGACTTGATAAGTTGAAACACGTGTCTGTGGATGACTATATATATATATATCTTTTAGAGGAATTCATATATTTGTATTTTTCATTTTAGATGTTTACATATGTACATGTTTTAAAATCTATAATAAATTCAAATTTTATATATTATAAAACTAGCAAAATAAAAAAACACCCTCTGGGCGACGTAAAATAAATATTGCCTCAGGGGATGGGAGTTGAAAATTTAATATCAGAGTTTGTATCATAAGTAAAGTAAAATCATCAAATATATTAAAGTAGTAAAAAAAAATTATTAAAGGACTAAAAAATAAAAAAATTGAAATGGAAACTTAGTTCTGATAACTTTAAATATATATTAAAATAAAACAAACAATATATAGATAGATAATACCAGGCATGTATTTATTAAAACTTGTTTAAAAAAACAATGAGGACTGTCTAACATTGCATGCTCAATTTTGAGTGTATTTATTCTATAATTCCTTTTATTCTATATTCTATTTTAGGTAGTGTGACGTAAGCAGTGACGTAATTTTTGTTACAGACAAAAACCGGAAGCGAATCTCCATTATTAATAGATATTGAGTCGACTAAACCATCATATCAACAGGTCAAGACATTTAACAGTGTATGTGATTAGTTATCCAACCGTTTGCATTTCGAATGTGTTACAAAGATAGCATAAATGCTCGATTTTTTACTAACAACAGAATGTAGCTAATAAAACATAAGTAGGTGTGTGGTGTAAGGATTAAAGTCGCAGGAAATGAACTCGCCGGTCCGATTTCAAATTCTCGAAGCGGCTGTTTACATTTCACATGGGTTTTATAACCTTAGCAAAGGTATGAATCCAACTATTCTCTCTCCAGCTATGTGTAAATAGTATGGCAGACTGGGCTCTATAGTTTAGCAACCAGTCTAGGAGAAGAAAGTTTTTGAATTCAAACCTGTTAAACTCCGCTTAAGAAATCGACCTTGTGTCTCATTCTGTTCGTGCGGAGGGTAGGGGTATAGAGAGAGAGAGAGAGAGAGATAGAGAGAGAGTAAACTACAACACGTGTTTCGACGTATCACCTCATCAGTGCAGTTATGTTTTAGCAGCTACCTCTGTTCGAGACCCGAACGAACTTACGTTCGCCAATCCTCTTACCCATACGGCCACAGTCAGCTGCCAAGTATAGCAGGCTATTTAATCGCTACATTTTTAAGCAGAAATGAACTCACCTAGAGGACTCAAGCCTTATGTAACAAAGTGAGTCTTAGCTGAACGCCGAATACGGTGAATATATATATATATATTATTATATATATATATAATATATCAGGGAATTGGGAAGTCGTTGTCCTGGATGTAGACCTTGTCCTCTGTAATCCTGCGATGGGATACACGACAAATATAGGTTAAATGGCTGCGCTTGAATTACCATTACCATTGACTAGAGGATTTGGCATTTCTCCGTTTGTGGCATGGGCCCAGGTATAGAGTCTCCGATCTTCACTCTGTGGTCACTGGTTCAATAGTGGCGGAGATTGTGGTATGCATGGCTGATGAGACCAAAGAAGGTCGAAACAGCTGTTCAGTGCTCCGGATGTCGCACATGGTGTTTGCCGAGTTGTCTGGTCATGGTAATATAATTCAATTATCAATATCAATTATGGGATTCCTCTATCTATGAATTTAATATTATATATATATTAGACCCAACGGATATAACATTTGTAATGATAGGAAATACATCAGGTTGAAGCGTGTGTAAGACAAATCCTGGAAGCACCCCACCAAAAAAAAAAAAAAGCTGTGCGGCCACTTACACCTAATTTTGGATACTAACATTTTGGCCAATCAGAAAAAAAAAGAAACTTACAAAAGATATGCGTGGACACTGGATTGTGAGTTGAGGACTTGTCTGTAGTGAAGATACGGATAATGATAGAGAAATATTTTTAAGTTATTTTTCTATTTTACCCATGGATATGACTCTAATAGATACTAATACTTAGGGCCAGGGTGGACCTGGGAGTAATTGCAATGAAGTGGTACTCTAAAACCCCCTAGAACTCCAAAATTGGAACTTCGCAGTAAGATGTAGTTTACCGTCATACCCAATATACTAAGACCCTCAGCTACTGACTTCTTGCACATATATGATAAAAGTCTTTGTGGTTTGTCATAAGAGCAATAGGGTCTAGACAATCATTTGGTTCTAGGGTTTGACATGACAGGACAATTGATCGGAGGTGGCACCTTCGACAGCCTGTCTAGCCTGAGTAAGGAATAAAGTGGAATGTTGCATTTAATGGACTGCTGAATCACAGGGATTCCGTCCTTAAGCATCATGAGTCACCAACAGGTGGCCTCATTGGTAGGATTTTACCCCTCTGCATTTGCACCAACCTGTAGCATAATGGACCCGAGAACACCTATATTTGTGGCCTTGTGCCAGACACACAGAGAAACCTTTAAAAATGTAGTACTCATTCTCTGATATTACTGGGTGGTCTTTGAAGAATCGGCCCGAAAAGAAATAAAAACGTTAACGAGATTTCGGTGACGTGGGGTCTACGTTTAACGAAAACCCAGTATTCTTGACGGCTAGTCGTCCTTTGATCCAAGCGACTGTGACCTCTCTTGACCAGAATGATTCGAAACAATCGAATGTTCTTTTCCTTCTAGAAAGAATTAGATAGTTTCAGAAAAAATGATTCTAGGGAGAAGAGTCAGCAACAGTCAAGGCAGTTGGCCGGGCGGAGTTGGACAGTCGAGTTTGGTGCTGGAAGCTGAGATCCGTGAATGAACTGTAGTCGCTGAGGACGAAAAAAGAGCTGGCCTTAATATTTAACTGACGAAATTTTGTCACCCACAAGGACTGAAACTCTGAGGACCATAAGAAGATATCAATTACACTAACACCCTCTCTCTCGAAGTTAAGAAGCTTGAATTCATTCCAATAAACTCCATGAAAATAAACACGGTATTCTAATCTTCTTTTACTACGACGAGGAATATTACGGGGATCTTTTATGAATGAAATCCCCTTGCCCAAAGATACCCGTGGAGGTAGTCAATTGACCGTGACTAAGAGCCCGCGGTGTGCGTAAGGTGATACTTCCTTGACCTGCTACTAGCGACCAAGAACTGCTGGATATAGTAAACAACCAAAAGTTTACGCGTGTGAACGCCACTGCCACGTTACTTATACGATTTAATGTAGCTGTGTGAAAACGGCGCTATGTTACATATACGACAGATCGGCGAATTAATTGATTAAAAACCTACCAAGGACAAAGCTTTTGGCTATGGGATGGGTGATGGTCTTAATCCTCCGTGGGGATGCAGTCTGTGTATTCTACAGCACGCTGACAGTGAATACATGACTAAACATTTTCAAGAATATATGTCATGATACCATTTTTACCTATTGACGCCATCATCTTTAATCAGATGTGTGTACAGCTATCTTAATGCAATTACTTCAACGATTCTCATTCGAAATTGAATTAACCGTCAACAGCAAGCAATAATTTTTATTTTCGCTGAAAGTCGAGATCAAAAAGACAACGACCGCCCAAATGGTGGATTTGCTTGGGAATAAAACAGATATCAAAATGTAAAATGGCCGCCAACAGTTTCTTTATCTTTCTTTTTCTTTTGAATTTCTTTCCTGAGAGAATACACACATTCTTTTTTGAGAATCATCGCGAAAGTTTTATATATCTGGGACAGGGGAAAATAACGTTGGATGTTATGAGTGGAGAGATGTAATTAAAACGATTTTCAACGAAGTTTGTTGGTGTGACAGTTTTTTTGTTTGTTTGTTGTTTATTAAGAAACTCAAATTAGATTATTGACTTTCTGTTTCAAAAGATCCTGGATAAACAACTTATAAAGATTATATTTATTACACACCTTATTTGTTTTTGTCATAGATAAATTGCTTATAGCTCCTGTCTACGCAGTTTAAACCTGATTAATGGAAGAAAATGTATATTATACATTATATGTACATTACCGCTCAAAATAAACAAATGTAAGAAATTAGTTCTCCACAGAAAGTATGGTGGTGTTCGTTTTAGAATAAACTTGAGGTGGGTATTAAAAATCTGAGTTCCTATTTAATATATATACACACTCTCTCTCTCTCTCTCTCTCTCTCTCTCTCTCTCTCTCTCTCTCTCTCTCTCTCACACACACACACACACACACACCAAACACACACACATACATACACAGTAATATATTATGTATGTATATCTGTTATCGTTTAAAATACAATTAAAAGGCGTTTGTTAGCATTGGTTTCAAAGCATTGGATTAGCCGCTTATCCTCAAGATAAAAAAGCCCTGGGTGCTTTGTCTAAAGAATAAGCGGCTAATAAGCTGGTTTGAAACCAATGTTAAACCCTTTTCAGTTGGATAGTATGCCATAACAAATAAATATAGGCCTTACACCTTTAATTGAACACTTAATTTTCCTTTCTCTAATACAATATACTTATATATATATATATATATATATATATATATATATATATATATAAATGCAAATTTGAATTCTTTATAAATTCATGGATGATGATGTTGATAAACTAAGTTACATAAGTTTATTAAATCTATTTTTGCTGATTATGTTATTATAAACAATACTTCTATATCTTTCCGCGATATCGACAACTATAGCTATGCACGACCATAATAAATATTGTTGACAAGAGTTACGGTTGAGTTTGTTTTTCATCGGCACGTTCCCATGGATTTTAATTTAAGGATCGTTTAGAGGATAGACTCCCTCCTGACTGGCTGATACCGACTTTAGGCCACCCCGACGACTTTGCTTTACTTTACTTTATTATATCTCTATGAAGATCTGATTTAGATTTGCCTCAAAACAGCACATGTTATGAGAACGTTTAAAATCCTGCAATTTGTCTTATATATGACTTAGAAATAAAGCTTTACATGGTATATGGTGCATTTAATTTGCATACTGGTTTTAAAAAACAGAATTTGATAAATAATTATTTTTATTGATCTCTAATATGTTAATGTTATTCTCCAACCTATTAAAATCATTTTATATATTATATTAAGATATACTCAAAATAAGTGTAATATTTTTATGTGTTCGTATTTAATTTCGTTATTATTTCTAATTTAATACATTTCATTAGATTAAAACGGAGGGCGTATATGCTTGCTAGTATTTTAATTCCAAAACATTTGATAGTGTGCCTCTATATGTCCGAGTTGTACTCAGTGTGACATGTTAATATGTTAAGATATCAATACGGACTTAAAAAAATCAAATTTAATAGACAAGTGAAAACTCATGCCTTTGAAAGCCTTCATCAGATTCTCAACGCCCCTTGGGAAAGCCACCTGTAATTGCCATGAGATTATATAGTATAAGGTGTGGTTAATTTGCATACTGGTTTTAACAAAACATGATTTTTTTAAATAATGTGAATAATACAAATGTTAATTACGTGATTTTAAGCGTTCTCCAACGTATTAAAATCAATCAATTCTATGTATGATTTTATGTAGAAACCAATATACTAAAAATGATTGTAATATTCTTATATGCGTTCGTATTTAATTTGGTTACTCTTCCTAATTTGATATATTTCGTTACATTAAAACTTAAATACTTAGACATGGAGGGTGTATATTTGCTAGTGCTTTTAATTCTAAAACAACGTGCTTCCATATGTCCAGGTACCACTCAGTGTTACAAGTTAATAAGTTAAGTTATGAAGACGGACTTAAAAGAAATCCAATTTAAGAGACAAGTGAAAACTCCTGCCTTTGAAAGCCTACGCTGGATTCTCAACTCCACTTGGGAAAGCCATCTGTAATTGCCCTAAGATGTTAACAGATCAAATTGAAGGCATAGCAAGCTTTTACCTCAATGGCTGTGAGTGATTATTCAAAGGTTTCATCTTTTAATAACGATTCCATTTGAGGTCTTACGAGAAATCCCTCCTTGAGATTTGCAGCACTTAATTTTGTGTATTCAACTGAGAACAACTTAGATCCTCTTGAATATTCATTACCCCTGAGGTTTAACAAAGGTCTTCATTAATCCGATGTCCACGTTAACAGGTGGTAACAGATATTTTTACGATAACCTAAAGAAACTGTGTTTTTCTCAGAAAAAATATAATATTGTAAAGTTTGGTTTTGTGAAGGAAACACTCATATTCTAGATTTATTATTATTGATATTTGGTGTCTGTCTGTCTGTAACCGAAACTACGTCAGTGGTTACGTAAAAAAAAAATAACTTGCATAAGTTTATCAATGAGTATTCAATTTATAGTTTGGTTTGGTTTGTTTTACGGCATATCAACCTCAGTGGGTCATTTAATGCCGATAAAGTTTTGAAATAAATCAATTCTTACTGGATAATACAATTTTTTTTACAAATACATTTTTCTATTTAACCCATAGATGGGACCCTAACAGGTACTACCACTTCGGGTCAGTGGACCAGGGAGCAATAGTGATGATGGGGTGCTCCACATTCCCAAACTCTAAAACTGGAACCTCCATCAGATAGAGTTTAACGTCATTCCCAGGACTGTAGACCCACAGCCACCGCCTTCTAGCACCCATATGATAAAAGGGGTTTGGGCTTGCCATAAGGGCAATAGGGTTGGGAAAATCATATAGGTGCTAGGACTTGACGTGACAGCCGATTGATCGGAGGGGGCCTCTCGACCGCCGTCTAGCCCAAGATAGGGCCAAAGTGGAGTATTGCATGTCATGAACTGCTCATCCACCTGGGTTCTATCTTAAGCATCACGGGTCGCCACCCACGGCCAACAGGTGGTCCCATTGGGTGAGTCTTACCCCTCTGCAGAGGTGCAATCGGTGCATTCTAACGCCCCAGCCGACAGGGAGGTCTATTTATAGTCAAAATCATTCATACATAGTATAAGTCTTACTTATAAACGATGTTTTTTTAATAAAGATCTTAGTTAGATTTGGCTCAAAACAAACCATGTTATTAGTGTGCTTAAAATCCTGTAATATGCTAATAGCGATAAGAAATAAAGGTTTACATGATATAAATATTTACCAACCCCTCCGCACGAGCAGGATGTGACACAAGGTCAATTTCTTAAGCGGTGTTCAACGGGTTTGAATTCAGAGTTTTCCTTCTCCTAGACTGGTTACCTAACCAAGGTTAAAGAGCCCAGTCTGCCCTACTATTTATCCATAGCTGGAGGGAGAGTAGGATTCATACCTTTCCCAAGGGTATTAGCGCAAAGTTAAATGCAATTATCACATCTAGGATTTGAACTCGGGGCGACGAGTCCATTTCCTATGACTTTAACCATCGCACCACGCGCTTCCTACAAGGTTTACATGATATAAGGTTTAATAAACATTTATTGGTGTTATTGATTCCTAATATTCTTTTATTCTCCTATGTATGATTTTATATAGAAACCAATTAAAATATAATTAAAATAAATCTAATCTTTTTATATGAGTTTTATTTCATTTTATAGACCTTTCTAATCTAATATATTTGATTAAATAAAATTTTAAATATTTACGTCTCGAGGTCAAATATTCTCTACCATGCTTAGATTTTTCTACTAAAATTGTTGTCATTACTATTACCTGCATTATTCGGACTATTGTCCTCATCTTCATTGTTATCTGTACAACGTTTCGGCCGATATGCCCTCCGGCATTCTTCAGGTGTTTCTTGTCGGAATCGGGAACTTTCTTTTCGGACTCGGGAAACTTCCTTTCTGCGTCACTAATCATACCTTTTTTATGTTGTGTGTTCTCTTTTTGTTTTCTCTCTTTTGGTTTACTTCCTTTTCTTTATCCTGTTCTCTTTAAGTTATCTATTTCTTCAGCCTGTACGTTACATTCTTATTTTCAAGCACAAGGTCACATTAATGATGTAATAATGGAAATATGCTAGTCATTAACACTAAGCAAAACATGATAGTTGAAGTAATGTTATTGCTGTTCGAAACCTTCTTTCGTACAGAAAAAAAAAATAATGACAACAATTTCTCTGAATGAGATGTGGCTTGATGATTACTATTATCTGCGTTATTCGTGTCAAAAAGTACTAAAAATGTCGATACTTTTTTATTAATATTAATTGAATTGTTTGAGTTCGTTATTCAACTTTCCAATATATGTACTCATATTTTATCGGATTTTTTTTAATCTGTGATTTTCTTCACATCAATATTAGCCATAGAAGAGACAGTAACAAAATCAACCTGGGATTTATTAGCAAGGACGAAGTACAAGGCATTCCCTGAATCTTCAGAAGTCGACACTCACCATCATATGCATTTTCATGTAACACAGGAAGTATAATTGTTTAATGTGATTGCTTTATGATGGTGTGAAAGTCTTTCCAGATTTGTGATTCTCTTTGGCCAATAGAAATATAGAGAAATAGAGGACGAGAATTTGTCTGTCGATAGTGAGATTGTGGAGAGAGAGAGAAAGAGAGGAGAGAGAGAGAGAGAGATAAAGGGAGGGGGAGAGGAAGGGAGAAAGAGAGGAAAGAAAGAAAGAAAGAGGAGAGAAAGTGAGATAGAGAGTGAGAGAGAGAGAGAGCGAAAGAAAGAAAGAAGAGAGAAGAGAGAAAGTGAGATAGAGTGAGTGAGTGAGAG
>CM042138.1:9181025-9196025 GCA_023376005.1 Doryteuthis pealeii | reverse complement strand
ATATATATATATATATATATATATATATATCTTTATAGCTATGCCAGTTTTTTCATATTATTTATATACCTATTTATCCATATATCTATCTTATTTTATTCCTGTCTTAGTTAGTTCCAATCTATTAATCTCTCTATCCACCTATCTTAGAAATACATTATTCGCTGACTCTTAAAAATGCTATCAGCTGTTCTTTATCAGAGCACCTGTACCGTATATTTATTCTTTTTATCCGTGAAGGTTTATAAATACTTATACTAAATATTTATTAGCTGGGCTTAATCTGACAAAACAATCCAATAACTGGAAATAATAAGAGGATTTAAATGCACTTGTCTCTTCGTTCCAGGTTAACATCAGTGACCCAAATGCTGTTAGATTTGTTTAACCTTTTGTTATTAACGTTCGGCACACATATCGGATCATATTACCTTTAGGCACCCCTTTTTGATCTCGATTAAGATAGGACATGTTTTTCATTTACACCGTCAATATCCGGTTGTTTGTTATGAGTTAAGGCTAGGGGTTAGGGTAGGGTTAGGGTTAGGGGTTTGTTTTATAATTTAAAAAATTAAAAATCGTCTGTTAAAAAACCCGGATATTGGCGGTGTAAATGAAAAACATGCCCTTTCTTATTCGAGATCAAAAAGAGGTACCTAAAGGTCATATGGTTCCACATATCAAAAATAATAATAAAAATAGCTGAGGCTTGAATTTCCCAGATAGATAATAAGTAAAAAAAAAAATACATGAATTTTCTTTATAAGTTTTCTCACCAATAAGTATGATACACTATTATTCACAATAGCAGGACCTGTGGATATACCACAATATCATAATCTAATTTGTGAACTAGTAGCGAACCAACATCTTGAAGCTAAAGACACAGATCAGACCAGCATCTTAAGAACCGACCAGAGCCGACCAGTCAGTAGACCACTTGGAAGAAATGTCCCAGCTACACAAGAAACATACTACAAAAGAAGTAAGCTACCAACTAGCTACTCAAGTAAGCAAAAAGGATTAGGCGTGGGAGTATAACCACGTATGTCCTCATTACTCATATTTTCATAGTATTAATAGAAAAGAACTCTCACCATTTACATACCCAAAACAAGGGGTATATAACAACAAAACTCCTTTTCGATACCGGTCACCACCAACTCAGCGAATGAGTATCAATAGCCTAGATAATCTAATCTGTCTGGTAAAACACAGTAGATGTGGCACTCCAACTCAGCAGTACGATTTTCCAGTTTTAGCGTTTATAATTTTCAAACAATTCTAAGAGCGCTAATTCTTCATTTAACATTTTTAAACAGACTGATCAACAAAAGACTCTCACAGTCTCCTTATTATCTGTGATCAATTTTATTTTTCCTTAAATCAACAAAAGCCCCGAAGAAGATCTACTAAACAGATTGAATCACTGCAGCGTTAGCTGAATATATATCACTCATTTTATTGAACCTGTGTTTTTTCAAATTTTTCACTATATATATATATATATATATATATATAATATATATATATATATATATATATATAAGGGTAAGATAATATGCTATGGGTCAAATAGATCTGTTGAAGATTAATCATATTCAATTTGACAATGTGCAAAAAACTTATGACTAGCACAACTTGGATCTGTGTTGTAAAGTGGGGAATTGATGGTAGGTGAGATGATCCACCCCAGATTCAAAAACAATCTCCCTGGTCTAGTGCTAGTGAAAAAGAGACTACCTTGCTGTCTGGTTGATACTGACAGTAGGCCACTCCACAAACTTTACTTACTTACTTAAAATAAATGAGAAACTTTATTAGTCTTTAGATTACTTTTTGAGATTACTTTGTGAAAGAAAGTACTTGGAAGGCCACACTTGATAGTTTAGACGGCTGCATGTTCCCTACTCCTACATTACAACATATAAGATATCTTGGAGGCTCGTGGCATACTGGTTAGAGTTGTAGAAAATGGACTCGTCGACCAGAGTTCAAAATCATCATATAGACTTTCTCGATCTTCCGCTGATACCAACAATAGGACACTTCGCACACATTATTTATAGAGCTGAACATGATATCGATTTAGGCAAATGTAATTGAAAATCGTATTTAACACTTTACCTACTTTAAAACGCTCGCAGCGGCGCTTTCGCCACTGCGATCCTACCGAAATTCGTTGGTGCTTAGTTCACTATAACTAAGCAGGACTCAGATTATAATAATAGTAGGACTTTATTTGAATAGAATGAGTTGTGAGGTGAATATATAGTGAAATTTGAAATATCACATGATACAGGTAGAAAATACCAAGAAAATCAGGTTTTGCCGTGGGGGGAATTTGGTAGGCAAAGAGTTAAAATTGATGTACCTGGTGTCGCTTAAGATGCATATTCTACATTTTGATCACGATTTTATTAGTGCCGTTAGCTATTTGGTTTGAACATAAATATGATATAAATAATGCTTACATAGTATTGATTTATATTTATATTAAACATATATATACTATATTAGCTTGTTTAGGGACATCAGGTCCTATCAGGTGGGTGAGAGAAAATAACATGCTTGTCTCCAGGGGAACGTCTCGTCAGGCAATACCAGTCCTTTATCTAAAGGGAGTAAGGACCTGGTGTTTTGCTCGGTGCTCGAGGCCCCTTCAAAGGGAATACCGACGAGACCTTTAATTTTATTTCGGACCATTGATATTGACATGGGCGTAGGTTTGGTCATAGTTGCCCATGTTACAAAAAAGATTTTGTTATTCTCACCTGATACTTATATACGATTTATATATAGTTAAGAATGTGGTTGAAAATAGAGGAAAAAGTGGATATAACAACACAACAACTAAATTCAATTTATTGTGAAAATCAAATGCTTTTTACAGTCTACTTTTATATTTAAAAGAGAATACAAAAAGCATTTGGTGTACACAATAAATTTTGACAAAGCTTCGCTAAATACCGGGGCGAAATATCAATTGAATTTAGTTGTGTTGTTTTATCCACATTTTCCCTCTATTTTCAACCACATTTTGTCGGATTTACTCAATCCTTGACTTCTCATAGTTAAGAATATAGAGTAAAGAAGATCTAATCTATCAGGAACCAAACTGGTTGACATCATTGAGTTCAGATTGGGAATTTTTAGTCTCGATTTATTCTTGCATGTGATGTAGTGCAGTTTTCTCAGCACCAAAGAAACTGGGTTACGCTCAATTCATGCTAAAAGCACCAGTTCCCGCTAGATAACGAAAGTTAAGCCGCGATGATCCTGTTCAATACTTAATTGGGTGACCCCTTAAACAACATCTGGTACTGTAATCAACATATTTTGTTTATCAAAATTACTTGCTTTGGTATTAAATGGACTGAAAAGGGTTGACATTCAGTAAAAACAAAACAACCAACCATCCAACCAAAGAATCTGGTGTCCGGCTGTGTGACCGACATCTAAATGTCAATCCCGAAATCCCAATTGGCAGATGTGAGAAATGGTCACAATCAAGATAGTTTTCAGTAGAAATTTCACCGATTTTCCATATGTGAGAGATCCTCTGCCATCGGGGAAAATTTTGTATTTAAAAAAAAAAAAATGAATTAAAATAACTTTCGCTAAAAAGAAAATAATTAAAAAATGAATAAACAAAAGTGATTCCTGTAAAAATGTGTGTAATGCGTTTTAACTTGAGAATCGTTTAATCTCTCTAGAAACACAAAAAGTGAGTTATTAACTGAGAAAACACTGTAATTGATGCTTTCTTTTTTTCTTCTTTTTCTTAAAAATTTAAACTACTTGAATATGGCTTGATCAAATCTTAGTAAATTGACGCCGCAAGAATCTTTTAAATTCGTTTTCCAAAACCTTTATACGAGTTTTATAATGTTTGATTTTATTTTAAACATTTTACTAGTTAAAAAAATGAGGGGGCGATTTTGAAAAAAAAAAATTTCTTTAACGAACATGAAATCAAGAGATTTTTTACATCTTTACAGCCGGTAAACTCCCCACCCATTTCTTGGGTGCGCTGCGATATATTAATTTTTTTCTTTTCTTCATCCACTCAAAAACATAACTTCACATCTAACTGCCCTTTGGGCTGGTCCAAACGGAAATTGCAACACGGATAATAAATAAATAATAATTCGATTTTTTGGAGATGACGTGTTTGATTCTTTTTTCTTTCTTAATGTGAAAGCGACCTCATATTTTCATCTCGTTTTTGTCTTAGCCAACTTTCTTTAGCACTTCTCCATATCACTCGCCCTGTCTGCTGCAGAAGTACAATACAACGATGACACCTCTTCAAGTGAGCATAATCCCTCCAATGAGGTCCCCGGTTGGTCGTGTGTTGCATAGGGCTCGACTCAGGCCACAAAATCGTACATGTTATATACTGTTGCTGGGTCGTATGTGTTAGTAATGGAGTATAAGGATTCACACGTAGACATATGTAGTAGTAAGACTTTTAACGTTTATTTAATTCCCTCGTGGCGAGTGTGCGGGTGACGGCGTTGACAATGGAAACTACTACTGCTGTTACTATTAGGATCTGAGGCAAAGAGGGGTGGCCGAACCACACTGACGCTGGCTGCGATGGTGCGTGACCAGCGCGGTCACGCACGTTCTCGTCCTGTCTCTCACCTTGACTGCTCTGTTCGCCGTCTCTCTGGGGTGTCCTTCTGGGCTGCCCTGATAACCGCTTAAGTATTGACGACCGCCCACACATTCTTTTGTTCCTTGACCGGAAGTCCTTTCTCTTTGTTCAAATTCGCGTTTGTCCAGATGAGTCCTTTGTCACACCAGACCCTCTGTATACCCTAGACATTGTCTTCTCAGTTCAATTTTCCTTTGTCTTTTCGACTTCCCGCGCAAAACAAACAGTCAATCTGCAACACGTGGATGGTGACCCGTGATGCTTAAGGACGGAATCCTAGTGGCTGAGCAGCCCATGACATGCAACTCTATTTTAACCGTCGCTTAGGCTAGAATCGTCGATTGATCGGAGGGGGCTTATTAGACTTACCACCTAGGCACTAGGCACCGATGGTAAATCTGATAGGCCCCCTCCGATCAATCGGCTGGTCACGTCAAGCCCTAGCATCTATATGATTGTCACGATCCTGTTTCCCTTATGACAACGTCCTACCTTTTTATCATATTATATATATAATATTATATATATATATATATATATATATATATTTACCAACCCCTCCACACGAGCAGGATGCGACACAAGGTCAATTTCTTAAGCGAAGTTTAACAGGTTTGAATTCAGAGTTTTCCTTCTCATAGACTGGTTACCTAGCCATGGTTAAAGAGTCCAGTCTGCCTGCTATTTACCCATAGCTAAAGGGAGAATTGGATTCATACCTTTCCCAAGGGTATTAGCGCTATGTGAAATGCCAACAGCTTCGTCCAGGAATTGAACTCGCGTTGACGAGTCCATTTCCTACGACTCTAACCATTAGACTACGCGCCTCCTTTTTATCATATATGTGCTAAAAGGCGGTGGCTGAGGATCAGTGTCCTGTGTATTAAGTTAAAAAACATCTCATGGTGAAGTTCGAATATTTGAGCTCTGGGGAGTGTGCAGTACCTCTTTATTGTCATGGTTCTCTCTGGATTGGAGTGGGAGTATCAATTATGCTCCAATCTATGGGTTGGATAAAAAACATCTTATTAAAAAAAATGAGTTAGAAAATGTTTAATACACATCAAGAATGAATAAAATTAAACGCCTTCGGCACAAAATAACTCAGCACGTGTAGACATGCCGTAAAATCAACCAACCAAGCAATCAACCGCAACACCACATTCATCTGATTAAAGGGTTAAACTCAATTTTTATATTTGAAATGATTTAATAGGCGTTCTTTGTGTGATCAAATGTTAGTGCTATTCGCTGAATTGCGTCCTGGCCTTAAAAAAACGCTAGGTGGTGATATCTGAAGAAGTGCGTATTCTACACAAAATATGTACACATGGGTCTACCAAGGTTTTTTTTTAATCAAAACGTAAGAAGCCAATGAATATCATTTCTACCAAATTATTAATACACTTAAATTTAATGAGAAAAATATTTCTTAAACAATTCACTATATGATTATATATATGAGTTATGAATATAAATTATAAAATTAGACTAGGCATCAAATAACCCGCAAGTATTGATATACCATTAAACTAAATAAACAAAGAACCAACCGTCTGTCATCCTCTTCATTTAACTGATAGAAATGTTTGTGATTGCAAAGAACGTCAAATATCTCATTAATAAATTAGGATTGTTAGCTTGAAAATTCAGCTATTTTGTCAGTCCCTTCAAGATCATGGCCCCAGGTACAAACAGCTTAAGATTTAATCCCCAGGGTTGGGAACCCCTTTCTACACAGGAGGCTTACCAAAGATGGGTGTGTAGGCGTTTAATTGTAATAGAACAAAATCTGATATGAATGAAAATACGTTATACAATAAATAATGAATTTGTTAATGAATATCATCAACCTGAAATGTGAATGGGGAAATGTAAACAAATTTGTGGCAGTTATGCTATTGCTTTAAATTTTGGAAAACTTCGAAAGAATTCAAATATTATTCTAAACTGTAATCCTAAGCCAGACAAATTAAGATGGAACACACTTTAAGTACACAATCATTTGTTCACGAATATTAGCGGTGTTTAACTCTTTGCCTACCAAAATTCTCACACGGCTGCACAAAATGTTCTTGGCATCTTTCCATTCAACAGGTTCCCTATTGCAAAAGCATCAAGTACAACTCTCAGGGTTGGTTCACAGACATAAAGCAGACGGCAGAGTTGTTAGCGTGGTGTATATTTTCCTCGTACTCCACTTGTACAAGGTCTGGCACAAAGGCCCTATTTACGTGGGACCACACAAACGCCGAGACTCATGGGTGGCAGGTGGAAAATTTCCGTCGATCTCATCGGCATTCCCCCTCAAGGAGGGCACCTCAGGCGCTGGGCAATAAATCGAGCCCTGCTCCTTTAAATCGAGGGGGCAGGTATTGCCTGGGGTGATAGACCCCTGAGATCGACGCTATTAATTCAACATACCGGTCCAGTGGCCGAAGCACTCCAGACCCCCGCCCCGAAGGACGGGTTGGTATTGGGGTGACCTTTCAGTGTAAACAATTAGTGATTTAATATGACATCATACAAAGAAAATTTAGTACAACTGTGGGGGACATTTTGTAGGTGAAGAGTAAAGTTTATTAAAAAGTGCAGTCTTTCCATTTTTTTTTTATTCATGGTCTGAATACAACGTAATTAAACGATCCATAGAAAATTTAAACTGGTAAGAAATCTGTAATCAAATTTTGGGGTAAAGTGGGGAAAAAAGAAAAAAAAAGAAAGTGTTTAGCCAGCTAAGATTTTAAAAGGACTAAATATCAGCCTGTCACCCCTCAATGACCCCTGAACTAGATTTTTTAAAAAGTCCCACAATTTCTGCACAAGTGCGGGAGCGGATAAGTCCCATTTTCCCACCCCGACACGACAAGCGGAAATAAGGAGCCTCATCCTCTTTCACTGGGTGTCTCACAAGGATACGCAGGTCTATTGTTCGAACTACGGTATGTGGGTGTTTTAACTATCCTCGTGAGTTGCGCGATAGTGGTAATGAATGGAATTTATTTAAAAAAACCTATTCTTCCTCCCTTTCATTGAAAAGGCCAAATTGAGCGAGCAAGAAAGAAATAACCCATTAGGCCTATCTGCAACCCACTAATCTTTCGTATATTGTTTGTTTTTTTACCCTATTAACTATATTTAATGTTGCTCGTAACCTATTAGCTACCCGGTCTACCACAATACTACATAATCTTTTTTGTGGCGCACTGACTACGCGACAAGAGATTAAAAGATATCCCTTTCTCATCTTGTATGAGAAACCGCGAATGTCTAACTTCCTAATTAACTTCCTGATAAGAAACTTCAACATTTCCATGTTCCTGACTTTGGGTTTTATGGACTGTATTAGATCGTTTTCAATCCTGACCTGTATCAGACCATGAGATTGGGAGTGATTTCCTTCTTAGAATGAGCAAATAAGGCTTCGAAATGACATACCTTTGTAATTAGTGAAAACATTTTTTGGGTTATTGGCTTCGTTATCATCGGTGGACGCATGGAATTCCTTTAGGATATTTGCAGTGTACGCAGATTAACTCCCAAATACTGTGACTTCTAATTGGATGTACTGGTGTGAAGGTCAAGCAGTAGAGCATGCAGTTTCTAAATTGCTGGTGAAGGAGATTTGTTCATGTAGACAGAAAGTGAAAAATCAAAGCCCGAATTTGTTCAATTATTTGGTGGATATAAGCCGCACTACCATGCACCACTTAAAATTATAGACTACGCGAGGTCATGTGGTTTAAACCTCAGCCAATCAACAGCTATAATACGTGACTGGTCGACTACTTAATCATTGATACTGATACAATATATATACATATATATATATATATATATATAATATATATTATATATATATATATGTGTGTGTGTGTGTGTGTGTGTGTGTGTGTGTAATATATGTGTGTGTGTAATATATAATTGTATAAGTTTCATCCACGACTGATGTTTAATAAGCCGATACTTAAGTGTTTCGGTTTGTTTAACAAGCAGTCCTACGGGCTTTCCTTTGTTTAAAAAATTATTAGTTAAAAAAAATCTGCGAGCCTCTAATCTTGGTTTGTGGCTGCTTTTGTTGATATTCAAATATGTGAAAAAGACGTACTTTATATATATATATATATATATATATATATATATATATATATATATATATATATATATATATATATACTTCGTGAAGTGCCACAGAAGTAAAATGTGAATAAATCTTGAATTAGTATGTAGTATATCCAATATTAAAATATCAAATTAACATGAGAATATGCGTATATTTCATTTGAGATGGAAATATGTTTATATAATCCAATTCTATACATAAAAAAGGCATTGAAGAATCGGATTGCAATTAATTATAAAATAAATAAAAATATAGAAATGAGTAATTGTTTCCATTCAAACTTTCGAGAGGTTGCAGTTTCTCTTTCAGATGCAAAGTTAAAATAATGGAATACAATGGTTGCACTGTGTGTGTCTCTTGCGGTTTTTGCGTGGCGAGTTCGCTCTATGTGTCTGTGTCAATAGGTACAGGGAACATTCCTGAAACAATATCACATTAAGAGATGTAAACAGAAGATGAAAGTAATCAAGAAACACCGGTTCATAATAATATAAGTTAAGACAAACACACATACACACACATACACACACACCGATATATATATATATATATATATATATATATATATATATATATATATATATAATTAATGTTGATATTATGATTTCACACTCATAACTTCAAGTTTCTTGGTAGTCCAATCATCAGATGAGAAGTGGTTGAGATGTCAAAAACCAGTCGTGAAATGAAATTTTTTACCATTTCACGACTGGTTTTTGACATCTCAACCACTTCTCATCTGATGATTGGACTACCAAGAAACTTGAAGTTATGAGTGTGAAATCATAATATCAACATTAATTATAAATCTGCTCTGCTTTATTAGCATTGAGCACCTTTCCATGCAAAATACTTTTCTCATTTTTCATTCACTATTCATTATATATTTATATATATATATATATTATATATATATATATATATATATATATATATATATATATATAATAAACTAGATGGGAGCTGCACAAGAATGCTGCGGGTGATCCCAAACAAGACGTGGAAACAACACCCTACGAGAAAACAGCTGTACGGTAACCTGCCACATATCACCCAAACCATCCGAGTAAGATGGACGAGACACGCGGGACACTGCTGGAGAAGCAAGGACGAACTCATAAGCGACGTCCTCCTGTGGAAGCCAGCACATGGACACGCCAGTGTGGGCCGACCAACAAAGACGTACATTGATCTGCTCTGTGCGGATGCAGGATGCTGCATAGAGGACCTCCTGAGAATGATGAGCGATAGGGACGGATGGAGAAAGATTGCCATGGATATCCGCGCTGACAGCGCGACATGATGATGATGATGATGATATATACAATAAATGAAGGAAAAAAATTAAACTTGCTTCGTTACAATAATTTATTTCAACCGCTCTTTCCTTTCAGTCACTGGATCTAGGCACATTACTGTCTAACTGCATCAACTTGGTTAAACCACACATGGAAAGATACTAAATACAGGAATAAAAAATATATACATATATATGTGTGGGCGTGTATCTAAATATATTCATATACATATATATATATATCTTATTATAATGGAGATTGTGTGTTTTTCTGTCTGTAACCGAAACTATATTACTACTCAAGTAACAATTCCCTTTGTTATTTACGTCACATTCTTCATGATTTTATTTTCATTTAAACCTCAATTATTAATAAAATTGTTTTTAGATTATTAATACTGTTGACCATATCTACATACTAACAATATGCAATTGTATTTATATATACAACAATATAGCGGTTTGTAGTGTGAATAGGAAGGCTAATTTGCATATTGATATTAAAAATGTGATTTTAATAAATATGTGCTTAGTATTATTGATTTCTAATTTTTTGTTTTATCTTAATGAATATGAGCAAAAATCTCTTCAATAAATCTTAAAAGAAATCCCTTAACAAGAAGAAATAACTAATATTATTCTTTACTTCCTATTTTAACTAAACAGTTAAATTAGGAAAATTTAACAATGAAAGACGGGAGTAAGGGAAAATGATGGAATAGTTTCAACGTTGTTCTATTTTTCAATCATACCCCCTCTGTTCCAAATCTTTTTATCTACATTCTTATTCAGTTTCATTAGCCTTTCTAATTTAATATGATATTTTATCATATTAAAACTTAAATACTTGCACCCGGAGGGTGCATATATTTGCTAGTATATATATATATATATATATATATATATATATATATTATGCGCGTGTATGTGTGTGTAGGTAAGTTTTTGATATATGCATGAGTGTGTGAGGGCTTTTTCTGTGATTATGTGTCAATGCGTACATAGTAATAATTCTGAAAGCAGATACGCATTAAAAGAAGGTAAACAGACAATTGAAGTAATCAAGAAACACTGGTTCACTATCATCTGAGAATTTAAATATATATATATATATATATATATATATATATATATATATATATATATATACGGGAGAAATATGAGGAGATTATCTAACAGTATGTGGTGAAAGGTAGACAAACACGGGTGTTGTAGAAAATGGATGTTTATTGTAGGTAGTAATATCGACGATGCAACGTTTCGGTCTTTTAGACCTTCTTCAGGACTTTAGGAGTAGAGTTCTTGCTTCAGTAGTGAATGTTTTCTTGCTTCAGTAGTGAATATTTTCTTTTCATTAGAAAGAAACATCCCGCGTTTGTCTACCTTTCACCACATATATATAAATGCGTGTGTGTGTGTGTATGTGTGTGTGTGTGTGTGTGTGTGTGTGTGTGTGTGAGAGAGAGAGAGAGAGAGAGAGAGAGAGAGAGAGAGAGAGAGAGAGAGAGAGACTCTGTGTTTGTGTGTATGTGTGAAAAATATATATAAATCAATAAGAAATCGAAACAATACTAACTCTATAATAATGTATCAAAAGAAAGAATCCATTACGGCAGATAATAAAAAAAAACGAATGCATTGTCGCGTAATCATGTCCAAAGAAAATGTCTCATCAAAAATATGCGAGTCACAATAAAAAAATATGTGCATATGTAAAATCATTAGGATAAAGAAAAAATGTTATCCTTACACCAGTAAATATTTATTGTAGTCGTCATTCCTATTGTTTTAGAGAAAGGAAAACATTACAAAGAAATAGGATGCAACTGGAACGTCATGTTTTGCACAGATATTAAACGAGAAATAACAGTTTCAATAAACCCAAACAAAAAAATACTTAATCCAAAATATTTATTTTCTGACTAGTTTCTGTATGTACTTTCTGACATATTTAACTCTTTTAACCACCCTGTCGGCTGGGGCGTTAGAATGCACAGACTGCACCTCTGCAGAGGGGTAAGACTCCCCCAATGGGGCTACCTGTTGGCCGTGGGTGGCGACCCGTGATGCTTTAGGATAGAGCCCAGGTGGATGAGCAGTTCATGACATGCAATACTCCACTTTGGCCCTATCTTGTGCTAGACGGGCGGTCGGAGAGGCCCCCTCCGATCAATCGGCTGGTCACGTCAAGCCCTAGCACCTATATGATTTTCCCAGCCCTATTGCCCCTATGGCAAGCCCCAACCCCTTTTTATCATATGGATGCTAGAAGGCGGTGACTGCGGGTCTACATGTCCTGGGAATGACGTTAAATTCTATCTGATGGCGAGGTTCCAGTTTTGGAGGTTTGGGGAATGTGGAGCACCCCTTCATTACCATTGCTCCTTGGTCCCCTCTGACCCGGAGAGGTAGTACCTGTTAGGGTCCCATCTATGGGTTAAATAGAAAATGCATTTATAAAAAAATTCTATTATCCATTAAGAATTGATTTATTTCAAAACTTTATCGGCATTAAATGACCCACTGAGGTCGATATGCCGTAAAACAAAACAAACCAAACAAACATTAACTCTTTTAAAACTCAACAATTATTTAAGTAGGTTTTCTCCAGCAATTTCGGTTGGTTGGTTGGTTCGTTGTGTTACATAATCTATACAGTTGCATAAGATTATTGTCAATCCCCTGTATTTCTGAAGGGATGGCCCTTATCATATCACGGGCGGGACTTTCCATGGAATATTACAGAAAGCCCGCGAAATACGTCAAGTCACGTGGGACCTGGTTGGGTCCTCAGTTTTGGCTTGGACGTCAGGCAGATAAGATATGTCTGCTTTAGTTGGGATTCACCTGCATACGCGCGCTATGTTTAGTTACATGAAATGTTAAGGTAAGTAAATAAAAGCTTACGAAAATAACATGGTTTTGTGGTTGATGAATGTCTTGGTAACAAGACTGATCTAGAAGACCAGACACGAAGTACCTAAGACTAGGTCTAGACGCTGGAAGAAGAACGTAAGATACCAAATTAGGGTCCCATCTATGGGTTAAATAGAAAAGAATTATTTATAAAAACAAATTGAGTATCCATTAAGAATTGATTTATTTCAAAACTTTGTCGGCATTAAATGACCCCACTGGTGTTGATATGCCGTAAAACAAAACAAACAAACAAACAAACAGTTAATATACCCCTTTACATATCGGGTATATAATTGGGAGAGAGATGAGAGAATAAGATGGGTACTTACTTTTCTTACTTGTTCTAGCTTCTTCTTTCCTCTGTTCATCTGATTTCTTTCTTCTTCTGTTGGTCAAGTCATCTGTAAACATTTATTGTTTGTAATAAATAAGCAAGACTTTGTTTTTTAAAAAATTCTTTATTGAGAACCCACAGCTCTAAAAAGGTTTTTAACCGCACTATGAGATGTCAGCATCTTGCGAGTGAAGACTCTAACTGATTATCCATTAAGAATGAATTTATTTCAAAACTTTTTAAATGTCCCCAATGAAGTTGATATGCCGTAAAATAAACCAAACCAAACCAAACCAAATTCTCTAGGAAAGATTCCATGCAAATAAAAAAAGATGCCATAAAAGATTATAAGTTACAGAGGAAAAATAGAAGTAAGAAAAAGGCTATACAACAGTTGGTTCGTTGGTTCGTTGGATAGTTAGATTTTACGCCATGTCAAACTTTGGGTTATTCTATCTCTCTCTAAATCTTTGTTTTATTCATTCTTGTTGGGTATTCAATATTTTTAAACTCAATCTTTATTTAGATACATCTTTAAATTCATTTTTTATCTATTTAACCCATAGATCGGGCCGTAACAGGTAATATCACTCACTGTCGATTTATTCTCTTTTCACCCTCTCTTTCTCCTTTTAATCTTCCTTTCTCTCATCTTTCTTTCTTTTCTTTCTTTCTTTCTTTCCTTCTCTTTCTTTTTCTTTCTTCCTTTCTTTTCTTTCTTCTTTCCTTCTTTTTTCTTTCTTCCTTCTTTCTTCTTTCTTTCTTTCTTCTCTTCTTTTCTTTCCTTTCTTCTTTCTTTCTTCTTTCTTTTTCCTTTTTCTTTTCTTCTTCTTCTTTCTCTTTCTTCTCTTTCTTTCTTTCTTTTCTTTTCTTCTTCTTTTTTTTCCTTTTTTCTCTTTCTCCCTTCTTTCTTTTCTTTCTCTTTCTACTTTCCTTCCTTTCTCTTTCTTCTTTCCTTCTTTCCTTTCTCTTTTTTCCTTCCTTTCTCTTTCTTCCTTCTTTCTTTCCTTTCTCTTCTTTCCTTTCTCCAATTCAAATTTTCTATGGGAATAGTGGCAATGAAGGGATGCTTCACATTCCTCAGACGTGCAGATCTGAAACCTTACCATTAGATGCAGTTTAACGCCATACGTAGGACTCTAAGACCCTCTACCACCGTCTACAAGCACATAGATAATAAATAGGGTTTGTGGATTACCACAAATGTAACAGACTCGCGAAAATCATAGAGGTGCTTGGGCTTGACGTAACCAGCCAAATGATCGGAAAGAGCCACACCGAGTGCCCCGAAAGCATAGGTAAAAGCCAAAGTGGTGCATGTGTAACGTAGCTGGTCTTATTTAAAAGGGGGATATGTCGTATCAATGATAATGATTGATAATAATACTTATTTCTAGTCCTGTTTTACTTTGAGAGGCTGGAATCTGGGTGTTGGGATTGCTGTTGAGTTGGCTGGCATTCTTTGCTGTTTGAGTCTGGAAACCACTTGGGATTAACATGAAGACATATTGGATTATGCCATTCATAGATTTTGATAATAGCCCAAGGTGTTCTTATCTTTTTCTCATGAGATTTTTTATTTGGTACTCAAGTCTAAACGCCTTGGATGACAGACACATTTTTGCGTCTGCCCCAGCCACTGCCTCGTTCTAAAATGACCTTAC
>CM042138.1:9156025-9178525 GCA_023376005.1 Doryteuthis pealeii | reverse complement strand
AATTGTGTGTGTCTACTAGCATCTATGTGGATGTGTATGTATTTGTATTTATTTGTTTCAGCACTTTTACAAATTAATATAACTGCATTGGACCAACGCAGTGTGCTCATGAGAGTTGAAATAAATTATTACTCTATTGTGAATAGTCGTCAAAGTGAAAGTCCGTAGAGTTCAATGAATAAACCAATGCAATAAACAACAGGTATTTTAACTCTGAGCCAAAAGTTTTGAAATAAACTTCATTCTTATCATATTCTTCTATTCTAACAAGAAATCACTAATAATATTATTATAGGAAAAAAAATAGATGGGGAAAATAAAGATTTAACTCAACAACTTTTTGTTGAGGCGGGGGGGGGGGCAAAAAGAAGCGAATCCAACGCCTTCTCGCAGACTAAACTTTCTTTTTGCAAACACCGATTTCTTCTTCTTCTTCTTCTTCTTCTTCTTCTTCTTTCTTCTTCTTCTTCTTCTTCTTCTTCTTCGTCGTCGTCGTCGTCGTAAAGTGGAATATTGCAAGTCATGGACAGCTCAGCCACCTGGGTTCCATCCTTAAGCATCACAGGTTACCACCCAGGGTCAACAGGTGGCCCCATTGGGGGAGTCTTACCCCTCTGCAGAGGTGCAGTCATGCATTCTAACGCCCTAGCTGACAGGGCGGTTAAGAAGCGGACCCTAATAAACAGAATATTTTATATGGAAATTCATTAAATATGTTAATTCATCGGAATTATAGCCAATTCATTTGTTTCCTATTTTATCATACAGTCGGTGATCTGGTCCCTAGTTACCCCAAATATATTCAATCTTAGATATATATATATATATACCAACCCCTCCGCACGAGCAGGATGCGACACAAGGTTAATTTCTTAAGCGGAGTTTAACAGGTACTTGCCTCTCATCCCACTTATGAGGGCGTGACACAAGAACATTTTATGTGGGCCCACCCACAAGCCGAAGCTCATGGGTGGTAGGTGGAAAAAATTGCGTCAATCCCGTCGGCATTCCTCCTCAAACGGAGCGCCTCAGGCGCTGGGCAATAAACCAAGTCGTGCCCCTTTAAATCAAGGGGACAGATATTGCCTGGGTGGATAGCCCCCTGGGATTGACGCTGTTAATTTAACACACCGTTCCAGTGGCCGAAGCACACCGGTCCCCCGCCCCGCTCCTAGACAGGTTGCCTTAGCAAGGTTGAAGAGCCCAGTATACACTACTATTTACCCATAGCTGGAGGGAGTATAGTTGGATTCATACCTTTCCCGAGGGTATTAGCGCGATGTGAAATGTAAACAGTTTCGTCTAGGATTTGAACTCGGGTCGACGAGTCCATTTCCTATGACTCTAACCATTATGCCACACGCCTCCTATATCTTAAATATAAATAACACCACTAGATTCCTCCTAAACTTCTGCCCAAGATAAGTTTTATTTGATCTTATTACAGTGCTTCTTAATTGCATTCCCGAACACACACACAGAGAGAGAGAGAGAGAGACAGACAGAGACAGACAGACAGACAGACAAACAGAGAGAGAGAGCATGAATCCTAAAGAATCTTCACTTTAACTCGGCTAGTTCTACTGAATAGAACAAAAGTAAATCAGTTAACTTGTTCGCCTTTTATTACCTATCATTAATTCAGAGACGTGATTACTTGTATTTATATATTAACCCCACTTAGTCCATGAGCACGGCATTACATCTTTACTAGTTGAGATGGAATTTATCTAATAGTCCATTAATTTATAGGTGAGCATAAAATAAATCAGCGAATTAACGCTTCATTACGGGTCACTTGTAAGCTAAATATTTTCAGTTGCCAATTTCTTAACGTAGTAATCTTATCTGTTAATTCAAATCTTATCTCATTTAATTAATGTTTCTTTCCTGCGTCAGGGAAGTGCGCTTACTGTAATGGTGAGTGACCTAAGAAAATGTAATCGTCGATTTAAATTCAACTTCATATCAAGGTTGTTTAGACTCATTTGGCCTTAATGGCCTTGGGAAAGGCACAATTACATAGGTTCTCACAGATTTGAATAAATAGTAGGTCAGAATGGATTATGTAGCCTTGGTTCGACAACCAGGCTAAGAGAAAGAAAACTTTTAATTTAAGCCGGTTTTATCGCTATAATATTAACTTTGTGTCTCTTCCTTCCTCGGCACGGGGGTGGGGATGGGTAAATACGTACTATTCTGGGCGATATACATTGACTGTAGATTTCTGGATGTCAAGTTTAATTGTCACAGTTTCTTTGAAGATGAAAGAGAGAGAGAGAGAGAGAGGGGGGTAGAGATAGTGAGTAAGGGAGGAAATAGATGGAGAGAGAGGCAGAGAGAGTCAATGAGGGAGGAAAGAGAGGGAGAGTGAAGGAGGGAGAAAGTGAGGGCGAGTGAAGGAGGGGCAGGGGAGACGGAGGGGTATATGGCGAGGGGAGGGAGGGGGTATATGGCGAGTGAAGGAGGGGGTGGAGGGTGAGTGAAAGAGGAGGACAAGAGTGCTAGTAAACAAGAGAGGGATAGAGGGCGAGTAAAGCAGGGAGGAGAGTGGGTAAGGAGGGAGAGAGATAGAGGGGGAAGTAGAATGAGAGAGAGAGAGAGAGAGAGAGAGAGAGAGAGAGAGAGAGAGAGAGGCGTCTTCCACAAAATCATATTTAGCTTTTTAATTAGACGTATTCTGCCTAGTTTATGATGTTCGATCACGTGAAATCAGACCTTAACATTCACGACCCCTGTATTCTTTCTGCTATAAAAAAATGTTTTTAAAAATATTTTTTCTTTAGTATTATCTGCGTTATTTGGACTATTATCCCCATCTTTATTGTTATTTGTACAACGTTTCGACCGATATGCCCTCCGGCCTTCTTCATGTATTTCTTGTCGGACTCGTGAACCTTCTCGGACTCAGGAACCTTCTTTTCGGACTCGGGTACTTTCTTGTCGTAATCGGGAACCTTCTTGTCGTAATCGGGAGCCATTACGGAACTTTGAACCTAACCCTTTATTCACTCCACGGGGGTATACTCGTTCCGCTAACCATAGCTGGGGTAGAATCGTTAATCTGTGTTAATTATTATTCTATGTTACTGCTGCCCTTGATCAGGATTGAACCTTCAATCTAGTGATAACTGTCACTTTTTTCTTTAGTTCTAGAATATTCTATGCTTAAAAGAAGGCGTATTCATTTCTTATTCGTCTATCAACATGTTACTCATGACAAAGAGCGCCTCGTCCCGCCAAGACTAGTTAGGTCACTGGGTCGGGATTTCTAGAATCTGTCGTCGCAAATCATCTATAAATTATCTTTTTCAGTCAAAATATTTTGAGGCAACCTAAATTTTGAGGTCAAGTAATCTTTAGGAACTGGGTCGTTGATTCCAGAACTTTTTTTTTCTTTCTCCCAAGATTAGTACAGTTTTTATGTGTTAATTTCTTTCTTTTCTCTTAGATTTTCATTTTCTTTTTTTTTTTTCTGTCTTCTTTCTTTTAGATTTCATTCCCTTTTATCTATAATTCCATATAATTTCTTCCTCTTCTCAAGCATTATATTTCCTATACCCTTTCTTTTCTTCTTCATCCATTCTCTTTCAAGTACATTCTTTTTTCTTCTTTTCCTTCCTCGGGATTTATTCTCTTTTATTCGTAACATTTTCCACAATTCCTCATTACTCCCCACACCAATTCCTAACTCTACAATTGGCCGGACATCGAAGACCAGGGCGCATCTCCATGAACGCTCAACAGTTGCTGATCATTCCTGTCCCGTTTCACGGCCAAAAATGTTATTTGCCCCCCCCCCCCCACACACACACACACGAGCCATTCTGTTCCATTTGCACAGTAACGTTAATTCCCGCCATTTCCGCTGCCCAACATGGCATTCTGGGACTCCATAGCAACATAATGAGTGCGCGCGCACACGCACACACACACACACACACACACACACACACACACACACACACATATTTTAGTCTATAAATCCCATAGTCTATTACATCATCATATCATTTTTATATGTTCTATTTTTAGCAATATGTAATCAGAGTGTTATAGTGACTTTGTCTGAGTACTTAATAATGCTTACTGCCGAATGTAACATTACTATTCTCTTATTGTTTTTATTATATTCAGATAACACCTGCAAACTAACAATACAAAGTCTTAGCAAAAAGATTTAAATGCTACTCACTGCACCCAGGTGAGTTCTTTTTAGAAAAAAAAAAAGAGTTTGATAATGAAAACTAAATCTGCGTATAGAATTTGCTTAAATGATGTCGAAATGAATCCCTGTGAATTTTTTTTCTTAATCAATATTGCGAACGTCTAAGACAATAATAAATATAAAGAAACACCAATCAGCCAAATTCAAATGTTGATAAGGTTGAAATAAATTAGCTTGAAGCGCACTATGATGTTTATTTGTAGTGTAACATTTATGTTGCAGTCAGCAAAGAGAATGTATCATAATCCTCGTGAAGGGATATTTTATCAACTTGTATAGAGAAAACAATGTGAGTTGTACACACATATATATATGTGTTAATTTCTTTCTTTTCTCTTAGATTTTCATTTTCTTTCTTTTTTTCTGTCTTCTTTCTTTTAGATTTCATTCCCTTTTATCTATAATTCCATATAATTTCTTCTTCTTCTCAAGCATTATATTTCCTATACCCTTTCTTTTCTTCTTCATCCATTCTCTTTCAAGTAAATTCTTTTTTCTTCTTTTACTTCCTCGGGATTTATTCTCTCTTATTCGTAACATTTTCCACAATTCCTCATCACTCCCCACACCAATTCCTAACTCTACAATTGGCCGGACATCGAAGACCAGAGCGCATCTCCATGAACGCTCAACAGTTGCTGATCATTCCTGTCCCGTTTCACGGCCAAAAATGTTCTTTGTCCCCCCACCCACCCACACACACACACACGAGCCATTCTGTTCCATATGCACAGTAACGTTAATTCCCGCCATTTCCGCTGCCGGCAACATGGCATTCTGGGACTCCATAGCAACATAATGAGTGCGCGCGCGCGCACACACACACACACATATTTTAGTCTATAAATCCCATAGTCTATGACATCTTCATATCATTTTTATATGTTCGATTTTTAGCAATACGTAATCAGAGTGTTATAGTTACTTTGAGTACTTAATGTTTACTGCCGAATGTAACATTACTATTCTCTTATTGTTTTTATTATATTCACATAACACCTGCAAACTAACAATACAAAGTCTTAGCAAAAAGATTTAAATGCTACTCACTGCACCCAGGTGAGTTCTTTTTAGAAAAAAAAATGAGTTTGATAATGAAAAACTAAAGCTGCGTATAGAATCTGCTTAAATGACGTCGAAATGAATCCCTGTGAATTTTTTTTCTTAATCAATATTGCGAACATCTAAGAAAACAATAAATATAAAGAAACACCAATCAGCCAAGTTCAAATGTTGATAATGTTGAAATGAAATAACTTGAAGCGCACTATGATGTTTATTTGCAGTGTAACATTTATGTTGCACTCAGCAAAGAGAATGTATCATAATCCTCGTGAAGGGATATTTTATCAACTTATATAGAGAAAACAATGTGAGTTGTACACACATATATATATGTGGTGGAGGCGCGTGGTCTAATGGTTAGAGTCATAGGAAATGGTCTCGTCGACCCGAGTTCAATTCCCGGACGAAGCTGTTTGAATTTCACATAGCGCTAATACCCTTGGGAAAGGTATGAATACAATTTTTCCTCCAGCGATGGATAAATCCCAGTCCCTTTAGTTGAAATCTTGAATAGATTGATTTAACAGAAATTCCTAACAAATTACTGATATGGTCAAACATCTTTTTATTACTCTACAGCTGAGCGACACAGGACTATAAAAATATCTGTTTTCAAATGCCTTTAAAGTAATAAAGAATTCATCATTCGCATCTGATGAGTTGGGAGAGTTAGACACTTTGTCTAAGCTCCCTGAAATAGACTGTAAAAAAAATCTTTAAGTCTTTTGTTATTTCTTTACTATAATATATATATATATATATATATATATATATATATATATATATGCGCGCACGCACACAAATATATATGTATATATAACCAACAATTATTTCCCAAGTATATTATGTTCGTAGGTACTCATTTTTTATTTTTAATTCAGTCGTTTTTTTTTTATATTATTTGTCTCTAATAAAGTAGTAAAGTCGTTGGGATGGCCTAAATTCGGTATGAGCCATACAGCGAGGAAGTGTATCCCCTTTTCACAAGCATTAGACCAAGGAGATTATTTTTGGCACCTGGGGTGGAGCGCCACACTTACCATCAGCTCCTCATTTTACTGCACATATCCCTGTGCTACTCATCCGCTGAGTTGGCGAGGGCTGGTATCGAACCATGAACCTTCAGGTTCCTAATCGAACACTCCACCGACTGAGCTAAACCGGTCCTAATAATCCTAGGTATTTGGATATCTTATTTTCTCACCTTTGAGATCCCGCCTAGACTTGTATTCTCTTTACTGCACTCGTTTCTCTTTGCTAAGTTTACAGACTGTAGTAAGTAATGGTTTTCACTGAAATACGAAAGAAAGACAAGTGAAAACGACTGTTTCATGAATTTGAGTTGTTATTATTATTATTATTATTATTATTATTATTATTATTATTATTATTGTTATTGTGATCGTGTTCTTCATATTAATCTTTTTTTTTAACTGGAACCAATTTAGATTTTTGAAGAAAAAATATATAGATCAATCAAGGCCATTGTTGTGCAGCTTAGTTCTTAACGACTGACTGCCAATTTCATTTCGTTGTGGAATCAATGAACGCAGCAAGTGCCCTCGCCCTTTTAACTTTGTCGGCTCTTTGATGTTTGCCAGATGCAGAGATTTAACATGCAAATACAATATAATTGCACAGTGAGATACTAGATTAAAATTGAGTCAAGGTAATTGAAATGAAAAGAGGGTGGTCGAATTGTGCAAGGAAATGAGAGCAGAGAAGGAAAAGAAGTGGAAGCTGATAAGAAAAAGAAAAAGGAAAGAACGAAATACATATATTGTTGAATGATTGGAAAAAATCACTAGAGCAAAAATTAAGCGAAAACAATAAGTAAGCTAATAAATAAATGAAGGAAGGAATGTAAGTTGAATGAAGGAAATGAGAAAAGAAACAATTAAATCAGGAAATAAAGGACGTTGACTGAGAGAAAGCAAAAATATTGACAGTAAAATGAGGATAGAAAAACATGAAAGAAAAAAAAAAGGAAAAGAAATCTTTTGAGTAATTAACAATGTGAAAAAGGAAGAGGATTTTGAGAAAGAAAGAAAGAAAAAAAAGAAGAAAGAAAAAAAGAAGGAGGTTTATGTGATTGACAATGAGAAGAATATGTCTTTGAGAAAGAAAGAAAAAAGAACGAAAGAAAATAAAGAAGAACGTTTGAGTGATTTATAATGTAAAAAAGGAACATCATTTTGAGAAAGAATGAAAAAAAGAAAGGAAGGAAAGACGTTTGAGTTATTGACATGATTGTGTGAAAGAAGGAAAAAAAAAAGAAAGAAAGAAAAAAGAAAGAGGCTTGTGTGATTGACAATGTGAAGAACATGATTTTGAGAAAGAAAAAAAAACGGAAGAAAAGAAAGACAGAGGATTGGGTGATTGACACTGAGAAAAAGGAACATAATTTTGAAAATGAAACCAAAAGGAATGAAAGGAAAAAAATGAAAGACTTTTGAAGAATATGATTTTGAGAAAGAAAAAAAGAAAGGAAGGAGGATCAAGTGAAAAACAATGATTAAAAGGAATGAAAGATTAAAAGGAATGAAAGAAAAAAAAAGTAAAGACAACCGCCCGAGTGATTGTCAATGAGAAAAAGAACATGATTTTGAGAAAGAACAAAATTGAAAAGAAAGAAATACGCTTGTGTACTTGATGATGAGAAAAAAGAACACGATTTTGAGAAAGAAAGAAAAAGAAAGAAAGGAAAGAAAAATACCTTTGAGAGATTGATAATGACATAAAAGGAACTTATTTTAAGAAAGAAAAGGAAAAAGAAAGACGTTAAAAGTAAATATTCTGAATACTAAAATATAAAAACTCAAGTTAGACAGTTTTGTAGCGAAAAATTTTATGTCTTGAACAGCACAAGATTTTGCATTGTTAATCAGAGTCATAAATGTTGGATTTATCAAGTCTTCAGCTCTGTTACAAGCTGACTACAAAACTCTCTCTAGAGTGTTGGCAGGTGGTTTATATGCAGCTTTGGATTATTCCATTATGAACTCTGGTAAGTTCACTTCCTGGGTTTTGATTGGCTGATGGTTTTCAGGGTGAGTAGAGATATGGATAAGTACCCACCCTTCAGCCCTCAGTCTTCGCTGTGCCAGCAGCATGCAAGGACTGTATTTAAGTTACAGCTTGCATGTTGTTCTTAGAATCCCACTGCGACGGTGAGTATTATATTTTCTATATTATCTGGGGGATAACTTCCACAATAAACTATGTATAATGACTATATTTTGTTTGTTTACAATCTTTTATTATATTTCTGAAGAAAAAAAAAACAAAGAAAACAAAAAAAAAATCAATGTATGTGTATTTTTGTAGTGTTAACATAAACTGACTATAAAACGAATCGGCCTGTTAGATTTCTGCCTGCTTATGTGACATGTGAGGCCATGGTTTGCTGCTATTGTTGTCTGTTGTCAGCCTCTGTTTATCCAATGTTGGAATGATTGACAATAAGAAAAATCAACATGATTTTTAGAATTAAAGAAAAAAGAAAGAAAGAAAGAATGTAATAATATACGTTTGAGTGTTTGACATGAAAAAGAAACATGAATTTCAGAAAGAAAGAAAGAAAGAAAAGAATGAAAGAAAGAAAAAGAAAAAGGATAGAAAGAAAAGAAAAAAAAGAAAAAAGGAAAGAAAGAAAGAAAGACGTTTGAGTTATTCACTGAGGTAACCAAAACATAGCGACAGAAAATAGATTACCTTTCAACCGGTAAGCGACCTTACCTTTTTAATTCTCCCGAAGAGAAAAGTAAAGAACCGAAACTGTGGTAGAAAAAAAAAGGTTTTCTACAACTAAACACACACACACACACACACACACACACACACTATATATATATATATATATATATATATATATATATATATTCAAGGTGTGTCATAAAAGTATCGAGATTGAAGGTGTATTTACAAAGATAGAAATGAACAATGAATGGAGTGTTAATTATTTTCAGAATACAAGGTGTGCCAAAAAGTGCCGAGTTTGAAGCTGGATTTACCGAGATAAAAGGGAACAACGAATGGAATGTTAATTTTTTTCAGACTAAAAGGTTTGTCAAAAAGTACAAACTCGATACTTTTGTGACACACCTTGTATGTATACATATATATATAATATATTAATGATTTGAAGGCAATTACAATGCGCATAAAAATAAAAGCACAAAGATGTTATTTTTGTTAATTACCATTACTTTTATAATATATATATATATATATATATATATATATATATATATATATATATATATATAATCTTCATACAATGACTGCTATTTACACAGTAGCATTGCAACCAACAAAGCCTTCATCAGATGATGACTCTGGGTTCAGATATATATATATATATATATATATATATATATATATATAAAGCATTGGAATTAATCAAGATTGAATTCACATTTATATCCATTTATTAATGATGGCATGTGTAAGGCAACGTCCTTGCTTTATAATTCTTCCTCGAGGAAGCATCAAATTGTTAGAGCTTAATTTTAAAATGCCGACCAGAAGGGCGGCAATTCAATTAGGCTACCGAGATTTCGTATGGCATATTTCAAGATTTCCAATTGTCATTCCACAATGAGCATTCTTACCAAATTAATTGTGTGACCAATCGTTGTGTAATGGTTAATAATCTAGTCTCGCAGATTTATTAAGACTGAATAACTAATTGGATCCTGGCCAGATTCAACATACTTCAAACCTTGTGTTACATCTTAAACGTCGCGAATGGGTTGGGTAAATACATGGGCTTCGGATCATGGTGCGATGTTTAGCAAGCTAGTCTTGCAACTCCGTTTCTACTGACGAGTGTAGAGATTTGTGTAAACTGATCAGTATTCAACAACTGTTGCAAGTTGGATCAGCTTCTGATGATCCAGACTTGGTAAGCGTATTTGTCTCCCATCCCACTTAAAAATTGCGTTGATCTCGTCGGCATTCCCCCTCAAGGGGGTGCCTCAGGCGCTGGGCAATAAACCCAGCCCTGACCCTTTGAATCAAGGATGTAGGTATTGCCTGGGGGAAAGTCCCTGGGATCGACGCAATTAATTTTACTTTACCAGTCCAGTGGCCGAAGCACACTGGACCCCCCGCCCCGTAGGACATGTGCGAGGCAGACTTGGTAAGTTGTTTAAATAGCAGCTCGGGCTGTTCTACTTTGTGGAATGGACAAGTCTATTTCCAGCATTTTGATTGGCTGGTGGTTTCAATGTGTATATTTGTATCCATATATTCTGAACATTCGACCATGTCCTCTCCGTTGCTACAGAGTGTATTTAGTTAATCTCTGTCTTTTCTTTTTTGTCTGGTAACTGGACGCTAGTCACAGTCTTCCTATGAAAGTGATTATGATGTTCATTCTACAAAGAGCGATTTGGATCCTCACCGGATGCACCATACTTACGACCATATGTCACATTCTACCCGTGCGTTGGGTGTAAGAACGTCCTCTCTTGGTGTAATTGTTAGCTAGTTACTTAAGAGCTATTGCTATTACTTCAATATGCAAAATTTCGCTAGATCCCTTAGTACTTACTGAATAGCGAGTTGGATCTTCACCGGATGCACCATACTTGCGACCTTGTGTCACATCCCACCCGTGATTTGGATGAAAGAGCGCCCCATTGTGATTTAATTGTTAACAAGGTAGTCTCGCAAATGCATTCGTATTTCAATCGAACATAATGAAAATATGAAATTGAGTGAGAGGGAGTTAACTCAGGATTATTATATTTTTTACATATTGAACTATTTTTTTTTTACAATAGCCCTTAAGTAAACATATCAAACATGATAATAATTATGTAAAATAAATATGCAAAACATATCAAACATTGTAATAAGTGAAGTATCATGCTATGGTATATCCACAGGCCACGCTAGTTATTATTATTTGACTTTTTGTGTAATTCATACCGTTTACTGGCCTCTGTCCAACTCAACCACAATCCAATAAGGTAAAGGTTTAATAATATTCAAGTGATTGTAATTTAATCGTTGCCGATTTAATTAAGCCAAACTGTGCGTCCAACTATAAGGTGTTTCGTAGAGGAAATCATTATCGCTGTGTGATTCCGCCTTCATAATTCTGCCCTCATTCTCAACGGGAAGGGAATATCGATAGAGTCACTTTCAATAAAGTACGTGTTCGTGAATACCTATCTGCGCATGGGCAAGAATTCATTATGTATTAATTTCACACATCGTGCCCACAGAGCGTCGTATATTTACAAAACATGAATATTAAATGCATATATTAAGTTAGAATATATATTATTGTGGCATTTCTCCTTCGTATTATCTTTGGTTAAAAGTTATTTTGGTGATTTTCTCATATCATAATCAACTGTATAATAAGTAGTGCATTAATGATATTAGATAGGAAAAAACTATGTTATAATTAATAAGTAATAGTTTAAAAGTAATAATCATATAATTAATAAGTAATAGTTTATAGTAATAATTATATAAGTAATAAGTAATAGTTTATAGTAACAAGTATATAACTAGTAAGTAATAATTTATAGTAATAAGTATATAATTAATAAGTAATAGTTTATAGTAATAAATTATTACTATACTTAGAAGTAACTGTTATATAATCTATGCATAGATTATTGTCAACCCCCTGTATTTATGAAAGGATAGCCCCTTTTCATACCACGGGTGGGACTTTCCATGGAATATTACAGAAAGTCCATGAAATACGTGAAGTCACGTGGGACCTGGTTGGGTTTTACTTTCAGCTTGGACGTCAGGCAGAGAAGATGTATCTGCTTTAGCTGTAACTCACTACACACGCGTGCTGTGATTAGTTAGGGAAAATGTTTAGTTAAGTAAATAAAGGTTTAAATAAATAATATAGTTTTGTGGTTGATGAATGTCTTGGCAACAAGACTGACCTAGAAGAAGAAATGAATCAAGGACGACCAACCAGCAAGAACAGAGAAATAGAAGTCCAGACGTTAGAAGAGATGTTAGAAGATACGCTAGAAGAAGAACGTAAGATACCAAAGATGAGCATAAGAGTAATAGAAGTAAAGAAAGGGTATACAACATAACAAGTAAAGTCGTCGGGGTGACCTAATATCAGTATCAGCCAAACAGCAAGAGAGTTGATTCCCTTCTCACTAGCGCTAAAACAAGGAGATAGATTTGTGTCTGAGTTCGAGCACCACACCTACCAGCAGCTCCTTGCTTTACCCCACAGATCCCTGTGCAACTTATACGCTGATTTGGCGAGGATCGGTGTCGAACCCGGAACCTTATGGTTTTTAGTCGGAAGCACTACCGACTGGGAGCCACTTTTAAAACCTTCCGGTTTGTATACTAAAATATCATCAGTGCTTCGTTAATATGAAATGACATAAGTAATATTTTAACAAATAAATATACGTAGATTTCTTTTTAGATAATTTCGAAAACAAATTACGTCACATAGTTTTGAAATAGAAAGGTTATAGAGAGAAGCGTTTTGTCTTTTTTTTATGCATATTTATATTGAATATAATTCAGAAGTTATAACATCACATATTAACGATGCCTAGATGATGGTTTAATATTTAATCAGAATTGTTTTAACGTTAGCAAATACTTCAAACTATAATACAATCATCCTCACTATCTCTCTCTCTCTCTCTCTCTCTATATATATATATATATATATATATATATATATATATATATATATATATATATATATATATATATGTGTGTGTGTGTGTGTGTGTGTATTAAGGTTATTGAGAGTTTCTAGCTCATGCGATCTTCGCACCTAGACCACTTAGGCGAAAAGCTGTTAGTAACCACAGTTTGACTCAATGCCCAGGCTACATGAATTAAATGATATTTAGCATTGTCTACCTACCAATATAGCACACATATTATCTACAATATATATATTATATATATATATATATATATATATATATATATATATATATATATATATATGATGAGATTTGATAATTTGCTTTAGAAGCAATGTTGAGTAAAGTATATTATCATTTATATGTTTTTGCTCGAAGGCAATTACAATGCGTATATCGTATAAAATTCAATAATGATTGAAAATAATCATGACAAGCAAACTCGGCAAATAACGCGCTCCACGTAGAACATCGTACAGCTGTTTCAATTTTATTAAGTCTCATCAGCGATGTATACATCTACACAATCTACCTTATGGTCATTACTTGTATTCAAATATAATAAACCGTCATCACGGTAAATCCCGAAATATTCTTTATTGAAATAGTGGGCTATTTTCCGTAGTAGGAATATTCCTACAATTTCCCAAGTTTCAGTGCTGCAACATATCCCCTTACTAATATCAAATAAATTATTGGAGTTTTCCTTAGCCCAATCAGAGTTTTCATAAAATAGGGAGGAATGTTGACAACATATGATTATTTTATTATTATCGGTATCACGAAATACAAGAAGTTATTGGAGAGTGGCCGACAGGCCACAGAAGTAATAGAAGAGAAGAAGTAATACTTGCCAGATTGCGTATTGGGCACACCTACATTACCCATACGTACCTGTTAAAAGGGGAGGATGCTCCAGTGTGCCCAGCATGCAAAGTACAACTTACAACCAAGCATATCCTAAATTGTAACAGACTTAAACATATCCGCGCCAAATACTATCAAGCAAGAAACCTGAGAGACATATTTAAGAATACAAACGCTGAAAACATTTTAAATTTTATTAAAAAAAAGCAACCTTCTCAACGAGATATAACAGAACATAACCGAATATCTCCATAGAACCACTACTTTAAAGACTGAAATCCAAAATAACCTTTTTGGCATTAAATGACCCACAGAGGTTGATATGCCGTTAAACAAAACTCAAACTCAAACTCATTATCGGTATCAGTACTAATAAAATGTTGAGTTAAATTTAAAGATTTGTTAAGTAGCTCTTTCGTAATGGAGGGGTAAAAGTGGTTTATATCGAACTGGATAAATACAGACATACTTTTATTTTGAATCCCATGAAACCAATTAATGGCATGTTTAGTATTTTTCCATTGGTTCAGATATAAAATTCTTCTCAGTTTGTTAGAAATATTAGATAAGACCATTTTGCCAATACTTTCTATTTGGTTTTTAGTTGGTTTAAGGATTCTACAATGTGTTGGTTCGAAAAATTCTCCTAATGATCTTTGATGGTGATGAAAACTGTTTTTTTTATTATTTTGTTAATACGATTAACAATTTTCAATTTTGTCACGATTTTGCTTGCTTCTGTATTTAAGTGATTTTATATTTTTTAGTTACTGATTCTGTAGTGAGAGAGGAGACCTACCTCGTGCAACACGGTGTGACAGAGAGAGTGGCGGGCGTGAGGACTTGCCGTATTCTCGAAGGAAGCGGGCTAGGCTTTGTCTGGCGTGTAGGACTGACCTAGAGTCGAACCCGCTTCCTTCAGAATGTGAGAGCTGTGGACGATCATTGAAATAAGAAATAGCATAGTGACCCGGATGTAGGTGGTCGCGCCGTGCTGACGAGTGTCGCACGTGCTGCACGGACAATTGTGAGTGAGGAGCCCGGATGTGGGGAAATTAAGGTGTATTTAAAGGACTTATTCTCACAGACCAGGAGAACGACTGCAGTAGTATTTTGTTGTCGAGACGAGCGGGACAAAGAAATAATTTTGGATATTGGATTTTGGAGCGAGATACAGTTGGGAGTGTTTAGACTATCGATTGGAACCTTGCGTCAGACTTGACTGTGACTCCCCCCCCCATATACACACACACACCGATTAGAGATTCTTTCATCAATTTTCTGTTGTATTGATTATTCATTTCGTAAAAATTATTAGACTTATCCGCTTTCACGAAGATGTTTTTTCAGTTCCTCATTTTCCTTTCGTCATGTATTTTTCTTTAAAAATTTTCATTGGGTTTAATGTATTACAATCTATTAACAATATGAAACATGTATTTTTCGAAACCGACCAAATCAGCGTGTTGCGGCGGGTATATTTCTTTATATTTAAAAGGAGATCGTTGATTTGTTAAGTACCATTGCGTGTAGAATAGTATAAATATCATCAAAATAAACAAGCAAATATATGCACACTCCGGGTAAAAGTATTTGAATTTTAATGTAATAAAATATCATAGTAAAGAAAGACTAATGAAACCAAATAAGAAGTCATATAAAAAATGTTGAAATAGAGAGGAGTATAATCGAAAAATAGAGCAACTGAAACTTTCCCTTCCATCAGTCCCGTGTTTCTATGTTAAATTTTTCTTATTTGATTATTTAGTTAAATTAGGAAGTAATGGGTAAAATTACAGTTATTTCTTCTTATTAATGGATTTTTTTTTAAAGATTTATCCCCAAGATTTTTTGTTCATATTTATTAATATAAAACCAAACAAATAGAAATCAATAATAGTAAGCGCATATTTATCAAAATCAAATTTTTAATATCAATATGCAAATTATCCTTCCCGTTCACATTGTAAACCGCTATATTTTTTATATATAAATACAATTGCATGTTATTATTATGTAGATATGGTTAATTGTATTAATAATGTAAAACATTATTATTAATAATTAAGGTTCAAATACAAATAAGATAATGGAGAATGTGACGTATATAACTCAGGGAATTGTGACTTGTAATATTGTTTGGGTTACAGACAGACCAACTCACAATCTCCATTATAATAAGATAGAATATATAAATAAATGATATGTATATATATAATCTTCCCCAATATATAGTGTTCTAAGTTGTTTTTTTCGAAGTCATTATCTCATTAGATTTATATAGGTCAAAATAAATGTTGGAATATTTTGTGATATATGGTGTGCTACAATTCTCCACCTGGTTTTATAGACTAGCCGAGTCCACGTGGTTTATTCCTTCGCCAATCACCAGCCACAATGCTTAACACTACTTAAACACTGATACGTACCACAGCTGTACTTGCAATCATTGAGGAGGGACTTACAATACTCAGAATTCTATACCAGAGGAAACAAACGATTCTTTACCAATGATCCAATTTCACTGGACAAGTGCCCTTGCATAAAGCCTACAGGATGACCCATAAGATTATAACACATTATCTCATTAGATTTATACAGGTCAAAATAAATAATAATATATAACTCCAGTATTTTTCCATGTTTGATTTATCTTCTACTTATTTTGAGCAAGAGTGTACATTATTTTTTTTTAAATTCATTACTTCAAAATAAGTTGTCCTGATCGTTTATGTGTATTTCATTTTTTCTCGTGATTTTTTCATAAATGGATATTGAATGTTAATTTGCAGCCAACATTAAATGATATTCCCGGCACAGCACAGCCTTTTTTTTCTAAAAATCTTGTGATTCTTATAAGCTTAAGGAAAATAATAGACATTCTAGTACAATCTAATGGTGTGCCTTAGATTTTCGAAATATGGGCTGATTTTACAAAAGGATATTATTTACGCGCGAAAATATCCTGGTATCGTTTACCGTTTTTCCCTTATTTTTTTCCTCTTTTCATAATCTTTCGTATTCTTAATATGAATTTTTTCTATCCTTTTTTTCCAGATTATAATACTTCAGTGTTTAATTTTCTTCTTTCATGATATTGATTCTGTTTTTTGTTTTTTCATTTAAAAAAAAAGTTTTCTTCCTTCTCGAATTCTTCTATTTCATCGATTTCTTGAGAATCGTTGACTTTTTTTTGTTGTTTTGCATACTAGAAATCCTTTAACTCTTGGAATCCTGCAAATTCATCTCTGAATTCTACTTAAAACGTACAACCGTGTGATTTTCAATACTTCAGCTGCCTTTATATTTCATCATTTTTTATTTCTTCATCTTTCTGTGTTTCAGGATGAAGTCTAATCTCAGATTTCAACGTTAAGATGATTCCATAACCGGTTCGTTGGCGTATTTACACTATAATATATATATATATATATATATATATATATATATATATATATATATATATATATATATGTGTGTGTGTGTGTGTGTGTGTGTGTGTATGTGAGAAATACATGGAAATAAATCCGACAATATGTCGAAAGTACAAAAACAAAGTGTGCCAAAACATTAACATATATATATATGTTTAAAATAATACCTTACATTAGATCCAAATCGCTTAACATTATCTAAAATAATAACCAATTCCGCCCATAACCTTTTTTACTTTATATATAAAAACAAAACACAATAAATATTTAATCATTTATTAAATACAGAACTTAATAATAATAATAATTAGAAATTTAAAAATAATTAATCGTAAAATAAAAATATATAAAAACTCCTTTTCTAAAATATTAACATATTCCGCTCATAACTTTTTCACTTTATATATAAAAAACTAATTACAGTAAATATCTAATCATTTATGAATTACAGAACTTAAAAATAAAATTTAAATAAAAAACATTTAATCGTAAAAAATTCCTTTACTAAAAGTCTTTTGAATTCCAACCGTCACATTTCTTAACACCCATCCCCTTCCGTTTAAATTGTTTTCGCCTTGTTGCCAACATCTCAAAAATTCGCTACATTTGTTGACAAAAGATATACATGGAACATGACCGACATATATATGGCGCGAAATGCCCACGTTGGTGAATATTGTAACGTCTTTCGTTTTTTGCAGTATTAAGGTTTTTTGTTTTGTAAACTCATTTTGACTTTCCTCTCCGACCCAAACAACTACGGAGTGAATGAGCTCTGATGATGATTTTTGTAAAATCGAAATATTGATCAATATCAGCTATGATTATATTATAAATTGTTTTCTTCTTTAACAGCATTGTGTGATGTTTTCATTCCACCTTTCTTACTCATATATATATATATATATATATATATATATATATATATATATATATATATATATATAGGGAAGGAAGAACTCAACACCGTAATTCCATAATAAATTTATTTCGACCAAAATTGGGGCCCATATAAATTCAAGTTGATTTAAACCGGCTCCCCAATATATATATATATATATATATAATATATATATATATATATATATATATATATTAGACTGAACGTGACATTAGCTCACCCATTGAGCACTTGCTAGATGATTGGGATAAGGGAAAAGAAAGTTTGCAAAATGAATTGAATTTTAAAAAAAAACTCTGGAAGGTTAAGATAAACATACGGTCGGAGAGTTTTAAAAATACGGTCGGAGATTTTTAGAATAAAGAACATACGGTCGGGAAGTTTAGAAAAAATAGGGCCGGAGAGAGGTTCGAACTATTTTGCAATTAATTAATCAATAAGGCATTTGAATTCATGCGAGGGTCGATATTTTATATTAAAACTTAAATACTTGCACTCTGTGGGTGCATATATTTGCAAGTAGTACTTATAAAAAGACCCCCTCCCCCCAAAAAACTAGCAAGGTTACTAAATGCAGTGTCGATGATGAAGTAGAAGGTAAGGAAATTGAGAACCCTATCTATTTCCTATCACACAAGTTAACCGATACCCAAACAAGATGGTTGATGATATAGAAAGAAGTGTATACCATCCATTATTCATTGAAGAAATTCCACCATTATTTACATGGCGCTACGTTTACCATACACACTGTTCATTAACCACTACAATACTTACTGACCGACTGTCGGCTGTGGCGTTAGAATGACTTGACTGCACTTCTGCAGAGGGGTAAGACTCCCCCAAATGGGGCCACCTGTTGGTCTTGGGAGGCGACCCATGATGCTTAAGAAAGGAGTCTTGGTGGATGAGCAGCGCCTGACCAAGATATTCTCATAGAATGTAACGAAATGCTTCTAGATTTCTCAGTTATTTTTTGCTTTTCTTTTTCCCCTACTTTACGTTTTTGCCTATTCCGTCCGTTGTTTTATCATTTCTTGTATGATCAGCATGGTGTATTTTTCAATTCCACGTTCCATTCCAATATATTGGATCTAGATTCTAATAGTTTGCCTAAGAGTTTCTAGTTTTCAAAAAAAAAATCCTTTTTGCAAATATCTTCATATCACACAGATATATCAGGTGGTTTATTTCGTCCTGTGACGTGTTTATGTTTCTAGCCCCCTGTGCATTTTCTTAATATATAATCGAGGGGCATCATTGCTATTACAAACAGTAGTGGCGAGATTGCTTTTCCCTTTTAAGATTTCTCTTAGGATTTTTATCTCGGTTTTGTTTTGTCCTCCAGCTGCTAATTTCACTCTCTAGGATTATTTTACTTCTTACGATTTTATCACACCAGTTTGAAATGGTTGTTCTCATTCATATATATATATATATATATATATTATATATATATATATTGTGTGTGTGTGTGTGTGTGTGTGTGTGTGTGTGTGTGTGTGTGTGTGTATTGTTTATAGTTTGCTTGAAGCATTGTGTGCATATTTGGTTGGGAGATTGATGTGAAGAAAGAAAAGATAATGAGTATGTTGTTCATTTACCTACATTTCTTTAAAGCTTCCTTAATTTTTGGATTACTATATATATATATATATATATATATATATATATATATATATATATATATATATGGAGAGAGATAGAGAGAGAGGGAATTATAGACCGTTAGGTCATCACCTCTTTAATAACACACACGCACACACACACACACACACATATATATATATATATATATATATATATATATATATATATATATATATATATATATTAATGTTTTGATGTGACACGGCTTTCGGTGCGGTGAGACTTTGAATGGTTCACTATTTAGCTGAGGTGACGACACTCAAAAGAAATAAGTATTCGACGGACTAGCAAATTCAAATAGTTAGGATTTTAATTTTTGCATTTCGTCTTAGACGATCTGGACGGTCTCATTTTTTACACAGAGTATGTTGCAAGATGATAATGGTCGTACATTCTGATTTCATTTATTTGGTCTTGGATGTATTATAGTTGTTCTGTATTTGTTAGTTCTATCTGGGCTTCTTTAAAGATACTGTACATTTGTGTTTGTTGGGTTTGTTTTATTACGTAGGGAATCTTTTTTTATGTTATCGCGTTTTTCGCAAAATGCTTTTGACTGTGTATTTGGATCTTTGTAATACTCATTGTATTATTATTATTCCTGTTGTTTCTGTTGTTACCTTTGTTGCTGTTGATATTGTTGTGTTTGTTGCTTTCTTTTAGTTAATCCTAACATATATTTTCGTTCCTGTCAATAATGTTCATTCCAATAGTGCTCAGTGTTTCATTACGCATTCAATCAATTGGCAAGCGTGGATATTACTTGCTGCTAAATATGATAACATTCTCTACGTTGTCATGGTGCTTTAACAGGAAAAATGATTAAGATAAAAGAGGAGAGAGAAAAGTTCTACTGCCTCTGCATGCGTGGAGCTGGAAGTGGTCGGTAATGAGAGCGAATGGGATGAAAAAGGTGTAAAATTTCGGCTCCAAACAGATTGGAATTAATGTTCAGTTTGCAGCGTGTTCATTGACCCGAGGTCTCTGCCAAACACTGGCCTGCATATAGGCCACCGCCGCCGCCGCCGCCGCCGCTGTGACGATGAAACTCTTTTCATCATGAGGAAATCATTAAAACTTAGAGGTGTAATTTGGCAATGTATGGCATCGCTAGAGTTATATTTCATGTTCCTTGGCAAAGAAAATCGATCATTTTAGGTCTCTCACCATCTGGTATTTGCTGTTTGTCTTCTTAAGATTTCAGTAATGCTATGCACGTAAATTATACAAGCTTTAATTGCTGCTATCTATAAATCTACCTAGCCTTCTATATACTAGTAGAATTACTCGGTCCATGACCTGATTAAACGGAATTTAAGTTCTCCATGAAGTGAGTGATAATGGAGGAAAAGTGCTAGAAGAAAAAATTATTTTAACCATAAAAAAATATTCACGTATGATGATATTCATTTATCTTAGGAAATTCCCAAAACTATATTGGGTACTTTACCTTATTATAAAGATATTAAAGTATATGCGCGTTTTAAATGCTCAGTGACATCTCATTTTTAAGTTAAAAGTCGACACACACATACCAAAACAGACACTACTAATATTTTCTATATACCTAAGTATCTCCTTCTACCATCTATCTATCTATCTATCTATCTATCTATATATATATATATATATATATATATATATATATATATATATATATATATATATATATATATATATATATATATATTAGTTAAGAATTAATGGTAAAATGAATGAATGGATGAAATAAAAATGAATGAAATGAGGGGGATAAATGAAAAATTCTTTCCACGGGACCCCTCTCAAAAGTATTTAAACACTTTGTGTGAGTGAAAAGTTTTTCTCATCTATTATTAGACTCCTTTGAAGCATCAAGTTAATATAATTATTCTATAAGTTATTAGAGAAGATAAAATCCGTCTCTTACCTTTGTAATATCTGTTGAGAATGGGTTTGAATTTTTTTTATATATACTAGCAAATATAGGCACCCTCCGGGTGCAATTATTTAAGTTTTAATGTAATAAAATATTGTATTAAATTAGAAAGGCTAATGAAACTAAATAAGAATACAGATAAAAAGATTTGAAACAGAGGAGTATAATAAAAAATGGAACAACTGAAACTTACTCTTCCATCACTCTCGTCTTTCATTGTTATTTTTTCTAATTTAAGTATTTAGTTATAAGAGGAAGTAAGAATAAAAATACAGTTATTTTATCTTGTTAATGAATTTCATTTAAGATCATTGAAGAGATTTTTGCTTATATTCATTAAAATAAAACCAAACAGTTTGAAATCAATAATACTAAGCACATATTTATTAAATTCGATTTTTTAATATCAATATGCAAATTAGCCTTCCCGTTCAAACTGTAAACCGCTATTTTGTTGTAAATATAAATATAATTGCATGTTGTCAGTATGTAGACATAGTTAACAGTATTAACAATGTAAGTCAATTTTATTAATAATTGAGGTTTAGATAAAAATAAATCATGAAGAATGTGATGTCAATAACTAAGAGAATTGTGACTTGAGTAGGAATATAGTTTTGGTTACAGACAGAAAAACACACAATCTCCATTATAATAAGATATATAATCTTGTCTAGTTAACTTCCGGTGAATATTGCTACATTGTAACTATTTTGAATTCAAAATAAAAACGGTCAAATTAATATATATATATATATATATATATA
>CM042138.1:9141025-9151025 GCA_023376005.1 Doryteuthis pealeii | reverse complement strand
ATAACATTTAGAATATATCCTTCTATAATAGTATACCTATAGTTTACTAATGTCAAAATCTACATCATTATCTATGGTATTACACTTTAATTGTTCACCATTTATATTTCATAGATTTTTCAGGCGTGTTATTTACTTTATATTATGAATCTAGTAAGGCCAACAGAGGTCTTGTGATTGATGTGATAAGTTATAGGAAATTCTGAGATATTAACAGGCAGTTTTTTTTTTGAAGAAATATCCCTGAAGGCGATTTACTTTTCATTTCGTTTCTATTTTCAGAGTTGATTGTTATTTTATTGATTTTTTAACATAGGATGTCGTCAGAAACAAATTAATCATTTCAAGTCATTTTATTTCAAACAATGAAAATACAAGAGTATATCAAAAGTGTTGAAATATTTTGATACGTGCTATATTGTGGCGCGTGACCGATGAAGTTCGAGTCTTAGTGTATGGCAAGTGTCCTGTTATTATTCTTCAGGAAAAAAAAAGAAAGAAATATTGGAAAATTCCATGTCATTCCTTTAGTGGCTTTGTGTTCGATACAGGCCCTCGCCAACTCAGAGTATGAGTGACACAGGGATTTGTGAAGTTAAAGTGAGAAGCTGATGGAAGGAGTAGCGCTCCTACTCAGACGCCCAAAAATATCATTGGTCTACCGCTAGTAAAAAGCGCTATTAAAAAGGAATAGAATCGCTCGCTCTCTGGCTGATACCGACATTTTGGCCACACCGATGGCTTTACTTACTAAATTCAAAGAAAATCTCCTTATTAGTCCGAAAAGTTGGATCTATCATATATATATATATATATATATATATATATATATATAACAACCCCTCCGCACGAGCAAGAGGTGACACAAAGTTATTTTTATGCTGAGTTTAACAGGTTTGAATTCAGAGTTTTCCTTCTCTTAAACAGTTTAGCTAGCCATGGTTAAAGAGCCCAGTCTGCCCTGCTATTTACTCATAGCTGAAAGGAGAATTGGATTCATAATTTTCCCAAGGATATTAGCGCTACGTGAAATGCAAATAGCTTCGTCCAGGAATGGAACTCGGGTCGACAAGTTCATTTCCTACGACTCTAACCAGTATGAATCTATCATATATATGTATTTATCTACACACTCACACATACGTATATATGTATATATAAATATATTTTAGGAGATTATGTGCTTAATTGAAGTCATATCTAATTTGTAAATCAATTAGTTATAATTAAATGAATTAGGCGTGCATATCGGTTTAAATGTAAGGCGTAAACAAATTGAGAAAAAGTCAATCTCTGTATGTACATTGACTTTTTCTCGATTTGTTTACGCCTTACATTTAAACCCGATATGATAACCGATTTAATTATAACTAATTAATTTACAAATTAGATATGACTTCAATTAAGCACATAATCTCCTAAAAATTGTCGCCTATCGCCATCTCAAACAGATTGTTTGTCTACTTCATATAGATATGTATTTATAGATATATAGATATAAATAGATATATAGATATAATAGATATATTGACACACTCACATACACACACAGACACACACACACACACACACACACATATATATATATATATATATATATATATATATATATATATATATAGAGAGAGAGAGAGAGAGAGAGAGAGAGAGAGAGAGAGATAGATAGATAGATAGATAGATAGATAGATAAAACGGATAGATAAATAGATTGATTGAGTTCGTAGTCTTATTTCTTCCCTATATTTCTACTCGTAAAATAAATTTATAGCATTTTCTTAATCTATATAATCTGAATTTCATTTTTCTTTCTTCTTTTCCCTTCTTTCTTCATAGTACGCATAGAATATGCATTTAATACCTTTAGGATTTTATGCGGAATAATCCAGATAAAATTTACCATTTTAATTTCCATTTCACGCATTTGCAATCTAACCTCAGTTTATCGAGTAATATTAAAATTCTTTACATTGAATCGCATAATATAAACTACGTTAAGGAAATGTTGATTCATCTCATAAAGTTCTTCATTTATCAATCATGAATGCGTATTCAAACATAGAGTTGTCCTACTCGGTCATTCGCATTTACTACGCTTATCTTAATCTAACAGAATAGCAAATGAGAAAGCGTGATCCAACTATCTTGTTGAATAAATCTTTTAAATGATAAGGAGATTATTGCATGATAATGAGCATTTGGGATTCTGGCTTTTGCAGAGTTAAAATTCCAACCATAAAAGCCATTGGGAAATATAGAATAATTTAACATACGAAAGTAAAATTCATCTGTAAAAAACGTTCTTAAATCAATTATACATAATGGAGATATTTCGAAAAATAGAACAGAACAAGAGATAATAAAGTATTTTATAACATTTCCATATGTCCCATATGTCAAATATTAGGATAATGGAAACCTTATGTATATATCAATACACATGTTCCTTAATTTTACGACCGTCATCATCATGCATACTTTCTGGTTAAAAAATGGATCAGTCCAAAATCGGACCAAGATGAAATTCCTAAACGTAAATCCTGATTATCTGGTGTTGCTTATTCCTCGAATTATTTTTTCCCGTGAGTGTCTTCACCTCAGCTAAATAATGGACAATTTCTGTTTTTATTATAAAGAAAGAAAGGAAGGAAAAAGGGCATGCTACACAGAAAAATATAGTAAGAAAGAAAGAAAGTAAGAAAGAAATAAAGAAATAAAGAAAGGGAGTGGGAAAGATAGAGATATGGGTTGAGTGTGCGGAAGACGATAACGCTAACATGTTTCGATTGAATAAAATGAAAGATAAAAAGAAAGAAGGAAAAAAGAGTGTGTGTTTATGAGAGAGAGAGAGAGAGAGAGAGAGAGAGAGAGAGAGAGAGAGAGAGAGAGAGAGAGAGAGAGAGAGAGAGAAAGAATGTGTGTGTGTGTGTGTGTGTGTGTGTTAAATCAAGATTATTATTCTTTTTACGTATTGAACTATTTAGCAATAGCTCTTAAGTAAAAATATAAAACCTTGTAACAATTGAATTATCATACCGTGTTAGATACACAAGTCTTGCTAGTATTAAAACATTTTATAACATTTATCTACGTCACACATTAAAATAATGAAAAAGTTATGTAGAATAATGGTTTTCCCAATATTTAATTCAAAATGTATTCCAATTTTAAATACTCTTGCTTTATTAATAATGATATTTCTAGTAATGAGATCAGTACAATGAAATACTTTGCTATTTTATGAATAAAGTTTACGGAATCAGGTACATTGTACGTTCCTATTTATATTTTTGTATTGTTGTTTATTTATTTCTACGTTCTTATCAATTACGAGTATATTTTTATAGAGATCTAAATATGTGATCGTAACAGGTATTACCAAATACAATCAGAGATGGAATGATTATTGTGTACTATGTTCGTTTAATCCTTTCAATATGTATGTATTTACCAAGCTCTCCTCACGAGCAGATTACGACATATGGTGAAGGTTTTAAGCAGAGTTTAACGGGTCCGAATTCGGATTTTTTCTTTCTCCTAAAATGGTTGCCATACCAAGGTTAAAAAGACCATTGCGCAACTATATACCCATAGCTGAAGGGAATAGTTGGATCCATACCTTTCCCGATTTAATTTGCGCTTTGGAATTGGACTTGTGTCACCGAATCGTTTTCCATCGACGATAACCATTACACGACACGCCTCCGCTTTTAAACATTGTGGGTTGATGATTATTTATCTTGAACAGTCATTGCAATATTTCAGGCTTTATGCAATCTTACATGACATATTATCTATTAACGAAGTCTCTATTAAAGTCTTACTCAAAATTGCTCATGATATTAAAGATTTTAGAATCCTGAAAAGTGTTATGTATTATAAAGAAATAGAGGTTTACTTAGTACAAAGTGTGGATAATTTTCATACCGGTTTTGAGAACAACAGATTAAACAAATTATTATGTGGTGTTATTGATTTAGGATATTACTAGAAGTGGCCACCCCGCATCGCCAGGGTAGAAGGGGAATTTTTTTAAAATTGGTCCTGCGGATCCATTATTACTTAATCTTGAGTTGAATCCTCATCGGATGCCCCATCAAAATCCCCTTGTAAATAAAGACCTTGCATTGATCCAGCCACTCTGAAAATAAACGTTAATGTCTATTATTCAAAATGTTAAATGCAAAAAAAATATTCCATTCTGTTATCATTTAAATTTTATTTTTTAATCCTTTTCACAAATATAAACCAACTCTTTATTATTTTTGCTAAAAAAAACCCAAGCCCTGGTGATATTTAATATGTATATATATATTTACTTTGTCATTAATTGTTTTATTTTCGAAATTTCCTCCGGACATACATACACACAACAGCCCTTTATATATGTATAGATATAAGTTTCCTCCGGACATACATACACACAACATCCCTTTATATATGTATAGATAGAAGTTTCCCCCAGACATACATACACACACAACAGCCCTTTATATATGTATAGATGGAAATTTCCACCGGACATACATGCACACAACAGCCCTTTATATTTGTATAGATAGAAGTTTCCTCCGGACATACATACACACAACAGCCCTTTATATATGTATAGATAGAAATTTCCTCCGGACATACATACACACAACTGCCCTTTATATATGTATAGATATTTTTATTTCAAATGTATTAAGATGTATCTTTTGTATAATTTTACATTGGAATCAATTTGAATGAAACAAGAATAAGTAATTCTCCTTACATTAATATTTAGGTAGAGCGTTCGGCTAGGAATCACAAGGTTCCTGGTTCGATACCGACCATCGCCAACTCAGCATATGAGTAGTACGGAGATCTGTGCAGTAAAGTAAGGAGCTGATGGTAGGTGTGGCGCTCCACCTCAGACGTTAAAATAATCTCTTTGGTCTAGCGCTAGTGAAAACGGGGTAGACTCCCTCGCTATCTGGCTGATACCGACATTAGGCCGCCCGACGACTTACTATTACATTAAAACTTAAATTACTTGCACCCAGAAGCTGGGTGATAATTTAATCACGCTATTTCTGGATCAGAGGAAATACGTGAAGCTTAGAAAACTGATAAAACATTGTGAATATTGACTGTATTAATGCAATATTTGGAAAGCTTTAAACAATTATGCCTGCAAAATGAAGGCAAATCCGGATGTATTTCGTGGTTATCAAGAAAATAAGTGTTCAAAGGGTTAATGTGTAACCACAGAAGAAACGATTGGAAGGTTTAAACTTATATATTATTCATAAGTTTCTTGGTTTTCCATCTTTTCCTGTGTTTGACAATATAGCAAACACTTGAATAATTGACTTTATTTAGCGCACTTTAATCATTTATGAAGCTTTTATAATTAAAACAGGTTGTCCGGGGATATATTATGAACTGATAATTTTCCTAACTTCTATTAAATTAGAAATTGCACTGTGTAATGATTTTCATCATCACGCTAAGAGGAATTGTCGAATTGGTGTTGACATGTAGTTGGGTCTGTTTACGTTCACTTTGTACTAATCCTCTTGGGAAAAGTGTGAATTCGCTCAACCCACTTTTGGTAAGATATATAAGGAGAGTTGGTTTATTGTATTAACATGAAATAGTAGCATTTAACTATTAATTTGAGAAATTATCATCCGTACTATGATATCATTTAGTATATCAATATATTATTGTTTTCAGATACTAGTTGGATATTTTAGTATAATCAAACAGAAGAAGAGATTCCTTAACTTGAGAAAATTTAATGAATAACTTTGAAAACATGACTGGATGGCAAAGGTGATCTACAGGAAATTCTGCAAAATACTATCCTTTGTTGATGCTGACAAAAATGGTATATGCATATCACTTGTCCTAATAATAATAATAATAATAATAATAATAATAATATTGAAACCATTCAGAACACTGCACTGCTGCAATCTGCCAGAATACTCAGAAGAGTCCTGGAGACCTGAGGAGACTTGCTGTCACTCAGACTCCAGTGAAAGACCATCAGCTAATGCTGATGTGAAAACTCAAAAGGAGTAAATAATAATAATGATGATGATGATGATGATGATAATAATAATAATAATAATAATAATAATAATAATAATAATATAATAAAACCATGGAAAATTGGAAATTATAATAGATAGCAGAGATGAAAATACAAAGAGGCATCTTCCTATTGTTGCATACTGGCTTCTTCAAACTCACGCTACTCTGACTTGTATACGTTGCGGCTATACAGCGGACATCGTTCCTGACCCCTAGATGATGTATCTAGTAGTCAGCAATTGAACTTCAACAACAACAGATACGCGTATACAAAAGATGACTCTTCTTTATTTTCTTCGGTGTGTGGTAGGTGAGTGGCGGGCATGGAAAATGACACTACGACTACTTATGTGGTGGAAGGTGGTGGGCGAGCCTCACTGCTCGCTAGCAGCGCCCGACCGTATCGACGGTCCGACACCTTGTGCTTTCTTCGCCGTCTCCTCGGGTCTCCTTTGTGGGGTCTGTCCGGGTCTGCTTAAGTACCGACGACCGCCCACACATTCCTTTGTTCCTTGACCGGAAGTCCTTTCCCCTTGTTCAAGTTAGCGTTTGTCCAGATGAGTCCTTTGTCACACCTCTTTTGTTATACTAAGATTTCTGTCTCGCCTATCTATTGTCTTCTCAGTTCAATTTTCCTTTGTCTTTTCGACTTCCCGCGCAAAACAAACGGTCAATCTGCAACACTATCACTACTGCTATTTATCCTAGCAATGATGCAACTCAACCATTTACTAAAGAAATATACAGAGGGATACACATTTGATAAATCACAGGAAAAAATAAACATCAAGATTTTTGCCAAAAACGAAGAAGAGCTAGAAACACTTATACAAACCCCAAGGATACACAACCAAGATATAGGGATGGAGTTCGGCATCGTCAAGTGTACCATGTTCGTGATGAAGAAAGGAAAACATGAAACGGTGAAGGGAATAGAACGACCGAATCGAGAAGAAATTTGGATTCTTCGAGAAAAAGAGAATCATAAATGTCTGTGAAGCAGACGCCATCAAACAAGCAGAAATGAAAGAAAAAGTAAGAATGGAATACTTCAGAAGAACAAGAAAGATCTCAGAAAAACAAGCTATGTAGCAGAAACCTTATCAAGGGAATAAACACATATGCAGTCCCTCTCGTAAAATACTCGGGACCATTCCTCAAATGGACAAGAGAGGAGCTCTGGCAGATGGACCAAAGAACAAGGAAACTCATGACCATACACAAGGCATTATGTTGCATAGCCCTTCTTCGCTACTCTGAATCGTATACATTGCTGGTATACAGCGGAGATTGTTTCTAACCCCTAGACGATGTATCTAGTGGTCGCTTAAATGAAATCACAAGGCATGTTCTATGTAGTAGGAGATTTGACTTTATTTCTCTCATCTCGGCTGTATGTGGTGGATGGCGAGCGTTGACAATGGGAACTACTACTACTACTACTACTACTACTACTACTACTGTTGCTGGGATGGTGAGGTAAGGGTGTGTGGAACCCCACTGCCCGCTAGCAGCGCTCGACCGTGTCGACGGTCAGATTCCTTGTGCTCTCTTCGCCGTCTCCTATCTGACTCTAACTGCTACTGCTGACCCCTTAAGTAAAGGCAACCGCCCACACATCCTTTTGTTCCTTTGACCGGAAGTTCTTTCTTCCCCCTCCAGTCTCTTTGTTCAAATTCCCGTTTGTACAGAGGAAGTCTTTTGTTACCCTTCCGTTTGTTACCCCAGACTTTCTGTCTAAGCTATCTATTATTTTCTTTTGTTCAATTTCTTCTTTGTCCCGGTTTCGAATTTCCCGTGCAAAATAAATGCGGCGATCCTAAAACATAACAATTACACCCGAAAGACGACATAGATATACTATGTGTCCCAAGAAAAGAATTGATAAGGAGTCTCGCCAACATTGATTATAGTGCAGATACGAGAATCCGAACACTTGACGAATACTCTAATAAAAGTTTAAAAAATACTAATTGCAACAGACAGGAAAAACAATTCCAACATATTGACCAGCCGAAATTACTCAAAAACTAAAAAAAAAAAAAAAACAGAAATGGGAAGAAAAATAACTACATGGGTACTTCAAGCGTCAAATCTAAGAGATATCAAACAAGAAGATATAGACATGGCTAAGAAGAGGAAACCTCAAGAGAGAAACTGAAACTCCTATAATCCCAGGACAAGATAATGCCATAAGAACAAACTATATAAAGGCAAAATAGATAAGACGCAGCAAATAGCAAGTGCAGAATGTGTGGAGACAGAAGCGAAGCTGTTAATTATATCATCAGCGAATGTCGCAAACTAGCAAAAAGAGAGAACAAGACGATACTCGGTGGAAAAGGTGATCCACTTGGAATTTTGCAAGAAATTCTATTTTCTCCCTACAACTAAATTGTATATGCACGAGCCTGAAACTGTCCTGGAGAATGAAACGCAAAAAAATATCTGGGACATCGAGGTACAGACGGATCACTTAATTCCTCCCAGGAGACCGGACCTAGTATTCATTGACAAGAAGAAGAGAAACTGGCATTTCGTGGATTTACCGTCCCGGCCGACCACCGAATAAAAATGAAAGAAAGCGAAAATAAAAGAAAGCGAAATGATAGACAACTACTTGGATCTTGCCAGAGAACTGAGTAAACTGTGTAACATGAAAATGAAATCAGAGGAAGAATCAAGACTATCCAAAGTACATCACTATTGGGATCGGCTAAAATACTCAGAAGAGTGCTGGAGACCTAATGGAGATTATGTAACCGACTGTCTGTAACTGAAACTACGTCGGCACTGACGTCACGATATCCTTAGTAATTCAAGTTATATTCTCAACGATTATGAAATAGTCAATATTTAATTTTAATTTGGGTTTTATTTATTAATGATGTCTTTATCAAAGTCTAGTTGTGTTAGATTTGCCGTAAAATTGCCCCTATTTTATTAAGTTATTTACCTTGCATCCCACGTATACAGGTGTGACACAATGTCTTTTAATGTGGGTGTTGCAATATGACTTGTGTGAGCTAGAACTGCTAAGGAGGAGGAATAAATAACAAAGGCTTAAAAAATAGTGATGACCCAAAAGAGGAGAGCGATGGTTTTGACCGTAGCGTGACCCCGAACGAAGAATTGAGGGGCAAGCGGAAGTCGGGTGTTGACCGGAAGTCGGGTGTTGACCGGAAGTCACGTGGTGACGTGGGGGAAGGAAGAAAGGGTTCGTCCTCTTTTTGCCGGCGTCCGTCGTGGGGGACAGACCTGATTAGAGCCCAGTAATCTAGTAGTGTTCTCTCTCTCTCGTTCTCTCTGCCTCCCCTCCTCCCTGGTAGAAGCCACTAGACGAGCACGTTAATAAAGGCTGGGAGTTGTGACGACATGTTTCTCGTGTTATGATTTTTTATCGGAGTTTTAGTACCGTGAGTATTGCAACGTAACATATATCGTTTTGGTGCCGTGACCAGGCCATGAACCGAATCTCATGGGAAGACAGGTGCAAAAAATGCGTAGATCCCTTCGGCATTCTCACTCGGCGTTGGGCAATAAACCCAGCTCTGCCTCTTTAAATCCTGGGGTAAGGGTGTGCTTGGGGGGAAAGGCACACCGACATTACGCCGTTAATTTCATTAACACACACAGTCCTCGAAAAGCCCATGTTATTAAGGTATTAGCCTCTCATCCCACTTATGAGAGCGTAACACAAGTATATTTTTATGTGGGCCCAACCACGAACCGCGACTCATGGGTGGTAGGTGCAAAAAATGTGTTGATCCCGACGGCATTCACCCTCAAGGGGGGCACCTCAGGAACTGGGCAATAAACCCAGCCCTGTCCCTTTAAATCAAGGAGGCAGGTGTTGCCTGGGGGAATAGCCCCGGTACCAACGCTGTTAATTTACATTAACAAACACAAGCCCCGATGAGCTCATGTTGTTAAT
>CM042138.1:9131025-9136025 GCA_023376005.1 Doryteuthis pealeii | reverse complement strand
TTCAATTCTTCCAGAGTCTTTTTCAAACCATTGTGAACCTTTCCACGCGCCCCAATTACAATTGGTATGACCTTTACCTTCATGTTCTACAGTTTTTCAGCTCTCTGGCTAGCTCCAAGTATTTTTCTATCATTTCGTTATTTCACCTGCTCTCTGTAATCAGCGGGAACAGCAAAATCCACGAGATGACAGATTTTAATCTTCTTAAGTGATACTAGGTCTGGTCTCCTAGCCTAATGTTGGTGATCTGTCGGTATCTCAAAGTCCCATAGAATTTTTATGCGTCTCCTTCTCTAGGGTAGATTCCGGTTGTGGGTATATCATTTAGTAGCATGCGAAAATTGAAATTTCCAATGGATCACCTATCCCTCAAAAGCCGTGCGTGTTATTATTATTATTATTTCTTCTATTTGAGTTTTCACAGTCTTTCACTGGAGTCTGAGTGACAGCAAGTCTCCTCAGGTATCCAGGACTCTTCTGAGTATTCTGGCAGCATGCAGCAGTGCCGTGTTCTGAATGGTTTCTATCCTTCCCCTGATTTCCAAACTTTCCAAACCCTTTTCCAATCCTTTTGGGACCGTTCCAAGTGCACCAACTACAATTGGTATCACTTTGACTTTCATAGTCCATAACTTTTTCAGTTCTCTGGCAAGGTCCAGATATTTGTCCATTTTCTCATTTTCCTTTAGCTTCACCCTGTGATATGCTGACACTGCAAAATCCACCAGTTGACATGTTCTTTCTTTTTTGTTTATCAACACTAGGTCTGGTCTTCTTGCTGGGATAAGGTGACCCGTTTTTATCTCAAAGTCCCAGAGAATTTTATAGGTTTCGTTCTCAAGAACAGATTCTGGTTTATGCATATACCATTTTGTTGTATGGTCAAAATTTTTTTTTTGCATAATTCCCAGTGGATCACCTTCCCAACCCAGTCGTGTCTAGCTTTGTATTCTCGTTGTGCTAGTTTGCTACATTCGCAGAGTATATGGTTTACAGTCTCATCTCTATTACCGCATAGTCTACATTTACTATTTTGTTGGGTCTTATCAATTTTCGCTTTGATATAGTTTGTCCTTATGGCATTATTTTGTGTAGCAATTATTATTATTATTATTATTATTATTATTATTATTATTATTGTTGTTGTTGTTGTTGTTGTTAGTGGTGGTTGTGTTTTTGTTTTTCTTTTTCATTTTTGGAACAATAGATGATTTATGATTTCTTGTCGCTTGAAATATCTATATTCTTATTCATATTCCCATTATAAATCCCGACCAGAAAACCAAACAAAGTGTCAATTAATAATATGAAGAGAACTTTTCTTCTGGCGGACCCCAGAGTGAAAATAAAAGAAAACAAAAGATAGACAAATCTTGAAGACTTGCTGTCTCTTAGACTTGTGAGAAGGCCACTGATTACAACTGATATCAAAACTCGTGAAGATTATATAATAATAAAAATCTTAGACCAAAATAAAATAGGAAATGTAACATTGATAGAAGATTGTATCTTCCGTTAGTAGATTGAAATGGAGAACGGGATAGATAAAACTACAATGCAAATGACGCAAAACGAAAAGAAAAAAATGAAAAGAAAAGGAATTGAATTAGGTAAGCACTAAATTATCAGAATTCACAATGGGAAAGAAAATTACACTTATCTAGAAATACAAGAATATGATTAAATTAACGAAATTGAGACGGAAGTCGGAAAAGTATATATCAGAAGAATAAGAAAACTATTACAAACTGTAGAAATGTGATGAAAGATATACCCGAGTAGTCTATATCGGTTGGTATGCTGGTTGGATTTGATGGCATGTTAACCCTTGTTGGGTTAATTCATGCCGAAGATTTTGTTTATTCATTCTTGTTGACTATTTGATTTTTCTTTTCAAACTCAATTTTTTAAACACATTTGAATATTCAATCTTAATCTATTTAATAGCAGCAAAAAGTTAGAATTTCAATAGCACATTTTACAGTATAACTAACGGAAAATGAAGCGATTAAATGATGACTGACCTGAATACCTGATTGTATCCCTTGCAGATTGTTATACCTGTTAATTATCTGGTCGCCATCCTTGGCCAGTTGTAAAGAACTTAGAATAAATAAGTAAGTCCCGAGTTATAGAATCCTTTGGTAAGTGAATAAGTCCTGTGGTATAGAATCCTTTTGGTCCGTCGTCCAAGAAGATCCAAGTAGTAATGAGCTAAATTAGAATCAACCAGTATAAATAATAATAGCAGCAGCAGAGCACTGCCAGTTATTGACAATAGGGTGATCACGTGCTCATCGGCGAATCTATAAGTAGAAGTGAACATCTAGTACACGCCTTATATCCAACAAATTCCAACAATACCCCTCACCAAAAAGACCTTTATGGGTATTACATTAAACTTCATCTGATAGTGAGGCTCATGTTCTCGAGCTTTAGGGATTTTGGAGTACCCTTTCATTGTCATTACTCTTAGGTACACTAAACCGGATGGTAGTAAGTATTTAACCGAACCGAAAACGTTAATGAAACCTCATTTCTTTCCAGTTACATATGTCCACATTTCACTTTATTTACTTTAAAACTGTATAGTTTAACAGAAATTTCCTTCTTCCAGATCAGTTTTCATACCAAGTTTAAAGAACATAGTCTGTTCTACTTTTTTACCTATAGCTGGAGGGAGACTAGTTTTATTCATTCCTTTTCAATGGGTATTTGCGCTAACCCTCAATGGCTTTGACTTCTCGATTGTATTAAAAAAAACTGATGGAGAGCGTATCATTTTCAAATAAAAAAATGCATATTTATTTACCAACATCGTCATACGAGCAGGATGCGAAATAATGTTAATTTCTTAATTGAAGTTTAACAGATTTGATTCAGAATGTTCTTTCTCCTAGACTGGTTGGCTAAACAAGATTAGGGAGTCAAATCTAACAACAAAGCTAAAATGGTATATCAAAACGAAATTTTAGCAAGAATATTATTATGAAATGGGAAAATCAAATAATGATACAATTTCCAGTAAAATTTGGAAAAATATTATTACGTGTTTTTTCTGTGGATTATCTTATAATCGGAATTTTCAAAAACTTTTCAAAAAACTTTTTAAATTCCGACCTTGATCGAGAGCGTTTTGTGCCTCGTGATCAACGATTTATTCATTTCGTCTTTCCTATTATACATAGACCGCTTTATATGGTCGAAATAGATTCTGTCTGCAAAACTATTAACATCTTGTTTTTTCTACAAACTTTCTACACATACTGTCGGATTCATATCCATTTAACTTTTCATATATATATATTATATATATATATATATATATATATATATTATATATATATATATATATATATATATATCTTCTAATCATTAGTTTAATGACAGTTAACCTCTTTACTAAGAAAGAATGAATCAACATTTATACATTCATATTAATTAGATTATTAAATAAAACACTACACATTTTACTAATTTTTTCTGGTTTATATTTCCAAATAAACATGCTTATTATTTCATTCATCCAATGCTTTGGTAGTTATTGCTGCTGTTGGGCTGCTTTCTTTGTCTATCAGCTACATAGAGAGAATAGTCTTTAGAATAAACTAGGTTTGCAAATTATCGACACGCCAGATGTTGATGGACAGATGAATTTGTTCAACAAAATAGAGTTGATCATTTTAACTTGCAACACATTCACAGGGAATATTAAACATACTAGAATATATAAAATATATACAAATAGGAATGAGTATAAATACTCATCTATTAATAATGGAGATTCGCTTCCGGTTTTTGTCTGTAACAAAAATTACGTCACTGCTTTCACATTAACCTAAATCCTCATAACATAGAATAAATACACACAAAATTTGAACATGCACATTAGACAGTCCTCATTGTTTTTTAAAACAAGTATTAATAAATACATGACTGGTATTATATACCTATATATAGTTTGTTTTATTTTAATACATATTTAAAGTTTACATTTCAAATTGTTTTATTTTTTAATCCTTTAATGAATTTGATGATTTTACTTACTTAGTGTACAAACTCGCTGACATTGAATTTTCTACTACCAGTCCTGAGGCAATATGTTTCAAAAATCTATTTTTACATCGCCCGGAGGGTGTCTTTTATTTTCTACTAGAATACATATTTAACTGAAATGATGAATTCTTGTTACAAGTAAATATTTGGTTTGGTTTCTTTGTTTAATGGTATATGCAATTTCTTCAGGTATACAGCTCTCTTCACTGATGATGATCTACAGTATAGGAAAGCACTTTTAATTATTTCATTGTCTCATAAATACTACTCTACGTCTTCCTGATTTGAGACCGGTCTAGAGGGACATTGGAAAAAACATTCATGAAATGAGTGATATTTTTCTTGGAACACCTGTCTGAATTATTTTTTTATGAACAGTGTTCATCTTTTTATTAGTCTCAGAGAATTTTAGTCAATACTTCGCAACGTAAGAGTTGTATATATTTTATACGTGTCTGTAATTATGCAAACCCAATAATAAAATTATAAAATTATAATTCTATGTCTCCTGGAAAGAATCCCTATATTTCTGACTTGGAGTGGATTAATTTCGTCTCTACCAGAGGCTTAGATATTTTTTTAAATAATTATAAAATGATGTTTTAGAAATATGTTTTTTTTTTATTTTCTATTTTTTTTATTTTTGTATTTTGAAGAATTTGTAATGTTTTGCATCGCAACCACCTTAAAATCCCGATAAAAAAAAGAAAAGTAAAGAAAATGAGCAAAAAAATGAAGTTGCCAATGTTAATGTTTACGCTTATGATGCTGATGATTATGGTGCTAATTTATTAGAGATTATCAGACAATGAGAATACTACCTGTTGGCGAAATAGTCTGCGGGCTTATTGGATTTGGTCAATTTATCATGATTAGCCAGTGAATTGGAATCAAGATGTGAAATGTAAAGATAAGAACGAACTTTCCCGCGTGTTATCGACATT
>CM042138.1:9126025-9128525 GCA_023376005.1 Doryteuthis pealeii | reverse complement strand
TGTAACGACTTTATCGTTCAGATGATTGATATTATTATCAAGATACTACTGAAGCTTCAGCTTAAAGTTCTCCAGTGTTTGCTTAAGCATTTCCTCTGGTATTGTTGCGATTTCCTGACGAGTAAATAATTCTTGTTCTTCAGGTGTCTGTGGTCTACGTTTATATACGTAGGCGGCCGGGTAATACCAGAAGGAATAATCACGAAATTATAATTATAATTTAGCAGTCCAGATGCAGTTAAAGAGGAGAATTTTTCAGATGCAGTTAAGGGATCCAGATGCTGTTAAGGGAAGTTGGTGTAGACTATTCTCATTCCATTAACTAGGATCGGGTACACGTGTATAGAATCATCACCCTTGGCGAGGATTGAACAATGCAACCCACAAATCATTTCCCTTAGAACTGTATTAATCCGAACCCTATATTCGTTACGCCTTGTGTTGTGTATATACTAATTAAAAAATAAATCGAAGTTTTATTCCAATGTTAAACATTTAAGGACTGATTTCTACGTTGATAGGTCGCAAATTGATATATATTAAGGTCACGTGAGTATTAGGCGGAGAGTCCGTCGTCTAAGTACTTCAGGTGAATTCTGCACAGAGTAATCTGTGTTCTTAAATAGTGGTTTAGAACCATCACCACTGTTCAGGTACGGGGGAGATGGGTCATTCCATTATATCATAAATATACAATATTTGATGGGAATATCTAAACTGATTTCTATAGGTGTTTTACCTTCGAATTTTTTCAACAAAAAGGAAAAAAATCAACACGCTGATATCCTGAGTACTAGTTGCATTTCATTACTGGGAGTCTATGCATTTTGGGGTTTTCAGTTCTAACTTTTGTTTATTCTATTCTATTTTCTTTTGTTCTTGTTTTGTTTTATTGTATCATTTGCTCTCTCTCTCTCTCTCTCTCTCTCTCTCTCTCTCTCTCTCTCTCTCTCTCTTAAAATGTATTCGTATTCGAATGTGAAAAAAACAACATTCAGTAAATACAACGAACACGATTCTCTAACTTCGCGGTATAAAATAACTGCTTAGCTAAACGTAATTCTTATATTCCTCCAAAAGATGCCCATGCTAATTTACACGTAACTATTACATTCTTGATACCCCCTCTCTCCCACTCTCCTACTCCCCCTCTCTCTCTCTCTCTCTCTCTGTCTTTCTCTCTCTCTCTCTCTCTCTCTCTCTCTCTCTCTCTCTTCTCTCTCTCTCTCTCAAAATAATACTTATCAATTCATAGTTTAAATATTTTATTTTATTCTCTTTCATCTATTTAAAATTTAAAAAATATATTTTTCTTAAATCATTCATCAATTCAATTCTGAGTAAATAATCCATATATTTCTCTAATAAATAATTGAAGATAGTCCTTTTTATGTATTTTTTATTCTATTTTATTAATTATTTTTTATTTATTTATTTTTACAATTGTGAAAGTTATTCAAAATTTTCCAGTTAACGGTTTTTACCTTAAATTCAAAACTATATATTGTTGCAATTTTTACCGGAAGTAGAACAGACAGCATTAGACAGAAAAAAATTGAATTATTTCTCAACAGAAAGTAAGATACATTTTATCTTCTCCAATATCTTATATAATAATTATATTAATTCAATGCTTCAATAAAGAGTCCGTTGGAGGTGAAGACGGCTTTTCCATTAGGGACCTCTCTTATTTTTTTTCTTTTAAGGGAGTTCCTTTTGAAAAGATTTTTTTTCATTTATTCCATTCATAATTCATTTTTACATTAATTCTTTACTATATATATATAGTATTAATTGATAGAGTGCTCAATATAAAATAGAGCTGTTATATAATATAATAATATGAATATATAAAGGTTTTACATATCTATTCATTAGGTGACAAAGGAACCTTCACGACCATGTTGTTTCCATGCGATAGCAATCGTCAATTGAAACATCTTGACCTGATGATTGCATCGCATGAAACCAATATGGTCGTGCATGTTTCTTTGTCACCTAATAAATAGATATGTAAAACCTTTATATATTATCTTATTATATATATATATATATATATATATATATATATATATATATATATATCAGCCTACCAGTTATGGTAGCCGACCATAAAAACAAAAAGCATGCAAAAAAACAGTAAAAAACGAATAAAACTCGCACGTCAACAAAATAAAGGAGACAAAATTACCACCTATAATCTCCCTGAGGAAATTTCATAGACATGGATGAAAGCGCTTGTGTAAAAAAAATATGTGAAACCTTTACTATCTGTACTGTGATATACAAGAAAAAAACAAGAACATTAGGACGTTTGAACTTGAATATGGCCATTAAGAAATATTTCATGGTCTTTTAATAAAATGGTTGCCAAAATACCTAATAAAAATATGTCTCTCTCTCTCTCTCTCTCTCTCTCTCTCTCTCTTTCTCTCTCTCTCTTTCTCCATGTGTCTGTCTGTCTTTCTTACTTTCTCGCTATCTCTCTCTCTATATATAT
>CM042138.1:9113525-9123525 GCA_023376005.1 Doryteuthis pealeii | reverse complement strand
TAAAATATAGATTTCTAAAATTATTCATCAATCTTTCTAATATATAATTAAAGATAATCTTTTTATTTATTTACTGATCTATCTAATTGATTTAATATATTTTATGTTATTTTACAACTGAAAAAAAAAAACGGTAAGTAAATAAATTCTTCCCTTTGACCGTTTTTATTTTGAATTCAAGATAGTTACAAAGTAGCAATATTCACCGGAAGTTAACCAGACAAGATTAGATATATATACATATAAAAATTCAAACCCATTCTCAAAAGATATTACAAATTGTATCTTCTCTAATAACTTATAGAATAATTATATTAACTTGATGCTTCAAAGGAGTCTAATAATAGATGAGGAAAACTTTCTATCAGGGACCCCACTCTCAAAATGTGTTTTAAGACTTTTAAGAGGGGTCCCTTGGAAAGGATCTTTCATTTATCCCCCTCATTTCATTCATTTTTATTTCATCTATTCATTCATTTTACCATCAAATTTTAACTATATATATATATATATATATATATATATATATATATATATAATTTATTTATTATAGTGTACAATACATTTAAGGTGCAGTTACTACCATTGGTTTCTAAGCAGCATGCTTACGTTGCTGCCCCTCATCACGACAACGCACTTATGAAAAAACACGTGTCCTTTCATGAGTGCGTTGCCGTGATGAAGGGCAGCAACGCAAGCATGCTGCTTAGAAACCAATGGTAGTAATTGCACGTTAAATGTATTGTACACTATGATAAATAAATACAGCTCATACAGAAGTAATCGAGCACTTTACTCCCATTTCTCCATACGATACTAATGATTATTTTTAGCAGGTACGGGTATATTATTATTATTATTATTATTATTATTATTATTATTATAAAGCTGATTGAATCAATGATTGTTTGCTAAACACTTTTTACCTATTTATTCTAATGACACAAAATACATCCCAAAATGTTCTTTCATATTGGGATTAAGTTATGTTTGAAAAAATATTTTATTTGGTACTAATTACTCATAATTTAAGATTAGGTAAAAAAACTGACCTATCTTTTACTTTACATTCTGTCGGTCACTTTCTTCCTCTCTATATATATCTTGATTAACCACACTTTATATAGTTTTCTCTGTGATGTAAATAGAAATTGGAGAAATGAGTAACACATCTTCTATGCCATAAAGTGGCGATCTGACGTGAGGTGTGGTGCTGCTCACTAACCGCAAAACAATCTTCCAGGTCTAGCGATGATGCAGTTAAAAACAAATTGAATCTCCAGTGAAGAAAATGTTCTGAACGATGTAGTCAGTAATGAAGGCCATGCTGACAGTCTTATAGAAAATAAAAGGACTATCACTATTCATTTTAATGTAAAAGTTGTAACTGTAAACAGTACTTCTTATTATCAACTTCTTAGGCAGAATTCACCTTATTCATTATTGATTGATGGGGGATAATGTATATTGATTATCAATAAGCTGTGTTGATAATATGCGCTGATGAACAAACACGGCTATTGATTATCTGTATCTGTGAAAACTAAATTCACTAACATATATCAATGTCTTTGATGCCATTATTATTGTAAAGCAAAAGGAAATCATACAATTTCTCAGAATTCTTCAGATGAGGTTTGATAATTTGTGTTATTTGTATTATTTTGACTATTGTCCTCGTCTTTATTGTTAGCTACACAACATTTCGGCCAATGAGCCCTCCGGTTTTCTTAAGGTATTTCTTTTCGAACTCAGTAATCTTCTCAGTGTTGGGAACCTTCTCTTCGACCTCCAGAAAGTTCCCGAATTTGACAAGAACGTTCTTGAGTTCGAAGAGAAGGTTCACGAGCCCGGGAAGTTTCCCGAGTTCGACGAAAATGTTCCCAAGTTCGAAGAGGAGGTTCCCGAGACCGAGAAGTTTCACGAGTTCGACGAAAACGTTCCCGGGTTCGACGAAGATGTTCCAAGTTTGAAGAGAAGGTTCCCGAGTCCGAGAACATTTCCCAGTTCGACGAGAACTTCCCAAGTTTGAAGAGAAGGTTCGAGTCCGAGAACATTTCCCAGTTAACGTTCCCAAGTTTGAAGAGAAGGTTCCAGAGTCCGAGAACATTTCCCAGTTCGACAAGAACGTTCTCAAGTTTGAAGAGAAGGTTCCCGAGTCCGAGAAGTTTTCCCAGTTCGACAAGGAACATCTGAAAAAAAAAACCCGGAAGGCTCATTGGCCGAAATGTAGTGTAGGTAACAATAAATAATTTGACAATAATCCGAATAATACAAATAATTTTTAAAATCATTTTATTTATTGAATGACATTCGTATATGTTGAGTTACCGGACAATAAAATTTAAATAAATAAATTATTTAAACAAAATTTTAGAAAAATATAATCTTTATCATCTGCTTTTCGCTGTAAATTCTTGTTGTCTATTAGATTAGATTAGATTAATTCACTGGTATTTAAAGTGACACTTAATTGATCTCAGCGAATGTCAACACAACAAGAGCAATTTTGCAATTTACATGATTTTGGTTGACAAGTGCGAAGTATTCCAATGCCTTAAAGAATTGTATTCTTTTCAACAAACAACACACGGGAAAATACAATAAAAGGAATAAGTTTAAAATGCTTTTTTGAAAGAGATTATATTGAAAGAAAATAATATAAAATACATTTGCTGTCGAGATAAACATTGGGCAGTTTTGAGGCAAATCCAACTCAGATTTTCATATATACACCAATAATAAATAATATTTATTCTATGTATTAATAATTTTAACTATAAATTAAATACTCATTGTTAAACTCACGCAATTCCTGGGTGTAGTAAGACGTAAGCAGTATGGTAATTTCGTTTAAAGACAGACAGACACCGAATCTCTATTATAATAAAAGTTCAACGACCAAACTTTTTATCAAAAAATTATACATTGATTATTTGCATCTAAAAAAGTTATTTTCTTTTTGCTGATGTTTACACTGTAAGAGAATTCTCCCTTGTCTGAGGGTTTTGGGTAATCTCCTGCGTCAGAAGACCCTTTTTAGTCACGTGACGCTGGAACCCAAGAAGAGAAGCCTCTTTGGTCGAAGCTACTGGACAAATGCGGACGTGCTTGTCACCTCTCTCCAGCCGACACCCATGGTGCATGACAGACGTTACAGACTCTACTTACAGTAAGGGGTTTCCACCTATTTTTCTATTAACACTACTATGTATGTTTGGACACTCGTGACATTGCATAGCCTGGGGAACTTCGTTCCCCTATATATGTTATAATAAAAGTTGTATAAATGTAACTAACGCGTTTGTTGTTTTCCTAACTGAAGTATTCCACATTGGGTCCTTATCCTTTAAGTAACCTAATGTTTTATAAGAACCAGTGTTAAAACTCTGTGAACCTCTTATAACACAATTAGTGTGACCTTCGGTTGTTTCCTGTCTTCAAAACATTTCACATGAGATAGTCATGATAATGAAAGGAAGGATTTCAAGTGAAAACAAACGAATCAAAGGAAAACCTGAAAATATCTAAAGCCGGAATTTGATTCATTGGTAAATGTTTGATTGGATTCATAACTATATTCCAATGTTAAATTTACTTAAATTCACTTTATATTGTTCCATGACAATTATATGATATCAAGTATTCGTATCAAGTACAGATAATCTGGACTCAGCTATATGGTAATAATTATCCTATCTAATTGAAATAATTTTCAAAAATATTTATTTATCTCATAGATGGGACCCTATGAGATATTGCCACAGTAGGTCGAGTGTTTCTGGGAGTAATGTCAATTAAGGTATATTCCACACAGTCCAAAGTTCCAGAAAGGTATCGTCACTACTAAATGAGTTTAACTAGTATACCAAAAATTTACAATACTTGAGATTGTTAGCAATCGTTATATCCAGTCCTGGCAACCATATACATAATTTATACTTATTAACCAAGGTTAACTAAGCACAATCATAGACGTATGAGACACAAAGGAAGAATCGATCTCAGTATCCATGATTTTCTTGGCTAGGTCGTTATTAGTTACACCACTTGACGTGCTTAAAACATTGCTTTTGAAAGCCAATAATTTAAACAAAAAACTGACGTAAATTCTCCTGAAGATCATGTCTAAGTATTAAAACAATAAAATAAAGCTAATGAATATCACGATCTTGCTAGAAGCAGAACAAATTTGGATAGATGAAAATGACCAAAAATAATCGTCCAATATAACATCAAGTGGAATTGACAGATGTGACTGTGCATGGAAATCTGGAAAAATAGGAAGAATTCATTGGATATAAAAACAAAAAACAATAATGTTGAAGGAAGCGTTAAAATTAATGAGTTTGTTGGATATTAGAAGTGATTTAAATGCATTTAGCCCACAGGTATATCCAAAACCTCGTATATACTTCAGAAATACAGCAATAAAGTAGAAATACAAGATTGCAAGTGTTATTATTACTTTTTTGTTGGCATAAGTGCATTGCTGTTGAAGCAAATTGTCCAGTTGCAGGAATCAACCACTGGCATAAATGTATACAGACACGCGTGCAATGCACACTCTCAGAGACATACCAGAACTCGGTTCAAACAACAAGATGTTTTATCAGTTATTATCCACTTGGATCAAACAAGTTGTTGAATAAATTATTCTCAACTCGGTTCAAACAACAAGATGCTTTATCAATAATTGACTACTTGGTTCAAACTAGTTCTTGTATTAGTTATTCTCGGTTCAAACAACAAGATGTTTCTATCAATTATTGATCACTCGGTTCAAACAATTTGTCATTAGTTATTCTCAACTCGGTTCAAACCACAAGACGTTTTTAAGATTATTGTCGACTCAGCCCAAACAATATATTTCATCAGTTCTTGTCGACTCGGCTCAAACAACAAAATGTTTAATAAATTATATGCACAATGTCTAATAATAATAATAATAATAATAATAATAATAATAATAATAATCAAAGAGAAAGAGCTTGGTAACTACAAAATGTAATGGATTGTAATGTAATTCAACAGGCACGGACATTACACTACTGACAACAAGTTTCACTCAAAATAACTGCCATTAGCGCCGGTCACTGCTTCAATCCTGCTCCGTAACCTGGAGCAAGATGAGGTTACAGTTTCCCTGGGAAGTGTCTCAACAACGACCTTAATTCTGTCGATTAACTGGGCTTTTGTACTACTGGCACGGCGATCGGTGTCTTTCTCAACAGCGCCCCACACATAATAATCCATGGGGTTAAGATCTGGGGAGTTTGGATACCAAACATTGGGACTGGTGTAGTCGTAAAAATACATCGACAACGATTTTTTACTTTTATTAAAGGTGAAGCAGGGGGCCGAATCCTGCCACCGTACATATGGCCTACCATTGGCTACCCTTGTTATCAAGGTCTTGACTACAGTGTTTAGCAACTCCACGTAGGCATCTGAGGGTTCTCCAACACTTTCTTCTGCAGATTTACGAGAAAATCTGCTGTACGAACGCAATCAGATAGTCTGTTTTGCTGCATTCTTCTGGACACAGGCACATCGTCTCCATTGCAATTCTTCAGATCATGCTTGATTGTTTTTACTGTGTTCAGGGAGCATTAGGCAGCAACTCTACTCTCCTTATTTTGATGGCCGACACAGATAATCATAATACAAGTTATTTTCTTCCATGATTCAGGTGGGTTCCTGTCATCCATTATATCTGTCATCACGTATATGAATGAAGAAGGGTCCAAGTTTTTAAATGATGCATAGAGTGCATCAATACCTCCAACCTACGGAGAAAAATAACCAAATATGAATATAATAAACTTATCCCGAACACGGTTAAAGAGCCTGGTCTGCTCTACTATTTACCCATAGGTGAAGAGAGAGTAGGATTCATACCTTTCCCAAGGGTATTAGCGCTATGTGAAAATGCAGTTAGAGCGTCCAGGATTTGAACTCGTGACGGCGCGTCCATTTCCTATGACTTTAACCATTACATCACGCACTTCCTTTGTTATAATCTATTTCATCTCAGACTGGAATACTAATCATTATCTTACCTCAATACTACCACTGCCACTTTTAAAAGAATAATTTTAATTTATTACTCAGTTGTTGTTCCACTAATATTAATAGATTTTTCTTATTACTTTTTTTTATATGAGTGAGATAAAATTCATTTAGAAATATTTTTTTAAAATTCTTCGGCATAAAATAACCCATCAAGGGTTGACATGCCGTAAAATCCAACCAAAAAACCAGCAGTATTGGATAGAAATGCTAAAAATTATATAACCGTGTATAATCACTATTAAATAGAAATATTTACTTTATTAGCTACTGGCAAAATGAGCCTAAAATGCGTTTTTGACAAAATGACTTTAGCCACCCTACAGAAAATAATTTACCAAAAATCAGGGAATTATTGGAATTTGATGAAATTTTCAGCATTTATTTATCAATGAATACTCTTTATATATAATGCATTTTTTTATTTTATTTCAAAACTTTCTCATTTTTTCAGGTCACTTGATTTTGACCCCCCCCTTATGTTGGGGGGCATAACATTTTTTCGAGTTGGTCTTATACTGTACTAATTACAGTATAAATAATGAGATAAAAGACCGAAGTTATGAATAGAACCCCAAAAAACATGAAATATAAAATTAATATTACGAATAAAACCTGATCAAATATGTTCTTGCTATTTGATATCGTTTTAATTATTTCAAACTCGAATGTTTCCATCGTCCGTTTCACTTTTCGTTTGTATCACTCTGTGGTTTTCTTTGCTTGTTTATTTCCTTCTCTTCATTTCTCAGTCTCAAATGTTTATTTCGAAAACAAGAATGTGCATTAGCCGGAAATAAGCAATGCTATTTTCCATCAATATCTTCCAGCACCTTTCAAATTATTCTCTCACCGCCCCCCCCCCCCCTGTTCTCTCTTAGTCTTATTTTATCTTCGGACTTCTCTCTTGCTCTTCACACGTTCTCTCTCTCTCTCTCTCTCTCTCTCTCTCTCTCTCTCTCTCTCTCTCTCTCTCTCTCTCTCTCTCTCTCTCTAATTAATAACAATAATACCTCTTTGCCCATTTTAGGCGATTGTAAAAATGGAACCATTTTGACACATCAATTCAAGACACGAGATCTTTGTTTTTCGGCAATGAATATTGAATTATTCAATTGTTTTATTTTTGCTAATGTTTTTCAGAAGTATATCTTGATTATATAAATCTTGTAGAGAAAAACAACGGCTGAACGAATTAATAAAAGGAAATAGTAGTGATATATTATTTTGATAAGCTGGGGTTATTTAAGTACACGGCCTGATGTACGAAACACTCGAAAGAATTGAACTCTGCTTGCTAATCAAGGGGATCTTTCAGTTATACTTTTTCTTTAATAACCATTGTTTCATATGCAGATGCCTTTCACAAAAAACAGTGTTCGGTTTGTCATACGTGTTGTCTCTAGATATTTACTTTAACCCATTCTGATATTGGAAGATGAAAAATAAAAACCTTATTTTGATCATGATAATTGCCACAACCTATCACAACTGCACTTTTTGACCATTATGAGAAAGATTTTGTGGTACTGAAATTAAAGAATATTAAAAGAGTTTTATAATGTGTTTGAAGCGTTGTGCTTATATTGGTTTGGTGGTTGGTTTTGAAGGCTATCACAATGCAAATGTAAAGAAAAATAAGGTAACTATGGTGTTGTTTGTTAACGTGTCATTTATTCTTAATATTTCAAGATAAAAGTTTCATCTACAGAAGATCTCCGGAACTGGAGTTGTTGCTAGTGGCTGTCCGTTTGGTTTTGTCTTATGTCTTCCAAACTCTCTGTGTGCGCTGTGTGTGTAGGGTATGTATGTGTGTGTGTGTGTGTGTGTGGTGTGTGTATGTGTGTGTGCCTGTTCGCACTTTTCTCTTGGTCTTCATACACTCTCTCTAAATAAACATTATACATTTCTGTCCATTTTACGTGATTGTAAAAATGAAAACATTTTGACACATCAATTAAAGACACGAGGTTTTTATAATTCGGCAACGAATATTGAATTATTAACTTTTACATTTTTCTAATGTTTTTTTTTTCAGAAGTATATCTTAATTATATAAATCTAGAAGATGAGAACGACTGTTGAACGAATTGATATAAGAACATTTTTCTAAGCTGAGATTATTTAAGTATAAGCCTGTTGGACGGCAGTACTGTCGACTGGATCTGACAATGCACCGGCAACACCTCTGCAAAGGGGTAAGACCCCCTAATGGGGCCACCTGTGAGCCGTGGGTCGTCACCGATACTTAAGGATAAAACCCTGGTGGCTGAGAAGTCCAAGACATGCAAAACTCCCCTTAGGCTAGACTGGCGTTGGGGGCGGTGCTCCGATCAATCGGCTGATCAAGTCAAGCCCTAGCACGATACGATTGTACCAACTACTCCGCACGAGCAAGATGCGACACAACGTCAGTATCTTAAGTGTAGTTTAAGAGGGGTGAATTCCTTCTCCTAGACTGGTTACCTAGCCAAGTGTAACGTTACGGGTTCCAATTAGGAATACGTAGCGCCTTTTCTCGCACTACAATTCGTATATTCGTACGTACGGAGTTTGTTTACATACACACCCCAGATCTAGCAGTCAGCCTCTTCTTAGCCCCAAAATCTTCCTCCACTTCTTTTGGTCAAGGGAAGATCTCACTTTACGTACGCCGCGTGCTCCTCGTTACGGCCAATTTGACGTGTTGACAAGTTTACACTTTAATGACTTTCATTCATGAGTACGATTTCTTTGCGATAGTGACTTTACTATCTTGTTTGCGTCGTGAGTCCATTCATAAAAAAGATTTCTTTCGTTGTAAATAGAGCAGACTAATAACACCGGGTTTACTTCTCAGAAGTTTATTATATTCCAAACTTCCTATAACTTTTGAGAGATAGAGATGGTCAGCTTCCTTAAATATGGTTTTAACTTCGTCCAGTGTAAAATATTACATCTCGGGTTTCACACATCAGCGACCTCAGTTCATTAACTGCCAACTGCCACGCACGCCTCCTGGCTCTAACTGCCTCTGACTCTCGGACCCTCACTGCTCTGATCGCAGACCCTAACTCCAACTAACTCCTCGTGATTCTATTCGCGGGTCTTAAATAGCATTTCTAAATAATCTTCTAGAAGGTTCTACTTTAGAACTTTCGAGCCCTTTCGATTCTTTCTATTCGTTCCAATCTCACTGGTCAACCAGAGTTCACCAACCTAAAAGATCAAAGATTTCTTGGAGTCCAAAAGACTGTGTTTTTCTTAATCCTAGACTTATCGTCTGCTTTCTCTCGTTAAAAAGATGTTATCTATCCTAACTACTTTTTCGGTGATTCCACAAAGACCACCCAGCAACTCAAGATAATCGGTAGTACATTTTTCTAAGGTTCTTTTCCAAGTCTGGCACAAGGCCACAAATATAGGTGCTGGGCGGCGATTATGTAACACAAGTTTAAAGAGCCCAGTCTGTCCTACTATTTACCCATAGATTGACGTAGAATTGGATTCATACCTTTCCCAATGGTATTAGCGCTATGTGAAAATACAAACCGTTTCATCCAGGAACTGAACTCTGTCGAAGAGTCCATTTCCTATGGCTCTAACAATTAGAGCATGCGCCTCCTTTTTCTCATATATATGCTAGAAGGAGGTGAGTGAAGGTCTTAATGTCTATCTGATGGTGTAGTTCCAATTCTGAAGCTCTGGAGAAAGTGATCCTCTTTACTTCCGGGTACACTCTAACCCGGAGTGGTAGTACCTGTTAGAGTCCCATCTCTGGGTTAAATAGAAAAATATGAGTTTAAAAATGTGTTTTAAAAACATGCGCTTAAAAAAATATTGAATGCCCATTAAGAATGAATAAAACAAAATGTTTCGACATAAAATAACTCAACAAGGGTTTACATGCCTTGAAATCCGATCAACCGACCGACCAACCAAAATTACA
>CM042138.1:9078525-9108525 GCA_023376005.1 Doryteuthis pealeii | reverse complement strand
GGGTAGCTGCTTCTAATATTATATAAATCAACTTAGTTTAATTATTTTGCGTTTGGAATGGTAGAGGTAGAAAATCCAATCCCTTTCTTTAAAGAGGGGGTCTAACCCCCGTTCAGTAGAGCTAGACCAAGTAGATTATTATAGCGTCAAAGGTGGAGCGCCACACCTACCATCGGCACCTCACAGATCCCTGTGTTAGCCATACGTTGAGTTGGCGAGGGCTTGTAACGATCCAGGAGTCTGGTCATATATATATATATATATATATATATATATATATAAGTTAAAAGAAAGGAAATGAATCCGACGGTATGAGTATATATAAAAAGATATGAAAACACCACAAAATGATGTTAAAAAATGTTTTAATAATGCTGTTAATCTCTATTAAAATTGAGGTGTATGAAGCTGTATTCATTTCCCCGTGCTTTGATTATATTGTTACATACTCATACACATATACCCATGTTGGGTACATACACAAGTGTTCTTTTACTGGAGAGACGGGGAAGAGATAGACACAGGTAGATAGAGAGATTCATAACTTAATTCTTTGGCCATTGGTGATCTCTAGTCGTTTCTATTCTTTCTCTATGACTTCTATTTCCCTGTTCTTGCTGGTTGGTCGTCCTTGATTCATTTCTTCCTCTAGGTCAGTCTTGTTGCCAAGACATTCATCAACCACAAAAACCATATTATTTATTTAAACTTTTATTTACTTAACTAAACATCTTCCTCGAACTAAACACAGCGGGCATGTGCAAGTGAGCCCCATCTAAGGCAGATATGCATTCTCTGCCTGACATCCAAGCTGGAACTGCGGGTTAACTTGGTCCCACGTGACTTCACGTACTTCGCGGGCTTTCTGTAATATTCCATGGAAAGTTCCGCCCGTGATATGAAAGGGGCCATCCCTTCAGAAATACAGGGGGTTGACAATAATCTATGCATAGATTATGTAACAATATTCTCAATATACAATACACATTATATTTGCAAAATTCATTCTGATAACTTCAAATTTCTTAACATTATAAAAACCCATCTAGTTATCGATCTATGTCTTCCATAAAAGTTCATATAGCTCAAATCCTAGACGTGGTAATTGCATTTCACTTAACGTTAATGCCCTTGCGAAAAGTATGAATCCTACTCTTCCTCCAGCTGTGGATAAATAGTAGGGCAGACTGGGCTCTTTAACCTTGGTTAGGCAACCGGTCTAGGAGAAGGAACACTTTGAATTCAGACCTGAACTCCACCTAAAAAATTGACCTTATGTCACATCCTGTTCATGCGGAGGGGTTGGTTAATATATATATATATATATATATATATATATATATATATATATATATCTTCCTTAAAAATATGCATCATGTACAAAATAGAGGCAACAACAGTCTTAGAATATCTAAAATACCCTTGGTAAGGTATGAACACCCTCCTCCCACTGATAGGGGTTAAATAATAGTACTAATGTTTTTTTTACAAGGATGATTTGGCATTACATAACCCATGAAGATTAATATGCCATTTAACAAACAAACCATATGTATATCACTGTGTTTCTATCTATATATTTACCAACACCTCCGCACGATCAGGATGTGACACAATGTCAATTTCTTGAGCAGATTTAACAGGTTGGAATTCAGAGTATTCCTTCTCCAATATTGTTTCTATATAACTCTAAGTAAATAAGATATTGTGCCAATATAAAAGTATTGCTTAACGAATTCCTGATCACATAGAGATGAGCATACACATTGGCATACAAAACTTTTTCACTACAGTGTAAAGTATTGTATGTCCTATCAAAGGAATTAAGAATTAATGATACATTATTCACACAACTTCTCTATGTTATCGATTAAGCATTTTTCCAATATGGCGAGCAAAGCATGACTTCTTATTCTTCATCGATTTTCTTCTGAGACGATCACGCAAATCCCCAAAAAGATTTTAAGGTCGTGGGGATCATTTTATTCAGCATTTTTCTTACCGAAATGATTCAAGAAGGCATTGGAAAATATTAATGCCGCCTCTTCGATTTGACACAACATCTGAGAAATGTTAAACGAATAAAGAAATACGTATGTTCCGCTGAGTAGGTCAATGTATATAGATAATTATGAGAACCTTCAAAGGATCTCCGTGCTGAAGATTCGCCTCTTTTTTTTATCTGGTTTCATATTAAAACATTTGGTTTATTGAATCTTAAATTTCAGTCGTGGGGTTTACATCTTTTTATAAAGGATGCATGTGTGAGGGTAATATATATATATATATATATATATATATATATGTGTGTGTGTGTGTGTGTGTGTGTGTGTGTGTGTGTGTGTGTGTGTGCGCGTGTGTGTGTCTGTGTCTCTGTGTAAGAATTCGTGCATTATTATTCTGTCGTGGGGTTTACATCTTTTTATAAAGGAAGCATGTGTGTGGTAATATATATATATATATATATATATATATATATATATATGTGTGTGTGTGTGTGTGTGTGTGTGTGTGTGTGTGTGTGTGTGTGTGTGTGCGTGTGTGTGTATTCATTTTTAAAAATGCATTTTAGATATGTATTTTAAGATATGATTTGGAGGTATTTGTTTCATTTCTATTACATATTTACTTTTTTTTATAAACCTTAAAATCACATTTGCTTTAATGGAATCATCTGATATGATAAAATTCGACACATTTATTAGTATAAATATATTAAAGGGATAAAACGATTTATTTCGAGTTTTTAATTTGAGTTAGAGTTTGAGTTTTGTTTAACGGCATATCATCATGTATGGGTCATTTAATGCCAAAAAACCGTTATATAGTTATTGTATTCCATGCGAATTTCGGACTTTAGAGTACGGTGTTTTGTTACGATTTTTGTAGCCATTCTTTAAGCTTGAAGCAAAAGCGCTTGTCCAGCGTAGATCCTTTGTGTTAAGCAGAGCTCGATCCTTAGTAAAGAATCATTTGATTGTTCCTTGGTGCTCCTCAGTCTTGCAGGTCTTTTGTCAATGATTGCACATGGACGTATCTCAGTATCAGCTGTTAAGTAGTTAACCATCCACGTACTCATGCTGTTGTTTGGCTGAGGTTTAACCCATGTGACCTCGCTTAGTCTATAAATTTAAGTGATGTATTGTAGCACGGTTTATATACCACAAATCATTCAACAGGTTTTATCGTAATATTTTATATTGTTTGGTCAGTTTTTGGTGAAGATGTTGAAACTATATTTGAAGTAAAAAGTTATTCTCAAAATATCGTTAATTTGCATATCACATTAGTTGAATAAACTTAGTAGGGTAAACTGAGGTCTTTAACCTTGGTATAGCAACCGGCCTAGTGTTTTATACTCTCTTTCCTTACTTTCTTACTTCTATTATTCCTCTTCCAGTGTTTCTTCTAGCGTCTCTTCTAGCGTCTGGACTTCGTCTTGGGGACTTCGTGTCTGGTCTTCCATTGGGGATTTCTCTTTATCAGAAGCCCTGTGTCATTGGTAGTTTTTAGATGATAACACAAGACTTCGATTTACTTAGATCATATATTATTCTGAAATCTCCACCAGACTACCTGCGCAGATTGAGTCGGCACCGTGCATAACACGACTTACCACCGTCGTGGTTTTTGGCTGATCTGACTAAAAATTTATTTCTAATCTAAACTGGAAGAGGGTCTTCTCCACCGATTCTCACGGTATCCAGCGGAAGGATGAGGATGAGGTCAAGCCTTGTCACTCATCCTTCAAGGCCACCAGCTGCAACTTATAACCGCCATTTTGGTTTCTACACTACTGTACATAAATATTAGGAATCTAATAATTATGTAACACTAGGAGAAGAAAAACCTGTTGAACCCGACTTAAAATTAACTTAGAATTGACCTTGTGTAGCATCTTTCTTGTGTGGCGAGGGTGCTTAATAGGATATGATATTAGTTGTTGCTTGGTTAGATATTTGGTTTATGCCATGACAATCTTCTTTGATAATTTACAATAATGTAAATTTATAATTAGGATCCCTAATTACAGCACAGGAGAAGTCCCCGTCGTGCAAAGGCTAACGTACTGGATTGCGACATCGTAGTAAGCGAGTTCGAACTACAGTCGTGCTATTACATTCGCTTTCGGACTAATACACTTGAGAAAGATTGGGTGGTTGGATTTTCCGGCGTGTCAATTAAACTTACAAACAGCGCATGTTTAATTGTCAATAAGTATAAATTTCATAACCACATTTAACTTTTAATAAATATGTAGTCTTATATTTAACAGACTATCAAGATCTTTTTAACTTTGTCTTGTTTTTTTTTTTTTTGTTTTTTTTGTGTTTTTTTTTTACTGGTGTAGTGTAATTATTAAGGTCAACGGAGAATTTGGGGATTGAAAAAAAACGGTAATCGGATTTCTGGAGAAAGAGAAGAAAAAGAAATAAGAACAAAGAGAGGTTAAAGTTTGGAACGCTAAACACTTAACAATGACCTCGGAAATAAAGTTAAACATAAAACCGGAAGTCCTAGTTTCTGTGGAGGAGCGGAAGTTACCCTCCTACCCTTGAGATGATAAACGGAAGAATGGAAAAATCGGTATTTTTCGTAAGCGGCAGATGGCGCTTCCCGGGTTACCCCGTGATGTGTTTCGTATAGTAGTACCGAACGTGATTTACGATCGAATAATTTGCCCCCACCCCACTCTCTTTTCCCCTCCTCTCTCTCTCTCTCTCTCTCTCTCTCTCTCTCTCTCTGAAAAAGACTCACGAGCCTAGAAAGAAATAAACAACCTCTTTTTGACTATACGACATGCGAATGTTGTTTCTGAATTAACGACGGCTACTACGACTAACGACTAGTACTACAACTCAAACATTGGCCCTATGCAACACTTAGCGACGATTATGAAGTTTTATTCAATGATATGAACTTCATTAGTGATTCTGAGCTTTATTTAGCAGGTATATATATGTACATATACAGGTCATATATATATATATATATTATATATATATATATATATATATATATATATATATATGTGTGTGTGTGTGTGTGTGTGTGTGTGTGTGAGTGTATGTGTGTGTTTGTGTGTGATGAGAGAGATAAGTGTAAAGAGAGAGAGTGAGAGAGGTAACATATTCATTGCATGACAATATGATCAAAGTTACTTTCGTGACTATAACATCATTACCAATTTTCCCAACGCGTACCACCAGTACCTTGTAACACTACCAGACATTGGTCGTTGACTTTTACTAATCTGACTTGGAATATGTCTGCTTTAAACCAATGACTGTTCATTCTGATCTTTCTCCTTCGTGTCTCACAGGATAACAAACGCAGAATAAATTAAAACCTTTCTAAATAAATGTTCCAACGTTTATTAAGTTATTTAACTTTCAATTATTTCGAGTGAAGTCTCACTTGATTTCAAATAGTATTACAGTGCTAATTTGACTTACGAGTGCCCCAACTTAGGAGCTTTCCGAGTTACGAGAGGTCACTGTTTTGCTTTGTGTTTTGATCTAAAATCTCAGGTACGAAAGAATATGAAATATGTTGGGATTAAAATTAGAATAAAATAAACAAATAAAAATAACTTTTCTTCCTGTGCCAGTCAATAGCATCTATCGCCTGTACCCGTTTGCGAGGGAATGGTCGTGGGTTGCTTTTGGTTCCAAGAAGGAGCCATTTCTCCTGGCATGCCAAGAGAGTTCCCCCTGTGTGAGATCTCCAGGGAGATTGTTATTTTTATTTGTTTATTTTATTCTATTTTATTCTAATTTTAATCCCAACATATCTCATATTCTTTCCTCACTACGAAATAGTTATGAACCTGAAAATAATGTCTGAACCTTAAAATTATATTTTCTCTTCATCTCTTCTTTTCCCTTTTTCCAAAAAGATCCCTAGACCATTCCAACGCAGACCTATTCTAGGAACTGGCTCAGGAGAAAAATTCCTCTCCAAGAAATAGCTATGAGCCTAAAAATAATGTCTGAAACTTAAACGTATATTTTGTGTTTGTCTCCCCTCTTCTCTTCCCTAAGTCCTTTTCAGCTCGATGACCAACAGTAAGAAGAACCATATATGGGGTTTTAAAAGAACTATATATGGGGTTTTAAATAAGAAACTAACAACACCAGCTGTAAAATCCCACCAAATAACCAAAATAAAGTGTCGTCACTTCGGGTAAATAATGGACGATTCTGTTTTTATCATAAAGAAAGAAAGGTAAGAAATATCCATGCTACACAGAAAACAATATAAGTCTAAGAATCAAATGTAGTTTTAGCTTCAGTAGTTAAAATACTTTAAAATACGTTAGGAGGCATCAGAAAAGCCTCCGAACACAGGGGAATATACACAGCAACTTCCAATAAAGAGGCACATAAAAATACAGACTTTATTGTCTGATCACATTTAACAACTATACAAATATAAAACAGCTTGAAAAAAAGTCGTAAGGAAAAAAGAAAGAGTTCTTGGTTAAACGAAGAGATGAAAATTACCGCGAAACGTTATCACTTTTTTCACAGAAGAGCCCCGTGGTAAGGATCTCTCCATGAAGACACGGGAGGACAAAGAAACACGCTTGTTACGCGAATAACAAAATGACGTGTGAGCCTAAAAGTTTATTATAGAAGCCGCATAAAATCATACGTATATATATTTACCAACCCCTCCGCATGAGAAGGATTTGACATGAGGTCAATTTCTTAAGCGGAGTTCAACAGGTTTGAATTCATAGTTTTCCTTCTACTAGACAGGTTGTCTAACCAAGGTTAAAGAGCTCAGTCTGTCCTACTATTTACCCATAGCTGGAGGGAGAGTAGAATTCATACCTTTCCCAAGGGTATTATTATTAAAATCACATGTATAAGCCGTTGTCCCAAGTCCAAACGAGCAGAGACACAGCTAGTGCCTGCCTGGAGATCCCTGATATATATATATATATATATATATATAATATATATATATATATATATATATATATATATATAGCTAAGGTTGTAACGCCTCCTAGTGGCAAAACCTAGCAGAAAGGGGCATTACTCTTTTCCAATCTCAAACCATTTCAACAAGAGGCGTCAACAAGACAATCGCTACATAAGAAATAAATATAATAGGGTAAAGAGGGAGAGAGTGAGTGAGCGCGCGGAAGCAATACCGCTAATTTGTTTCGATCGAACATTACGAAAGGATGAAAATAATGAAAGAAAGAAAGCGTGAGAGTTAATTAAATCAAGATTACTGTACGTTATATATATTGAAGTATTTCGCAATAGCTCTTAAGTAAACATATCAAAAGTTGTAATAATTAAATTATCACACTCTGATATATGCACAGGTCCTGCTAGTAGTTTAGATATTACTCCTAATGTTCTTCTACAAGAATAGTTTAGTCATTAAATAGCCCTCAAAGCTTGATATGTCATTAAACAAAGAAATAAAACTTAGACACAGCGCATGTTTAATTGTACATTCAATAAGTAAATATAACAGAGCTTGTAATAATTTAATTATTATACTGTGGTATATCCACAGGTACAGTTTATATAGTTATTTATAATGTTTATCTTAGATGCATCACAAGTCTAGAAGTATAGGGCGTTCATATGAGAATCGAACTCACTAAGGATGGATTTGCTAAATCAGCTTGCTAACCATTATACCACGCGAGGTGTAAAAGTTCCTGCAATTAAAGTTATTTACTAAGCTTAGCTTAGATGTGGCACAAGGTCAAACGTATAGGGGTGCCCAATAAGTATCGAAATCAATGCAAATCTAGCTTGCTAACAGTTACACTACGTGAGAAGTGTTCAAGATCCTTCTAACAACAACACCTCCCCCAAAACTACTCGTCTTAATGAGACCAATGTTGCGTTTAAATTCAAATGTGCCGTAGGAGATTGTCTCTCCAAAATTAATAACACATATATTGGCCACACGGCGACCACATTATCCCGCAGACTAACATTACACTTATCCGATTCCAGTTCCATTAATCAACACCTTAAAATACATTCATGCCCCCCCTCTACCTACCGCAAAATTCTAACCGAAAATACACTCACACTACATAAAGAAAAAAACAAACAAAAACTTCAAATAATCGAAGCTTTATATATCAAACAAAAAAAACCTACCTTAAACAAAATAAACTTTGAAATAAGTCAACATATTCTCAAATGTTTATAATTTTCCGCCTATCCTCGTTCCACTATACCACTCCCCTTCTCACAACTTGTGCCCCCCTCCCACAAAAAAAACACTACTGCATCGTTCGCTCGAACCACTACCATTCCTACAACCTCCCACTACCAATTTGTTATTACCTCCTACTTCTAATTTCTTGCTACTACTCGTTCTTCTTAAAAACGAGACACGAAACCATACCATCGTTTCCTACCTGATGATGGCAAACTGTATTGCCGAAAGTGCTCGTATCGAAACCTTTGGTGAACTGTTACACCAGTTCCACCTCGACACCAAAAAGATGGCCCGAAAATTAGAAAGTATCAACCAAAAACTCGTCCGACAAGAATTGTCCGTACAGTTCAACAAAACTTGTATAAAAGATCCTTCTAGTAATACTTATTTACTAAGCTTAGCTTAGATGTGGCACAAGGCCAAATTATGAGGTGCCCAGTAAGAATCGAACTCACTAATCATGGTCTACAAATCTAGCAGTTACATAACGTGAGAGGTGTCCAAGATCCTTCTAGTATACTTATTTACTAAGCTTAGCTCAGATGTGGCACAAGGCCAGATTATGGGGTGCCCAGTGAGAATCGAACTCACTACCCATGGTCTACAAATCTAGCTTGCTAACAATTACAGTACGCGAGGTGTCCAAGATCGTTCTAATCTTATTATAATGGAGATTGTGGACTTGTCTCTATGTAACCGAAACTATATTACTATACAAGTCACAATTCCCTTTGTTATTTACACCACATTCTCCATGATTTTATATTTTTATTTAAACCTCAATTATTAGTAAAATTGTGTTACATCATTAAGACTGTTAACAATATCTACATACTAATAACATGCAATTGTATTTATATATACAACAAAATAGCGGTTCACAGTGTGAATGGGAAGGCTAATTTGCATATTGATCTTAAAAATTTGATTTTAATAAATATATGTTTAGTATTATTGATTTCTAATTGTTTGGTTTTATCTTATTGAATATGAGCAAAAATCTCGGGGATAAATATTAAAATAAATCTATTAACAAGAAGAAATAACTGTAATATTATTCTTTACTTCCTATTTTAACTAAATAGTTAAATTAGGAAAATTTACCACTGAAAGACGGGTGTAATGGAAAATGATGGAAGAGTTAGGTTCAAAGTTGTTCTATTTTCCGATTATACCCCCTCTGTTCCAAATATTTTTATCTGAATTCTTATTCAGTTTCATTAGCCTTTCTAATTTAACATATTTTATTATATTAAAACTTAAATACTTGCACTCGGAGGGTGCATATATTTGCTAGTATAAATAATTTCTATTATGCTGTTTGCTTTCATAGTTTTTAAATGGCATACTTAACTACCTCTCGTGGCGTATGCAGTTAACGTGGTATATACTTGAATAACCAATGATACTTATAATTGACATCATAGGAAATATCGCGATAACTATACGAGGAGATTGTTATAACGAACAAGAGATTAATTAATGTTTTAAAAGTCATAAAGTTTATTTTCATCAGCAAATCTAAATATGCCATCAGGTTATTGCCATTTTGAATAATTAAAAAAAAAGAAGTCGTCCAAAGTTTGTCGCTCTAGATTTGAGTTTTACAATTAATACAACTCCGTTCTTGTATTCACGGCTAATTTTCAAATGTTTATGTTCGTTTTAACTTTCTTTAATTGCTTTTTCGACTTTATTTGATTTTTATTTTCACTGACATCGTTATTTTAATATGCATAACACTTGTCACATTTGATTTTCATCTTTAGGCGAAATCATGATTTATTACTGAATAAATTCTACCTCGTTTGATTTTTTTCTTCAAATCATAATTAATTCGTCGGTGTGGTCTAAAGTCGGTATCAGCCAATCAGCGATGGAGTATATCCCCTTTTTCACTAGAGCTAGACCAACGAGATGGTTTTTGCGTCAGAGGTGGAGCGCCGCACCTACCAGCAGCTCCTTACTTTACCACACAGATCCCTGTGCTACTCATACGCTGAGTTGGCGAGGGCCGGTTTCGAATAGGAACCTTGTGGTTTCTAGCCGAACACTGTACCGACTGAGCTCACCCGGCACTTCAAATTACAGTTTACTATATTTAATTCCTTTTATATACAGCAAATGTGCGTGTATATATATATATATATATATATATATATATATATATATATATATATATATATTTACCAACTCCTCCGCACGGGTAGGATGCGACGCAAGGTCAATTTATTAACCGGAGTTTAATAGTGTGGTTCAGCGTTTTCCTTGTCCTCGACCAATATTAAAAGCCCAGTCTGCCCTACTATTCATCCATAGCTGTAGAGAGACTGATTGCCTAACGAGAGTGACGAGCTCAGTCTGCCCTTCAATTTACCCATAGCTGGAGGGAGATTAGTTGGATTCATACCTTTCCCAAGAGTAGTAGCGCTATGTGAAATGCAAACAGTCTCGTCCAGCATTTGAACTCATCTTGTCTTGCTAATTTCAAACGACGGTAACCATTAAACCAGGTGCCTTCATATATTCATGTACAACGTTTGAAGACCTATTTGTAATGAAAAAAATCGACTTTCAAAAGGGTTTTTCTGCATTTTACACTAAACTGCATCTATCTTGAATGGTAGTACTCGTTACGATCCCATCTATGAGTTAAATATATCTATTATGGAGATTATAATGGAGATTCGCTTCTGGTTTTTGTCTGTAACAAAAATTACGTCACTGCTTACGTCACATTACCCAAAATCGTCATAACAGAACAAAATGTGAACATGCAACATTAGACAGTCCTCATTGTTTTTTAAAACAACTTTTAATAAATACATGACTGGTATTATATATCTATATATAGTTTGTTTCATTTTAATACATATATAAAGTTTACATTTCAAATTGTTTTATTTTTTAATCCTTTAATGAATTTGATGATTTTACTTACTTAGGGTTCAAACTCGCTGACATTGAATTTTTTACTCCCACCCCTCAGGAAATATGTTTCAGAAATCTATTTTTACATCGCTCAGAGGGTGTTTTTTTAATTTTGTACTAGTATCTAATTATAATGGAGATTGTGTGTTTTTCTGTATGTAACCGAAACTATATTACTAATGTAGTCACAATTCCTTTAGTTATTTACATCACATTCTCCATGATTTTCTTTTTATTAAAATCTCAATTATTAATAAAATTGTTTTACATTATAAATACTGTTGATCATATCTACATACTAATAACATGCAACTGTATTTATATATACAAAAAATAGCAGTTTGTAGTGAGAATGGGAAGGCTAATTTGCATATTGATATTAAAAATTTGATTTTAATAAATATGTGCTCAGTATTATTGATTACTAATTGTTTGGTTTTATCTTAATGAATATGAGCAAAAATCTCTTCAATAAATCTTAAAAGAAATCCATTAACAATATTAATAGTAATTCTATTCTTTACTTCCTATTTTAACAAAATAGTTAAATTATGAAAATTTAGCAATGAAAGACGGGAGTGTAGAAAAAGCAAGTTTTAGTTGTTACCCCTCTGTTTCAAATCTTTTTATCGGCATCTTATTTAGTTTCATTAGCCTTTCTAAGTTAACATAATATTTTATTATATTAAAACTTAAATACTTGCACCCGGAGGGTGCATATATTTGCTAGTCTTATTATAATGGAGATTGTGTGTTGTTCTGTATGTAACCGAAACTATATTCCTACTCAAGTCACAATTCTCTTAGTTATTGACATCACATTCTCCATGATTTTATTTTTTATCTAAACCTCAATTATTAAATTGTCTTACATTATTAATACTGTTAACTATGTCTACATACTGACAACATGCAATTATATTTATATATACAACTAAATAGCGGTTTACAGTGTGTACGGGAAGGCTAATTTGCATATTAATATTAAAAAATCGAATTTAATAAATATGTGTTTAGTATTATTGATTTCTAACTGTTTGGTTTTATTTTAATGAATATAAGCAAAAATCTCTTCAATGAATCTTAAATGAAATCCATTAACAAGATAAAATAACTGTCATTTTATTCTTTACTTCCTCTTATAACTAAATACTTAAATTAGAAAAAATAACAATGAAAGACGAGTAAGTTTCAGTTGTTCCATTTTTTATTATACTCTCTCTGTTTCAAATCTTTTATTATACTCCCTCTGTTTCAAATCTTTTTATCTGTATTCTTATTTAGTTTCATTAGCCTTTCTAATTTAATACAATATTTTATTACATTAAAACTTAAATACTTGCACCCGGAGGGTGCATATATTTGCTAGTATTAATAATGGAGATTGTCTGTATGTCTGTCTGTAACAAAAACTACGTCACAGGTCTACGTCACAGCTTACGTCACAATATTCTTATGCTATATACACCCCAAATTTGAGTAAGCAATTTAAAAAAAGATTTTACTCTCGTCCTTTATTTTTATTTTTACAGTAACAAGAAGTTAACTAAAAAGTTTACGAATAAATAAATCCCTACGATTTTGTGTAAAATTGATGTGGAAAATATTCAAAATAATTGTTTGATTATTACATGCACGCAACATTTTATTTGAGAGGGACGGGGCTCAGTTTTCATTTCAAATTGTTTTTTTTTTTTTGTTTTGTTTTTTACTCCTTTAATATATATGAGGATTTTGCTTACTTATGCTATAAACCCTCTGACATTGAATTTTTAACGGGCAATATCTTTCAAAAATTAACTTTTACAACGCCCGGAGGGTGTTTTCTGTTGCTAGTATATTTAAAGATTATTCGTATTCTACAGGAATACTTGATGCCATATAACTGCCATTCATTTTTACTCACAAGAATAAACACCCTCCGGGCGTATTTATATATAAGTCTTAACCATATAAGTCTTAACATATAACTCTTAACATATAAATCTTAATATATAAGTCTTAACCGTATTTATATATAAGTTTTGACCATGTTCACACACACATATACACACACACATACACATACACATACACACACACACACACAACCTTGAGGTTTATTTCGCTGTCGTTTATCGCAAAAAGACTTATACACACACGCGCAACCACACACATAAAAAAATGCACAATGCTTTCTTTTCGATACACACACTTACACAGTCCCATACTTACACAGTAAAAAAGAATATTTGATGTCATATTTCAAACCGTCTCCTTTTTCAAACTTCAAATTTTAAACAGACTGATAAACAAGGACTATCACTTGCTTTTCTCGTTATTCTGTGATAAAAAATGTATTATTACCTTCCATATACCAACAAATACCCTGAAGATGATCTAATTAATAGATCGAAACACTGCAGCGTCGGCCAATAAACTCACCACTTAAATCATTTAAACCTGTGGGGTGTTTTTTCAATCTTTCTTAATATACTACATACCATCGGATTCACTTCCTTTTCTTCACATAAGTCTTAATGTAATGTATTTATACTTTTAATGTAATTTTATTATGCAATAATTTCTTTCGATACGATGAACACTAATTTCATATTATCTTCTAATATATTTGTATAAACGAGGTCTGCTTGGAAAGTATCCAGACATTATATCTCGATCCATAATTATTCTAATTTCACGCAGACTTTTATTTATTTATTTATTTATTTATTTATTTATGCATTGATTTATTTGTTTTTATCACCATGCCATATATGGTTTGACTTCTGCAACTGTTGGATTTCGGAGAAAAAAATTAAAGTTGCTGGGAATGGACGAGATACAAGATTAAGAAATATACGAGGTATTTAAGAAAGGTTCCAGGTTGATCACATTATTCGATGTGGGGGCATCGTCCACGGTGAGTTCTTGCCACTGAGCCAGACAATCAAACAGCATATCTACAAAGAGAGACTGGAGCGTTTGCTTCGTTCAGTGCGCGAGAAGATGCAAGAGATGTGGTAGGGCAACTCGTGGGTGCTCTGCCATGAAAACGCATCTGCCCACACTTCTCTGAGTATGCTGGCACAGAAGAATATCACAGTGCTGGAGAAAACTCCCTACTTAGACGACAGGGGCATTACTTTGAAGGGGATAACTTGCGGTTTGTAGTTTGGATTTGAAATATTTTTGTGGCACCAGTCCTGGAACTTTTCTGACAGACCTCAAATTTGCCGACTTACCAAGGGGGTTAATGTTTACTCAGATAGCCAAATTTAGAATTGGAAATATATAGACTACGTAAAAAATTGGACGTTTTCTGCCTCCAGTGGCACGGCAAAGTCAGACTATTCTTATCTTCATTTTTTGTGGTATAGGGAGGTGGTGTTTCAAGACAGGAACCTCCGTACACATGTAATTGCATTAATTGAACTTTTCTTTCTCGAAAACAAGAAAACAGCAGAGAAATAGCGTGTTGACAGCACGGATTCCTTTGATTTGCTCAAACGATTCGATCCTATTATCCATGGCTGTTCCTAAGTCAACTAGACAAAATCCAATCTCATCAAAGAACTAATTTTCAAACATAGAGAAAAACATAGTCACACACGTTGTATTTGACACACCTTATATTCTTATATTAACATGAATTAAACGTTATTTTTTTTCAGAATACAAGGTGTGTCAAAAAGTACAAATATTTTCGATACTTTTTTTAAACACCTTGTACATATATATATATATATATATATATATTATTTTTACTTCTAAACTATACCGGTGGGGAAAAACCCATATAATTCAGTTTTTCAAAATAAAAAAAAATTCAAATTGACATCTGGGGAAAAAGAAGAATTATTCCTAAAAAAAACCGTTCCGGTGAAACCTAGGTAGATAGTGTCTGACTCATGTAGGTCTTATATATATATATATATATATATATATATATATATATATATATATTTATATATATATTTATATTATATATTATATTATATATATATATATATATATATATATATATATATATATATATATATATATATATATATATATATATAAGGATATATATATATATGTATATATATATATATATATATATATATATATATATTATATATATATATATAATGAGTGTGTGGTGTGTGGAAATAGGTCTTCTGTAAAGAAATATAATGTCTCAAACTATTACATTATCTACAATGTTTTTCTTACCAAAAAATATTTGCACCTGCTGATTGTCGTACAGATAATGAACGATCTGTGACTTTTTCTATTGTTTAAATTTGAAATGAGAAAAAAATATATTTTAATACTTGCTATATATTTTCTTGTACATTTTATTTCCGGAAATTTTCTTTCTTTCTAAAACTTTTATTTGTTTTTTGTTTGCTTGATTTTTTTGTTTTGCTTTTTCTTTTCTCATGTTTTCCAGCATTTTATAATCTGGCCTACTTAGTAGTATTAAAAAAATCCTTTAGAGTTAAATAAATATCGAAAGTTTTAATTCAACATTTATATGTATATCACTTACAAGAAACAAGGTGTTGTCGATTGTCAGTGACATTTACTGCAGTTGATTATTCATGAATTTAGATACGTTTCGTATATAATCCTGTTTTAGTATTGGTGAATTGAAAATAAAGTGCTCCATTACGTGCGTATTGGTTTGGTTTGTTTTGTTTTACGGCATATCAACCTCAGTGGGTCATTTAATGCCCATAAAGTTTTGAAATAAATCAATTCTAAATGGATAATACAATTTTTTATAAATACATTTTTCTATTTAATCCATAGATGGGACCCTAACAGGTACTACCACTCCGAGTAAGAGTGGACCAGGGAGCAATGGTGATGAAGGGGTGCTCCACATTCCCCAAACCTCCAAAACTGGAACCTCATCATCAGATAGAGTTTAACGTAATTCCCAGAACATGTGGACCCTCAGTCAGATCCTTCTAGCACCCATATGATAAAAAGGGTTGGGGCTTGCCATAAGGGCAATAGGGTTGGGAAAATCATATAGGTGCTAGGGCTTGACGTGACCAGCCGATTAATCGGAGGGGGCCTCTCCGACCGCCCGTCTAGCCCAAGATAGGGCCAAAGTGGAGTATTGCAAGTCATGGACTGCTCATCCACCTGGGCTCTATGCTTAAGCATCACGGGTTGCCACCCACGGCCAACAGGTGGCCCCATTGGGGTAGTCTTACCCCTCTGCAGAGGTGCAGGTGTTGCATTCTAACGCCCCAGTCGACAGGGCGGGATTACGTGTGTAAGTGCTGTATTTATTTCTTATGGTATACAATACATTTAAGTTGCCATTGTTACCATTGGCTACCAAGCAGCATGTTAGCCACCTTTCTTCAAGACAACGTACCTGTTAAGAAATACAGTGAATGTCAATACATTTATATATGTATGTATTTTGTTGTTAATGGGCGGAAACTTTATTTAAAAGATATGTAATTTAATCCAATAAATGTTATCTATTAATAATGGAGATTCACTCTCTTTTTGTCTGTAACAAAAACCGCGTCACTGCTTACGTTACATTACCCAACACATAATCGAACGTCATAACATAGAATAAATATACTCAAAATGTGAGCATGCAACGTTAGACAATCCTCATTGTTTCAATAAATAGATGCCCGGCGTTATATATTTATATATAGATTGTTTTATTCTAATATAATATTTAAAGTTATCGGAACTGTTTCCATTTCAAATTGTCTTTCTTTCTTTTTACTCCTTTAATAAATTTGACGATTTTACATACTTATGGTATACACTCTATGACATTGAATTTTCAGCCCCCATCCACTCAGGCAATATCAAAAAGCTATCTTTAACTCGCCCAGAGGGCGTCTTTTTATTTTGCTAGTAAGCTTAATGGTCGTATATTCTTAAAATTAGTTATCAGTTTTAATTAAAAGAACACGTTAAATTTAGTGAAATAAACATGAAAAAATAGATATAAATTTAGTGAAATAAACATGAAAATAAAGATATAAATTTAGTGAAATAAACACGAAAAAAGAAATATAAATTTAGTGAAATAAACACGAAAAAATAGATATAAATTTAGTGAAATAAACACGAAAAAATAGATATAAATTTAGTGAAATAAACACGAAAAAATAGATATAAATTTAGTGAAATAAACACGAAAAAAAAAGAACAAATTTAGTGAAATAAACATGAAAATTAAGATATAAATTTAGTGAAATAAACACAAAAAAATAGATATAAATTTAGTGAAATAAACACGAAAAAATAGATATAAATTTAGTGAAATAAACACGAAAAATAGATATAAATTTAGTGAAATAAACACGAAAAAATAGATATAATTTAGTGAAATGAACACGAAAAAATAGTTATAAATTTAGTGAAATAAACACGAAAAAATAGATATAAAAGATAGATATAAAAGATAGATATAAATTATAAGTAAACATGTAAGGAAATGTACATTTTATATGAAAAGAAAGTAAAAAATGTTGGTATTACTATTTCTTTTTTCGTTTATATTTCTATTTTACTTTTTTTCATTAGTTCTCAAAAAAAATTAAGAATATTCTTTTTACATTTAATACTAAATCACAAAAAAAAATATAATTTTGAAAAAAGCATTGAATGCAAATTTCACCGATGGTTTAAAGTTTTAAACATGGCACGTGTAAAAAAGAACTGAGAGTCATACGTTTTATTTTTACTTACTTATGAGGAATTTTGAAGAGTTCCACAAACCGATTCATTTTTAATTATCAAATAGAGAAGTAGAATCGTACAAAAATTTATAAAATTTTTACGTTGATTTTATGAATTTCTTTGTAAGCAATGTGGTAATATATAGGGTGATCCCTAAAAATAGACATTTTTTGAAAATCAAACATGGTTTTCGGGGTCACCCGATATATATATATATATATATATATATATATATATATATATATATATATATATATATATATAATATATATATATATATATATATATATATGCATATATATATATATTATTATTATTATTATTATTATTATGGACTCTCTCATCAATTTTCGACGAATGAGGGTTCACACACATAATGAACACCCACACAGTTGATTTGTTTATAGTGGTGAAGGCTTGTGTTGGACCATCCACACTTTTTGGCAAAGTCGATACGAAAGAATTGGTGCATCAAGGGTTGCTACAAACCCAATTAACGACCGACCTCAGGAATTTTGAATTCAGAGTTACCTACCCGAGGTTGAAGGGCCCAGACTGCCCTACTATTTAACCCATAGCTGGAGGGAATTTTGTAATATATATATATATATATGAATTTAACATTTTGAAAAAACAATTAGTAAGTATATGCTGACAGAAATCTGTTTCGACGCCTTATAGAAGGGTCATCTTCAACGAGCAAAAAAAATATATGAAAAAGAGACGGGATAAAACCGTTTGAAGAAAATAGGGGGTACAAACACACGCTGGAATGCTTGAATTTTTTCAAATGCGCATACTGTTTCAAAAATAAAATAAATTTTATTTTTAAAATCAGAAGCATTTTTAATTCAAAAATAAACTCAAAAAGAGTTTGGTGTAAATATATAAAAAAGTGTAAGAGATTATCAAAAATGTTCAAAATATGATCCAGCATTAAATAAATCTCTTACACTTTTTTATATATTTACACCAAACTCTTTTTGAGTTTATTTTTGAATTAAAAATGCTTCTGATTTTAAAAATAAAATTTATTTTTTTTGAAACAGTATGCGCATTTGAAAAAATTCAAGCATTCCAGCGTGTGTTTGTACCCCTATTTTCTTCAAACGGTTTTATCCCGTCTCTTTTTCATATATTTTTTTGCTCGTTGAAGATGCCCTTCTATAAGGCGTCGAAACAGATTTTGTCAGCATATACTTACTAATTGTTTTTTCAAAATGTTAAATTCATTCTGTCGGATTAATTTCCATTTATTTACACATATATATATATATATATATATATATATATATATATATATATATATATATATATATATATATATATATATATATATAAGAACAGGCCAAACCTTTTTAAATCCGTATTATTAATCCCCCTGTATGTAGAATTTGGATTGCTTTTTAATTTTTTCAGATATATATATACAATGTGTGTCAAAAATACTATCGAGATTGAAGCTGTATTTACCAAAATAGGAATGAACAATAAATGTAACGTAATTTCTTTCCAGAATAGACGGTGTGTCAAAAAGTACAGATTTTAAAAATGTATTTTCCGAGATAGAAATGAAGAATGTACGGAACGTTAATTTTTCAAAATACAAGGTGTGTCAAAAAGTACCGAAACCCCCATTACTTTTTGGATACATCTAGTATATATTTTGTGTGAGGAATTAACTTAGGGTTTTGAGAATTGATAGATATGGTTTCATTATTTCAGAACTAATTCATTTCAGGCACTCAGTCCGTTTGGATCAGAAAAATATCCGTTATGTATTTCGTGTAAGCATCAAGGTAACATTTGTTCAATCCCCCCCCCTTTTTTTTTAATCACCTGAACACCATCAACGGAAAGTCTCGGTTTTATCTTATTTGTTTTCTTATCAAATGTTCAGGTGTAGCTAATTTGGTTTCGTTTCTCTCTTATTATTTTTTCCTATTATTTTCTGCTTAAACAAGTTTTATGTCTTGAATACAATAAATTCCAGACAGAAATACTTATCTGTCTGCCACTGAAACATTTACACACAACAAACCTTAACATCTTTGTAATTTATTTTTTCCAAGTTATCATTTCGCTTTTTAACTTTTCCAATACCTTATGCTTATTTAACTGTGGTATGTATCATTGTTAAGGCAATCAATCTAGCGGTAGAAAACTCGAAATTAATATCATTTATACTCCGATTAAAAATCAACATCCTGTCAAATCCTGCTAGTAAGGGAGAAATTGGTCTTTTAACCTTTTTAGTGTGAGGCCTTCTTCTTGTAATGTCCTGAGTACGTAAGATGGTTCAGCATCACATTTTCAAGACATGTTTCATTTTAAAATTCCTCAAGTAAGAAATTCAGCATTTTAAAAGAAGACTGATAAAAACAAGAGGCAATTGGTGGGTTATAGATACTGTCGCTGATATTTCAGTCATCCCCATAAAATGAATGATAATATCGAATAATCCTGATTAATGCGATTAAAGCGTCCTAAAATATTGTTTGGTTAATCAAAACCACATTACTGTGATATTTTAAGGCTTAAAGGAACGAGTAGCCTCGAAAGCAAAGAGAGCCAGAAACAAGGAGAAAAAACAGCAGCCCCAGAAAACATCACAGTTTGTGTACATTCAGTGTACCAAAGACTATCACTCATGAATTGGCCAGCAGAGTCACATGCACGGATTCAAATAATTTATTCATTTATTTATATTTTATTTTATTCTATTTATTTATTTATTCACTTTTAGACACTACGCCATCGTCCTTAATGGACGGAAAGGTGAAAACAAAAAAAGGAACTTGTAATCAATTCTAAATGTGAAATTAAAAATAAAATCAATTTTTTAAAATCGGGCATTTTATTGAAAGAACTGTAGCATTTAATGTTTATTTTCTATTTATTTTAAATCTTGAGTTTATTTTTAAAAATCTCAATGGAAATATAATATGACATTAGCACACTCAGGTTTAGTTATTTGGCCGTCAATAAATGAAAAGCAGATAAAACGTAATTCAGTTGACAAGAGTGAGTTTGTTGAATAAAAATCAATTTCTTTCTTGTTCACAAAGCGCTTCGTCGCTGACTGCCGTCTCGCGTCGGTCAACTGCTTCTGCTAACAGCCCAGCGCTCCACTCACTTGGTTTTTATGGACACAGTCCCCCAACATCCGGGCACATCAGTCGAAGCTCGCGTTCGTGCGACGCACAATTCAGTGCATTCGGATGGACGCGTGTAGGCGCCAACATCCGGGCACCTGAATTGCACCTCGCGTCCATCCAGTGCCTAAATCGCATTTGTTTTTGCATGTGGGAGAACGCGGGTTCGATCCCGGCAGACAAGACAAAGTCTTGCTCTTTTTCGTTCTCCGTCACAGTGAGATCCAAAAGTTTTGTCATTACAACATATCGTTTTAAAAATTATCTATAATAATAGTAAAGTTATGTAATTAATTACTCCTAAAATATTTAAAGATCATAAATATTTTCTAGAATTTCCGGTTGCATCATGAAATTATTATATCTCTTTAAAAAAAAAAAGGAGAATAAAAATATGTAGCGACGACAAAACTTTCGGGCCACCCTGTAAATATATATCGTAAAATAAGAAATTTCTTAGCTTTTTAAAATTGTTTAAAATTAATAATCTGTTAACCCATCTTTCCTTTTTACAAAGAAAGAAACTAAACTCAATTTTGATAGCTGAACGTTTCAACTTCATGACATATTTCTTCAAACAAATAGAATTAATTATTCTAATTAATGGTATAATTGTTTTAAAAACATATAGAAAGAAATATTATGGAATATCACAATAGTGAGGTATATTATGGAATTCATTGACAAAATACTGAGCTCAACAAACTGATCAGGTGATCGCGTTCGCCAAACTCGGGCTTGCAACAATAACACAACAGTCTCCAACCTATGCTCAATAACACGCTCCAAAACATCTAGCTTATTTCCCTAACTGGTGCCTGGTGTTTTATGCAGAGTTCGACATCGAAAATATTTGCATACTTGCAAATGCATTCCCGCCAATCATCCTAGCTCCGATATTGCGTTTTCTTAAACCACGGTGTTAAGACAGTCATATTTTTCCTTCGGGCTGTTCACTTATTTTGCAGGCAAGACAAGTTCACGCCTGCTGCTTTGACAACAATGTACGCCATTTCTTTCGTTTAGTTGCCTCCCCTCAAGCTTTTTTGACACTTGATATACTCTCTCTCTCTCTCTCTCTCTCTCTATATATATATATATATATATATATATATATATATATATATATATATATATTTGTGTGTGTGTGTGTGTATTTGGGCAGAATTCTTTCATTTATACATGTAGAATTAAACAAAAGATACATCTCCTGTTTAACAATTCTATTTTTGATCTTTTTGAGTTTTCTGGCCAACCTTTTAATATTTGGGTGGAATTCGTGGATAAGTCCGCCAAAGTTCAGGTCCCGAGTACTTTTGGCACTTCGAAGTGCCATCATCAGGGGTGATGTGTTCCAGTTTGTTTTTTTTTTTAACAAAATTAATTTCCAATGCAGTACACACAGTTAAAAATGCATATAATACCTTTCTCATCAATTCTTCTCCTTCCAGCCTCCACATTAATATAATTTAAAAAAAAGAATTGAATACATCACCCCTGATGATGGCACTTCGAAGTGCCGAAAGTACTTGGGACTTATCCAGGAATTCCACCCAAATATTAAAAAGTTGGCCAAAAATATCGAAAAGATCAATTGTTAAACAGGAGATGTGTCTTTTGTTTAATTCCACACACACACACACACACACACACACACACACACACACATATATATATATATATTATATATATATATATATATATAATATAAAGAAGAAGGTCCGCAAAATGTATCGTTCTCAGAAAAAAATGTTTTATTCTTTTTATTTCACATACGCAACACGTGTTTCAGATATTCTGGTATCTTCTTCAGGTTTTGATCAATACATACACACACACACACACATATATATATATATATATATATATATATATATATATATATATATATATATATATATATAGGTTGTGCGTGTTTCTGTAATTTTTCTGTAAACATTAGAAAAACATTAAACAACAGAAAAATTACAGAAACACGCACAACCTACTATGTATATATATATATATATATATATATATATATAATATTATATATATGTATTGATCAAAGCCTGAAGAAGATACCAGAATATCTGAAACACGTGTTGCGTATGTGAAATAAAAAGAATAAAACATTTATTCTAAGAACGATACATTTGGCGGACCTTCTTTTTTTTTATAAAATATTACATTTTCTCCCGTTGGAACCAGAACAACATTTACATATATATATATATATATATATATATATATATATATTATATATATATATATATATATATATATATATATATATATATTATACAAAATCTTACTCCTTTCATAAGAGAATGAATACTGAAAACAATATTAAAATGACAACACAAGATGCAGGTTTTGGGGGTTTTGTTTTTTGCTTAATACATATGAAACAGGACTTGTAAGGGTGAATATAGACTAAAGAGTCACATGCGCTAGCAGGTATACTCTTTTTGTCAGAATTGATCAGAATTGATCAGATGAGTTTATTTTGTAGTAGGATCTGTTTGACCACGGTCAAACTTGCTCGTCATATGAGATGATGTGACAGCAAACTTTTGCATGATCATTTTAAACAGGTCCTTGGAACTCAGATAGGATGTCCACATCCTACAATGATAACTGTTACGCTACGAGCACCTCCTTAGATTATACTAAACCTTAAAGAAAAATAATGATACCTGAGACACTTTGTTTTATTTCTTCTGGATAGAACAAAAATGTAAGAATAAATGCTGATGTTATGGTAATTATATCATGAAAAATATTTTTCTCTAAATAGAATAAATGAAAATATGAATTAAGAATTTAGATTCTTTTAATTCCCGATGTCACATAAAAGAAATATATATTGGGAGTATTCAGATGCTTGTAGCCATTATTGAATACAAGTTAATCTAAGTCTGTAGTAAATCTCCAGTCAAGAATGATCAGCAGTCTCTCCTTGCTTGTTGATATTCTAGTGAGTGATATTCAGACAGTGAATCATCTTAAATGCTTTTTGCCCTGTACGTTTATTGTCTACATTTTACCGGACGTTGCTCCTACCGCGCCTACTAATACAGTAAAGTCTATACGAAGAAGTGACGATTCTGTTTATGTCTTATACCAAGATTTTATCCAACAGGAATGATATTCAAATTGATACATTTTGGTTCCTTTATTCTTCATGAATCTATTTATATTGTATCATTTCACCTTAAATCAGCACCTGATTGGCTGGTGTATGCAGCTTAGAAGATGGAGAAATTCGTGTCTTTTATGTGACAAAATATCCGAATTTATTTCAGGCCCGAGAGGTGACATGAGAGTGTACGGGATTAATGATAACACAAAAGACTTCCGCCCTGTCGGCTGGGGCGTTAGAATGCACCGGCTGCACCTCTGCAGAGGGGTAATACTCCCCCAATGGGGCCACCTGTTCGCCGTGGGTGGCGACCCGTGATGCTTAAGGATAGAGCCCAGGTGGATGAGCAGTTCATGACATGCAATACTCCACTTTGGTCCTATCTTGGGCTAGACGGGCGGTCGGAGAGGCCCCCTCCGATCAATCGGCTGGCCACGTCAAGCCCTAGCACCTATATGATTTTCCCAACCCTATTGCCCTTATGGCAAGCCTTAACCCCTTTTTATCATATGGGTGCTAGAAGGCAGTTGCTGCGGGTCTACATGTCCTGGGAATGACGTTAAACTGTATCTGATGGTGAGTTTCCAGTTCTGGAGGTTTGGGGAATGTGGAGCACCCCTTCATCACCATTGCTCCCTGGTCCACTCTGACCCGGAGTGGTAGTACCTGTTAGGGTCCCATCTATGGGTTAAATAGAAAAATGTATTTATTAAAAATTGTATTATCCATTAAGAATTGATTTATTTCAAAACTTTATCGGCATTAAATGACCCACTGAGGTTGATATGCCGTAAAACAAAATAAACAAACCAAACAAAAGACTTGCAACTTTTGAATTTGACCTAAAGGGTCACATGCGGTAACAGATATGTTTTTTTGTTGAATTGAGATGAGATTATTATGTAAACCAGTGGCAGTATATATATATATGTATATATATATATATATTGACAAATATATATATATATATATATATATGTATGTGTGTGTATGTATGTGTGTGTGTTAATGTGTGTGTAATGCGCATGTGTATAAACTCTGTGTTTGGTTATTTTTTTGTGTGCAAATATATGAATATATTAACGAGTAAATTGATTTTTTCTTGATTTCTATAATGAAATATGTATGAACTTTTAGGTTAATGCTAATATACATGATGATAATGAATTCATGAATTTATAATGTATGCATGGCACTAAAACTACCAAAATCATAAATAAAACATGGCATCCGGTGATAATTTTTTAATCACCTGCTTTTTCAAAATGAGAACATATACGTATTCATGAAGTTTTCATTATTGCTTCCGTCTATATTGTTTGTTTATATCTAACATCTTTTATTTATTTGTTTATATTTAATAACTTTTGTTCTTGTAAATTATTTCCTTGTTCTGTTTTATTAAAAAAGTGTTTGTTGAATTAACATCAGCAACTTACATTAGTCATTATTCTTCAGACATTTTCTCAATGTTTGTGTCTTGGACGGCTTCAAGTTATTGATTCTCAAATAATTATTTTGTTGGACGAGCTTACATAAAATAAATAAACAAAAACAATAATAATAAAAAAAATATATATATATTTTCAAGACAATAACTATAAAAGTTAGAAAGAAATTTTAGAAGCTTCTGAATATTGAAAAGATAATTTTCTGAAATCGGCACCCAGAGAATCTTTTTTTTTAAAAAGTATATATATATATATTTTTTTTTTTAAATTAAAAATAAAATTCATTTTATTTTAAATAAAATTCATTTTATTTTTAATACAGACAGCGCAATTTTTTAAATATTCCAATTTTTGACTAGCCGCGTTTTGTTTTGCGCATTCTTTGCTTCTAACGGTCATTTCATCCCATCTTATTTTATTTTTGTTGAAGACCGATCCACATGCGGTCGATACAGATATTCCGAGGGACCTCACATCAGTGAGGGGGGTCGATGTTGCTTTTTAAAACCGAAACGGTTTGCACATTCTCTCCTGAAGATCCCATGCATTTGTAAACATCTTTTGTTTTTTCAATATATAAAATTCATATATATATATATAATATATATATATATATATATATATATATATATATATATATTATATATTATTGTAACCAAAGGGTTCTTAAGAATTTAATTGCAAGAATCTTTGTCTTATAATTAAGAATTGATAACCCATTCCATTAGTCAATCGCAATTGGTAGAGCACCTGCCTAAAAATCGCAAGGTTTAATACCAGACCTTGTCAACTTGGCGCATGAGGAGCACAGCTTTGATAATCTGATTTGTGTTGTAAAGTGGGGAGCTGACAGGAGGTGTGGCCCTCCACCTCTGCGTCTTCAGTGGGAGATGAACTGTCAAATATTTTTTTATTTACTCTTAAGAAACAAAAATATATCTGTTCTCTAAGGTGTTATAAGCTTTCTACAAAAATTCTCAACATCAGCATCAGTTTCAAACGTTTATCCATTTTCTAATATTTCTGATTTTCAAACAGATCTATTTGACTCAAAGATCACAAAGACTGCTCTAGCAATTAGTACCATTCTATGGCAGAGTAGACCTGAACAAATTAGCAATGAAAGCGTGGCATCACGGGTCGCCACCCACAACCGAATCTCTTTTAATAACAGAATGCTCTAAGACCTAATTATTCCAAAACAAAACAAAAAAATATTAATACACAGTAAAATACTAAGTGTACGTTAAGAGGTGACTGGGTAGAAATGGTTAATGTACGACCTAAATGGCAGTTTCTGTTGGTTTATAATCCCTTGGGTCCTTCATGTGTTATCAGAGCAGGATGGTTGTTTACACACATAAGCGAGCATTCAGTAACAGGACTGGCTAATTGGATTTCGAATAATTATAGCAATAATATGGGGAGCTCTTTACAATAGAGGGAAAAGAGAGTGTTATCAAACCGTTTATTATTAAAAAAAATTAATGTCATAATATTGTCGTTTACTTTGTTCGTAAAAGACGTGTAGTATTGAAATGTGTTTTTAGAAAAAAGAACGAGAGAATCTTTTGTAAAATAACATATACTGGCAATTTTTAAGTGAATCGTATATCAAAAATTACAAGCATTTTTAATGAAATTACATCACTTTCATTTTTTCATTAACTTAATTGAAAAAAGACAAAATTCGAGTTCCTATCAATCTGAATACCTTAGGCGTAAAATACTTTTAGACAAAAACAATCTCCCAACTCTAGCGCATGTGAAAAATATATAGACCCCCTCGTTGTTTGGCTGATACCGACAATAGTCTACACCACAGATTTAGTTACTTACTACTACATCATCATCATCATGTCGCGCAGTTTGCACGGATATCCATGATGATCTCTCGCCAGCCTTCCCTATCATTCATTGACTTCGGCAGCTCCTCTGCGCAGCAGCCAGTATCCCTGCATAGTTGGTCAATGTAGGTCCTGGCTGGGCGGCCCACATTAGCGCGCCCATGCGCCGGCTTCCATAGTAGTACGTCGCTTACGATCTCGTCCTTGTTTCTCCAGCAGTGACCTGCATGTCTAGTCCGTCTCACTCGTATGGTTTGTGAGATGGGGGGCAGGTGGCCATATAGTTGCTCTTTTGTGGGGTGTTGCTTCCACGACCTATCCAGGACCGTCCGTAGCATTCTCGTACAGCTCCCATCTAGCTTATTCTCAAGACGCTTCGTTAGGGTCCAAGTGGTACAGCCATACAGAAGTACCGACACAACCACAGCCTGGAAGAATCGCCTCTTTAGCTTGTTGGGGAGATCGGATTTCCATATGACTGATAGTTTGTTGGTGGCCAACCATGCCTTTCCTATTCGAGTGTTAACATCGCTTTCTGTGGATGAGATATTACTCCCTAGGTATGTGAATTTTTCTACTGACTTAAGAGGCTTGCCGTCAAGTGTGGAGATGTCCCCTTGCTTTTTGAAGCTCATGAACTCAGTTTTGTCAGAGTTCACATAGAGGCCGACGTTCTTTGCTGCCTTCTCCAGGCTGTGTAGTAGTGTCTCAGCCTGTGTCGGCGTATCGGCAAGGAGCGCGAGGTCATCAGCATAGTCCACATCTGTGACTGTTTGTTATAAAAGAATAACTTTAACACACTTGTCTTAATTTTTTCCGACTTGCTGCTGTTATATTTGGAAGGAGACGAGCTGGCACTTCATATGGAAATGCCAGAGAAGGATCAGCAGGATATAAATAAAATAGAAGCGCAACTGAAGGAGGCATTTACGGATGGTTTCTTTTTAGCTTATAGGAAGCTAACCCTTGTTAAGTGGGAAGGTCAACGCGTTGACGTGTACGCAAATAGAATAAGGCAGTTGGTCGCATTGGCTGGATTCGAGGGAGTGGGGCTTGAGTGGGGCTTGCAAGATTGGCTTTTGTCATGGGGTTCCCAGATAATATCTCAGTCGAGCTCTAACAGGCACCGAATGTTGAGACCCTAACAATGGCAGATTTGATGTCGCGAGCTAGAGTGCTAACTACTAGGGACGAAAACCGTGATGTAGCAGCAGCCGTAAGAACGGACACATCGACGTCCAAGCAAGCGGGAAGTACCACCAAAGATTCACAAGTGCCACGTAATAATTCAACTATCTTTATATCGTTCATTATATTATCTTTATCTGTTTTGTCTCTCTCATTTCATACGTAAAATTATTTATTATTCATTTCCCTATCATCAATCCATTCAGTTTGGTCATATATATATATATATATATATATATATATATATATATATATATATATATATATATAGTTAATTTTTTTTGTTATTATTATTGGAGAAATGATTATAAAGTGCTCAATTATTTCTTTAAGAGCTGTATTTATTTATTTATTTAAGTCATCAATACAAAGCTCATCTTACCAAAGGTTTCGGATGTTTATCCGTCATCAACGTATCTGATGACGGATAAACATCCGAAACCATTGGTAAGACGAACTTTGTATTGGTGACTTAAATAAATAAATAAATAAATTATATATATATATATATATATATATATATATATATATATATATATCCGGGGCAGTTGGTGTGTATGTATGAGTGTACGTATGAAACTATGAAAATAAAACAATTAAAGACAAAGTAAATATATGTACACGTTAATTATCACCAGTTATTGCTTTTCGTATAAAGATTATGAAGATTTGATTTATATTCGAAAATATTTAAAAAGTAAAACATAGAAATAGCATTGAAATTCTACTTAAAAAAATGTCCGCCATTTTTTAATCACAAAATTAAACACATCAACACAGCAGGGTTTTTTACTCTCCTCTGCACAGTCGATGCTGGGTAGCTGCTTCTAACCCCATATATAAAACAAACTTGTCTCATTTTTTCGACTTGTCATATTTAAACCATCTTAATATTATTAACTATATTCTTTATCTGGGTTTTTTTTCTATCTCCCTCCATACATAAAAGCATTTATTATTAATTTCCCTATCTTCAATCCATTCAGTTTGGCCATCTTCCCTTTCAATACAAACCAATCACTCATCACGATTCAAACGAGCGTAATCGAATCTGATTTCACCCCCTTACTAAAAGATCGATACTCAGATCCTGAACGAACAGTATAAAACAAGCAATTTATTCCAGCTGATGCCAAGTGCTGCCTGGACACTAAGCAGATTGACACCATCGATGTTGGCATAGACGAACATCGCAAAGAAGGCGGAAATGTGCCCCCACGTAGCATGTACGTATATAGGTTTAATGCGAACAAGTGAATGTCGTAATAACTCGTGTTGATTAATGGATAAGGTGAGATTAATGGCACCCGACAGATTTAATCTCCTTTCGTTGTCTAAATAACTTGTATTAACAAGGAACGTGAATAATCCACGTCTTGACGCTTTTCATAGACTTGTTT
>CM042138.1:9071025-9073525 GCA_023376005.1 Doryteuthis pealeii | reverse complement strand
CTGACAGTACTGTTTCGACCAAATCGATAAGTTGGTCTTCATCAAAGAGCGACATAGATGGGAAGAAAGAATATCCGTTAAAAAGACTGTTTACAGAAACGAACACTGAGTTCAACCGCTGAAATTTTTGAAAAATGCATGTTCTGTTTTAAAAATAAAATAAATTTTATTTTTAATTTTTAAAAAATCAGAAGCATTATAGTTTATAGAAAAACTCAAAAGAGTTTGTTGTAAAAGTTTATATAAAAATGTAAAGTGGGTATCAAAATAGTATAGTATATATTTCAGCTGTTAAAAAAGATATACAAGTCCACATGGTAATTTGAAAAAAGATGTTAGAGTTCCAAAATTTACTTGTGGCGTTGATAAGTCCGTAGTTATAGATGAAAGTCTTCAATATATATATATATATATATATATATATATATATATATATATATATAAAATTTTTACTTGAAGGCACTTACAACGCATGTATCGCATAAAATTCGATACTTTTTCTTATAGAAAATAAACTTGACAAGTCTATATATATTTTAAGAATGGAAATGAGTAACCTACTCGAGTTTCATCGATAGATTCTTCAGGGTTACTTTTAAATTAATCGATTAATACGATTAATCTTTGGTGTTATAACACCAAAGATTAATCGTAAACTCGATTAATTTAAAAGTAACCCTGAAGAATCTATCGATGAAACTCGAGTAGGTTACTCATTTCCATTCTTAAATAAATTTATGCTCTACATTGTATTGAGCACTTGTATTTGTTTTTCTCAACCTTAACCTCTGGATATTGTGCGCTTCCAACGATCGTTCTTATACCCACCGTAAGTTAATACTATATACATATATATATATATATATATATATATATATATATATATATATATATTATATATATATATCATCAACATGCATTTACATTCATATATTTAAGCAATAAAAAGTGTATCCTGTTCTGTTTTCTTTCCTAAAATGGATTGGTTCTCATGTTTACGTGTATCAATAAACAATTGACATAAAAATGAATGTTCCTTTTTGAGTATGTCAGCACAAATCGATATACTGAATTCTTTTGGAAAGTCTTTTAAATTCATGAGCCACTCAAGGCATTCTCAATCGTGTAGATGAAATGTTATGAAATTATTAATCGAAATAAATCATTGATTATGTAAAAGAATCGGGGCGAGCCATGCCAAAAGCGGTTAGAGTCTAATCGAAAGAGAAAAAAACAGTTATTTTTGTTAATATACGCGCCTGCCTATATGCATATGGCTTTCATAAAATCCGTTGTCAAAACCATTTTATCTCATTTTTGTATTTGCTACATACTACACAAACCCATACGCAGGGTTGGCGAGGGCCGGTATCGAACCACAAACTTTGAGGTTTTCTAGTCTGATGCTCTACAGACTGTGCTAAACCGAGCAAGGCAAAATTTTTTTTTTTTAGCTTTTTTTTTCTTCTTTATATACGTGCCTGTAGGAAGCGCGTGGTGTAATGGTTAAAGTCATGGGAAATGGACTGGTCGCCCCGAGTTCAAATCCTGGATGTGGTAATTGCATTTCACTTATCGCTAATACCCTTGGGAAAGGTATGAATCCTACTCTCCCTCCAGCTATGGATGAATAGTAGGACAGACTTGGCTCTTTAACCTTGGTTAGGCAACCGGTCTAGGAGAGAAAAAAAATGAATTCAAACCTGTTGAACTCCGCATAAGAAATTGAACTTGTGTCACATCCTGCTTGTTCGGAGGGGTTGGTAAATATATATATATATATATATATATATATATATATATATATATATATATATATACGTGCCTGCCTATATGTGCAGGGCTTTTATGAAATCCTTTGTTAAAACCATTCTATCTAATTTCGTTTTTGCTAAATACTCCACAGTTTTATTTTATTAGATATTAATTTATTTGAATTTCTTAGTTCATACTTTTTTTTCAAATCATGCATAAATATAATATAAGATCTACAAAAAAATATTTTATAAATACTCGAATAAGACGTTTTTTTTTCGTAGGTCGGGTGAACGTCGCCTTGAAATAAACTAACAGAGTTCATGATAATATGCAGCAAAATAATTATCACTAAAACAAGAAATCAGTGAAGATTACCAGGCAAAAGAAGTTTGAATTGAAACAAACGCTGTCCTTTTTATGTACTAGTAAAAAAAAAACACATCTTCCCTGTAGAGTAAAATAATTTTTGAAAGTCATTTCTTGATAGGAAGGATTACATAAATAAAATAAACGTATAATATAATTTATTAATAATTTGAAGACAATTACAATGCGTATAAAAAATAAAAATAAAAAGATGTTATTTTTGTCTTATCGATTTCGAAGTATAAAATTCATCATCAGAGTTTCATATCACATTTTTTTTATATGAACCTCTGATAATGAAGTTTATACTTCGAAATCGATAAGACAAAATAACATCTTTTTGTTTTTATTTTTTATACGCATTGTAGTTACCTTC
>CM042138.1:9051025-9066025 GCA_023376005.1 Doryteuthis pealeii | reverse complement strand
TTGATTTATTTCTTTTTAAAAATATATACAGGTGTCCCAGAGTCGTGCACCATTATAATTTGATTTTTTTTTTGTTTTCAGTTTTTATTGGATATGGGGAGAACGATAAACAATACAAGCAAAGAGGTAATTGTTTTTATGTTTGAAGAGATTGGCTACATACCGCTCTGAACTGAAGAATTCAACCGCACTCATCCCGAGCGAGAAAAAACATGAACCATACCATGTCTGCGTTGATAAAACGTTTCCAGAAACTGGCTCAGTTGCACCGCGAGAGATGTGGTCTGCTGAAGCAAACCATCAACTTTGTTTTGGCGAATGTTGGAAGAGCCCCGGTTGAAATCAGTAAGGAAAATAAGCAGGGCTTACGATTAGCAATCACATACATCGTTATCTAAGACACAGATATTTTCATCCGTAAAAGTGAATCTGAGAATTGATGTTTTGTATCAATGGAGAGGGTGAACAATTTAGCATCATGATGATTATGATGAATAAAATTGATATTCATATGTCTTTTTTACCTTTTAATGTATATTTCATAGCATGGTGCGCAACATCTGGACACCCGTATTTAAAATCATCTAACGTAATAAATTTTTAAAGAAATTATTTACAAAACACTTCTTCATCATATATTTACTTCGACATTTAATTATAATGCTTATGTATTTAACTGTAATTTCATGTTCTGTGCACGTTCGACAATCTGAATTTAGTTTATTGAAATAATTGAACGTAATTTGGACGTCGATAAAAATCCAAAATAACATTAACAAATAGTATATTGTATTACACTAAAAATAAAATATTCGTTTGATTTTAATAAAATTTTAAGCAATTATGTAAAATTAGGTATTTTTTGAAATATTTTTTTTTCGTTTGACCTTCCAATGTCGATGTATAAAATTACCACCCCCTATGTTTAATACAATGAAATCTGTTAAATAAATGTTATATTAGTTCAGTTCAAAATATTGGACCATTCAAGAAGAAAACATTAAAAAAACTCATGAGTTATCTTTTAAATTTTGCTGACCAGGAAATAAAGAAAATATGAACTAAAACAATGTTTACATTTTGGCACATTTAATCAATCGAATTTTAACCGTAACCCAAATCCAAGCTCGCCGAAAAATCATTAAACTCTATTGAAATTATAAGAAGGCGCAAATTTCAGGCAGAATTTCGATACGTTTCACTTTTTAGCATTGAATTTAGTTTAAAACGTTTTGCCTTAAAATATATATGGGACATATTTATTTTTTACTAAATCCGCCCGTACCCCTATTGTTACTACTGGATCAATCGTTACATTTATTATAGCGGCTTCTTCAAAACCACGCTGCTAAATCGGCGTACGTATCATACGGTATCGTCACAACCCTAGACGTTTATGTAGTTGTCAGTTTTAATGAAATCTTACAACACATGGTCATAGTAGAGTTTGACTTTATTTCTTCATTCTCCGCTGGTGCTGTTGCGAGCTTGACAATAGGAATGCCCAAAAGGGTTACGATGGACTATTACACTGCTGGATGGTGAGGGTAAAGGGGTGGCTAGGTGACTCTCACCGCTGGCCACGACGGACCGTGTCGACGGTCATCACTGTTCCGCCGTCCGCTGTCTGTTCTGACTCTCTGGCTGACTTACTTCTATATATCTCAACCTACGCGTTTTCTTGTTGAAACTTTTTACGGGAAAAAGTCCTTTTGTTCACTTTGTGCCCCCTCTCATGTTGATATTAACCGGAATTCTTATTTCCGTGACACTATCCAACACTATTTCATTTTATAAAATCCGAACAATTTGTATCATTTTATCCATATGATTTTTAAATATTCATAAAGTTATGAGTCTAAATAATTAAATCATATTTTTTTAGAAACGCAAAACAAAACAAATATCTAGGGGCGTGGAGTGGAGTGAATATCGATGCTTTTTAAGTGTATTAAAAAATATACTATAATTGTACCTTTAAAAAGTATTTATCATTTGCTTGAAGCATTGTTAAGGTGTATAATATATTAATAATTGAGGTAACTACAATGCGTATAAAAATAAAACAAAAAATGTTATTTGCTTATCGATTTCGAGTATAAACTCTCATTATCAGAGGTCATATAAACAAAAAATGTTGATATGAAACTCTGAATGATGAATTGATATACTTCGAAATCGAGAAGACAAATAACATCTTTATTTTTATTTTTTATACGCATTGTAATGTCTTCAAATTAATTAATAAATTATTATTATACGTTTATTTTATTATGTTAATCCTTCTATCAAGATGGACTTTCATAAAATTACTTATTACTCTACAGGAAATGTTACTTTTTTTTTACTAGTAACATCATAAAAAGGACCAGCGTCTTGATATTCACGTCCGAAATTCTTTGCCTGGTAATCTTCACTGATTTCTTGTTTTAGTGATAATTATTTTGCTGCTCATTATCATGACTCTGTTAAGTTATTTCAAGCGACGTTCACCCGACTACCGAAAAAAATAACTCTTATTCGGAGTATTTAAAAAGATTTTTGTAGATCTTATAATATTATATTTACTGCATGATTTTGAAAAAAAGATACTTGAACTAAGAAATTCAATAAAAATTAATATCTAATAAAATAAAACTGCTGAGTATTTAGCAAAACGAAATAGATAGAATGTTTAACAAAGGATTTCATAAAAGCCCTGGCAATAAGGCAGGCACGTATATATTATATATATATATATATATATTTATAATATAATATAATATATATTTACCAACCCCTCCGAACAAGCAGGATGTGACACAAGTCAATTTCTTATGCGAGTCAACAGGTCTGTTGAATCATTTTTTCTCTCCTAGACCGGTTGCCTAAACCAAGGTTAAAGAGCCAAGTTGTCCTACTTATTCATCCATAGCTGGAGGGAAGAGTAGGATTCTACCTTCCCAAGGTATTAGCGAAAGTGAAATGCAATTACCACATCCAGATTTGAACTCGGGGCGACCAGTCCACTTCTCCCATGAACTTTATACATACACCACGCGCTTCCTTACAGGCACCGTACTTAAGAAGAAAAAAAAAAGCTAAAAAAACACAAAAATTTTGCTGCTCGGTTAGCACAGTTGTAGACGCATCAGACTAGAACACCTCAAAAAGTTTGTGTTCGCATTACCGGCCCTCGCCAAACCCTGCGTATGGGTTTGCGTGTCAGTATGTAGCAATACAAAAATGAGATAAAATGGTTGACAACGACTTTTATGAAGCCATATGCATATAGCAGGCGCGTATATTAACAAAAATAACTGTTTTTTCTCTTTCCATTAGACTCTAAACCGCTCTGGCATGGCTCGCCCCCGAATTCTTTTACATAATCCAGAGATTTATTTCGACTTAATAATTTCATACATTTCATCTACACGATTGAGACTGCCTTGAGTGGCTCAGAATTTAAAAGACTTTCCAAAAGAATCAGATTATCGATTTGTTGCTGACATACTCAAAAAGGAAACATTCATTTTTATGTCAATTGCTTATTGATACACGTAAACATGAGAACCAATTCCATTTTAGGAAAAGAAAAAAAACAAAACAGATACACCTTTTTATTGCTTTAAATATATGAAGGTAAATGCATGTTGATGATATATTTTATATATATATATATATATAAATATATATATATATATATAATTATATATATATATATATGTATAAGTATTAACTTACCGGTGGGATCAAAGAACGATCGTTGGAAACGCGCACAATATTCAGAGGTTTAAGGTGATGAAAAAACAAATACAAAGTTGCTTCAATACAATGTAGAGCATAAACTTTATTTTAAGAATGGATGAGTAATCTACTCGAGTTTCATCGATAGATGCTTAGGGTTACTTCTAAATTAATCGAGTTTACGATTAATCTTTGCGTTGTTATAACAACCAAAGATTAACTCGTATTAATCGATTAATTAAAGTACCCTGAAGAACTATCATGAAACTCGAGTAGGTTACTGCATTTTCCATTCTTAAAATATATATAACTGTCAAGTTTATTCTATAAAGAAAAATATCGAATTTTATGCGATACATGCCTTTGTAAGTGCCTTCAAGTAAAAATTTTATATTATATATAAGATATATATATATATATAATATATTATGAAGACTTTCATCTATAACTTACGGACTTATCAACGCCACAAGTAAATTTTGGAACTCTAACATCTTTTTCAATTACCATGTGGACTTGTATATCTTTTTTAACAGCTGAATATATACTTACTATTTGCCAAATCCTGTACTATTTAGCTTATGCATACACATACATATATCTGCCTATTCCATCTCTCTGTCTTATAAAATGTGTCACAAACACAATTCTTTATTCAGCAGAAATGCATATTCATTCAATCAAAGCTTTTTGAAGACTTCTCATCGTGCAGTGTGTATTATAGTTCACTTTGAAGCCACACTCATGCTCTCACGTCTCTTTGATGAGACCAACTTACGATTTTGGTCGAAACAGGTTCACTCATCATGAGGTTAGGAAACATTCAGTGTGTCTCTTCATTTCGATTATAGAACCTCCTTGCTACGTGACTAAAGTATTATAATCTATTTCAACTACCTCTCTCTCTGCCCGCATTTGTGAAGATTAAGAGTAGATCGCCTCAAGATGTGAGTGTGTTGTTCCAGTACTGGTTATCACGTGTTGTGAGTCACTATTTAGATTATGCTACATCAGTAGATGAGTGTGTTTACACACAGCCGTGCTGTGTGATTTCATGACATAATAGTGTCCTGTGTGTCTCTCCAGTCAAGTATGCACCTCCTGTGAACTCACATCAGGACTCATTCCTCAGTTTCTCGTGTGTGAGATCGTGTGTGCTGCCTGAAACTCCGCTGCTTGTCCTGCCGCACTACAACTACCATTCGACTAGTTTGCAAAGTCATCCACCCTTACATTAAATAAAATATTTTGTTCATCTTCGTCCGGATGAAGGTTTGCTATAAATCGAAACGTCATAAAACGTGACTTCACCATCAGAATAAGATTACTTTTTTTTTTTGCAAATACTTCGTGTTTTTCTATTTTCTTTCCTAATACCAATACATATATTCATATACAAACCACACACACACACACACATTCGCACGCACACACAACACACACACATTATATATATAATATATTTGTATGTGTGTGATGTTGTGCTGTGTGGTGTGTAGACGGTGCTTATGAAGATACACTTGAACGTTATAAAAAACATCTGACAATCACTGATATGAGGCACAAACTAAATAACGAACAAGATTTAATTTTGTCTACAGTCGGAAAATGTTTTGTGAACGAAAAGAAAAAAAGAAGCGAAAAATGGAAAAAAGACATTAAAAAAAACTGACGGAGAGTCTGAGGAAAGCAAAAATAAAAAATGCACAAAACGAATAAAATTAATAATGAAGTCAATTTGAGAAAAGAATTTCCACGGATGAACCAATTTAATACTACTACTTACATACTACTACTACTACTAGCTACGAAACAATTACTAACCACTACTACTACTACTACTTACTGATAATAATAATAAAATAATAATAATAACGAGAAGGACCTGTAGATATTTAAACTGTATATAATTAATTTATAACATTTTATATGTATACATAAGAGCTATTTAAAAATAGGTTCAATTCTGTAAAAAGTATAATGGAATTGCTTTAACTCTCTCTTCTCAATTTTATTTTCCTTTTCTTTCTTACACAGTGTCATTCATTTCATTACTCACAGATTAGAACCCGTGCCAGTAACATGTGCGCGCTGTTGCGCGTGTGTCTCGCTCTTCTTATCTGCTTTACATTTCTTGTACACGCTTATCTATACGTTTTTCATGTGTAGCTTACTCTTTACTTGTGTGTAACTATTGTAAACAGAATTCTCTATCTCTTTATAATATATATCAGACTTACACTAAAACTTTACTGTGTGAGCAGTCCATGACAAGCGACATTCCACTTTGCCCCTTACATTAGGATAAGATGGAATTCGGTGCAGAAGGACCATCTCCTATCAATCCACTGTCATTGTCAAGCCCTGCACCTATCTTGATGTCTAAGCCTATTTCCCTTATGGAAAAAGCCCCAACCTGATTTATCTCATATAGATCGAGAGAACAAAGCTATAGGGGATTGGAAGTACCCCTTCATCACCGTTACTCCCAGATTTTACTTACACGTGTTTCTGTCAGGAGTTTATCCAGCTGTAGATATTCAAACTATTATTATTAAATAACCAAATAAATGAAATAACTTAATAATAGAAAAAATGTAAAATTGTTGCGCACACAAAGAAAAATTCGACCTTCATCAGAATAAATTCTTTATTTGAAAGAAATCGTTCGGAAAAAGCGGAGAATTCTTTGAAATGTTCGAAAAAAGAACTTTTTTAAAAAATTCAGTTCAGACCCGGATCGAGAAAGAGGTTAATGACGTCACTGTTCGCATTGCGAACAGATTTTGACGCGGCAGAGAAAAATTTGTGAAATTCTAAATTTCAAACATGAGGAATTATTTATTTATTTACTCATTTATTATAATTTATTTTATGAGATCTTTTTTCTAAACTCCTGACCGAAACACAAGTGTAATAAAATTGTTAAAAGTGATCTATTTTATTATTCTTTCCTTAGTATTCACTTTTTGAACAACACACACACACACACACACATAATAATATCTATAATATACCAATATATATATATGTGATAATATATATATCATTTATCAAAAACCAACCACCATAACCAATATAAACAATGCTTCAACGCCAAAACATAAATCCCTCTCAGTCTATCTATCTATATCTATACTCATATATCCTTTAGTATAATATCATATATATATAATTATATATACTAGTATACATATTTATGTGACTATATATATTATATGCGATGCTTCCGATAGTGAGTAACATCACATAGACTGTAGCTAAATCCAAAAAAGCAAATATAGACTTCGCCGAAACATATATGTACGGCGGTAATTAAAATCGCAACGAATAGGTCAAAGATCGTAATATCTCGCAGCTGTAATACTAAGTATGTCATATATGCCACATAAATATGCATATAATGATAGATGCAGCATATAACAAACGACAGAGGCACATACAAGACACAATAACATATCCATCTTTGTGTCGCATTTTCTTTAATTGCATCTTTATACTTTATTACTTGAAATTTTTTCTTCATCCAATTCGTTTCTCTTCGATCAGGAACCGAGAGGATCCATTAATTCAAAATTTCAAATATGTCAAATTCTCCTATGAAAAGAACCGCTTATGTTACGCAAATTCTTAGGCAAATAATTCCTGAGTCAGGAATTCAATAAAAGACACAGTTTTGTGACGAGAACAGTTAGAATCTACAGGGTGTTGAAAGCGACCCCATTTTACAAACTACTAATAATATAAGATATAGTAATATAATATTAATAATATATATATAATATATATAGATTATTATATATATATATATAGTTATATATAGTGATATAGTACTATATATAGTTATATTTTCTCGATACTTTGGTTAGGTTGGAATCCTTTCGTCAAGCGAATGACGATGGACCAGTAGTGTCAAAAAGTGAGGAATTCAATAAACGACTCACCGCTTGGAGAAAATTTGAATCTACAGGGTGATGGAAAACCAATCCTATTTTAAACAGTTATATATATCTATATAATCACTACTTTATATAACAAAACAAATTAATATTATATATATATACGATATGACTGATCAAGTTTTACTAATTATATCAATTTGAAAGCAGATTACCAATGCAAGCTAATAAATAAAAACAAAAAGATGTTATTTCTGTCTTATCGCATTTCAAAGATAAAACTTTAGGCTTCAGAGACGATTTTCAGAATCCGAAATTAAGACATTCCGAAAATCGTCTCTGAAGATAAAGCAAGTTTTCTCTTGAAATCGATAAACAGAATAAAACATATTTTTGTTTTTATTCTTTTTCTTGCATCATGTACTTGCTTCAAATAATTCATTCATAACCCTACTTAAACAATGCGTTTCACAAGCAAGATACCAATTACTTTTACTATTAACTTTAATATAATATATTCATATATACTATAGTATATATAGACTAATATATATATTATATATATATGCAGTTAATATTTTCTCCCATTCTAATGATATAGTTAGGAATCCATTCCGTCTACGATAGCGATGGCGTATGTGTCCAATTTTTTAATATGTAGCCAGGGGGTGACATGGGGGTGTGCTGCTGCGCAGAAGCCGCAGGAATCGGACACTGCCGCTGTGTTCCAAAGGAAGGTAAGAAATGCAGATTTCAGGCAACAGCGTGTCGCATGAGTGATGTGTAGCACTGGAGTCAACGTCTCTCAATCTTTAGGAACTCCGGCTCGGATTTGTTTTCGGGGTTACTCCCATCTTTCCTCCGGGATTATGTTAAAGCAGTGGTGTTTATAAGAAAACTCCTCCATTGTCCGTAGATGGTGTTCGAGGCTACCAGGCTAAGGAGCCGCGACATTACCAATAACAACTTAATTTTAGTTTTATGTGTGTGATCTAAGTGTTCCCAATTCTACTGTCAGGCGTCGAGGGTTCGTTGTTCCATTGAACTCGTCTGCTCTTTGCAGCTCCTGTTTTCGTTCGTCTTTTTTTAAATGTATATTCCTTGATACGAGTACAAATTAAAAAAACCCCATAGGTTATGTAAAAATATAATTTCTGAAACATATTGCCTGAGGAGTGGGAGTAAAAAATGTTCCTCTATGTCAGCGAGTTTGTACGCTAAGTAAGTAAATTCAATCAAATTCATTAAACGATTAAATAAAAACAATTTTAAATGTAACTATTAAATATGTTTAAATAAAAACAAAACTAGTTAGACTATACTTAACACCAGTCAGGTAAATTTATTAAAACCTGCTTTAAAAAACACATTGAGGACTGTCTAATGTTGCATGTTCAAAATTTTGAGTGTATTTATTCTTGTTATGACTTTGGTAACTGTTGACGTAAGCAGTGACGTAGTTTTTGTTACAGACATAAAAGCCGGAAGCGAATTCGATTATTATATAAAATTATATAATGATTCTCATGATTTATGAAAAATTATGCATGTATATAAAGATTAAAGTCATAGATTATTGTTCCGCTTTAATGGTGCGTTCGAGTTGTTAGAACAATAATAGGAAAGGTTATTGAAAACGACGAGCGTGGTGTTGACGTTTAATCATACCAGAAAATAAATGAACGTGTACGCATCCGCCATGGTTAGAATCAGATTCCTTTTATTGCCACTCATCTATTATACTAAGTCCCATCAATCTTAAACAGTCACGGCACGGCAAATCTTAAAGTCAATGCAAGATAGATTTAAGACTCTTAATCACACCGATAGGCAAGACGCGCATAAGATCTGGCGACCGCAGTCAACCCGTTTGCCCTTTTCTCACAGAAAGGAGTCTGCTTTTTCATATGAATATCGTGTTAATATGCTCAATTGAACTGTCAAAGAGGGGAGATAAACAAGTCTATGAAAGCGTCAAGACGTGATTATTCACGTTTCGTGTTTAATACAAAGTTATTAGACAACGCAAAGGAGATTAAATCTGTCGGTGCCATAATCTCACGCTTATCGCATGTTAATCACACGAGTTATTACGACATTCACTTTTTCGCATAAAACCTATAACGTACATGCTACGTGGGGCACATCCGCCTTCTTTGCGATGGTTCGATCTTATGCAACATCGATGGCTGTCAATCTGCTTAGGGTCCAGGCTAAAGCGCCCTTGGACATCAGCTGGAATCAAATTTGCCTGTTTTATACTGTTCCGTTTCAGGATCTGGAGTAATCGATCTTTTTAGTAAGGGGGGTGAGAATAGATTCGATTTACGCTCGATTTTGAATCGTGGATGGAGTGATTTGGTTTGTAGGAAAGGGAAGATGGCAAACTGAATGGCATGAAAGATAGGAAATAATCAATAAATTGCTTTATTGTATGGCAGGGAGATAGAAAAAAAAAAACCAGATAAAGAATATTAGTTACATAATATAAGATGTTTAACAATTATGACAACTGTCGGAAAAAATGAGGAAAGTTGTTTGTACCTATATATGGGGTTAGAAGCAGCTACCAGCATCGCTGTGCAGACTGGAGAGTAAAACCTGCCTGTGTTGAATGTCTGTTTTAATTTTGATGATTAAAAAATGCGCACATTTTTTAGTGTAGAATTTTCATGCTATTCTATGTTTTACTTTTTAAATATTTTCGAATATATCAAATCTGTCATAATCTTTATTACGAAAAAAGCCAAAACTGTGATAATGTGTACGTGTACATAACTGTATTTACTGTGTCTTTAAATTGTGTTATATTTCAATAGTTCATACGTACACTCATACAATACCCCAAGCTGCCCCGGCAATAATATATATATACTATTTAATATATATTATATAGTATATATATAATTTATTTATTTATTTAATTTTAAGTCACCAATAACAAAATTCGTTACCAATTTTCGGATGTTTATCCGTCATCAGATACGTTGATTACGGATAAATCATCCGATACCTCTCTGTAGATGAGCTTTGTCATTGATGACTTAACACCAATAAATAAATAATACAGTCTTAAAGAAATAATTGACGCACTTTATAATCATTTCTCCAAATATAATAACAAAAATTAACACAAGTATATATATATATAAGCTATATATATATTATAGTACTGTTATATATATATACTATATATGACCAAACGAGATGATTTGATGATAGGGAATATGAATATAAAATAATTTTACGTATGGAATGAGAGAGACCAAAACAGATTAATAATATAATGAACGAGTTATAAAGATAGTTGAAATTATTACGCTGGGCGCTTGTAATTCTTTGGCGTGGTACTTGCCCTTGCTTGGACGTCGATGTGTCCGTTCTTACGGCTGCTGTACAATCACGGTTTTCGATCCTAGTAGTTAGCACTCTAGGCTCGCGTACATCAAAATCTGCCATTGTGTGTGGATCCTCAACAGTCGTATGCCGTTAGAGGCTCGACTGAGATATTATCTGGGTGAAGCCCCATTGACAATAGCCATATCTTGCCAAAAGCCCCACTCAGCCCCACTCCCTCGAATCAGCCAATCGACCAACCTGCCTTATTTCTATTTTCCGTATTAGTTTTCTTTGCTTGCCGGTCATACGCTTTGACCTTCCCACTTAACAAGGGTTAGCTTCCCATAAGCTAAAAAAACATCCGTAAATGCCTCTTCAGTTGCGCTCATTTTATTTATATCCTGCTGCATCCTATCTCTGGCTATTCCATATGATAGTGCCAGCTCGTCTCCTTCCACAATATAACAGCAGACGTCGGAAACAAATTAAGGACAAGTGTGTTAAAGTTATTCTTTTATAACAAACAGTCAAAGAGGTGGACTATGCTGAATGACTCGCGCTCCTTGCCCGATACGCCGACACAGCTGAGACACTACTACACAGGCCTGCGAGAAGGCAAGCAAGAACGTCGGCCTTCTATGGTGAACTCTGACAAAAACTGAGTTCCATGTAGCTCAAAAGCTTAAGGGCGACCATCTCCACACTTGACGGCAGCCTCTTAAGTAGTAGAAAATTCACATACCTAGGCTTAGGCGCAGTAAGTAGTCTCATCCACAGCAGCGATTGTTTAACACTCGATAGGAAAGGCATGGTTGGCCACCAACAAAACTATCATTCATATGGGAAATCCGATACTCCCCAACAAGCTAAAGAGCGATCTTCCGGCATGTGGTTGCTCGGCTTGGCGTCTACCCACTCTGGACCATCAACGAAGCGTCTTGAGAATATAAGCCGATGGGAGCTCCGACGAGAAGTCGTCTACGGACAGTCCTGGAGTGGTCGTGGATAGCCACAACACCCCACAAAAAGAGCAACTATATGGCCAACACATATGCCCCCCATCGTCATCAAACCCATACGAGTTTTGAGACGGGGACTAGACATGCAGGGTCACTGCTTCGGAGCAAACAAGACGAGATCGTATAGCCGACGTCCTACTTATGGAAGCCGCGCATGCGCCGCGCTAATGTGGGAGCCGCCGCAGCCAGGACCTACGTTGACAACTTTGCGAGGGATACTGGGCTGCGCGCAGAGGAGGCGCCGAAGTCATTATGAATGATAGAAGGCGGCGAGAGAGCATCATGATATCCCGTGCGAAATACCTGCGCGACATGATGATGATGATGTAGTAGTAAGTAACAAAGCTGTGGTAGTAGACTATTGTTCTGGTTATCAGCGCAACACAACGAGGGGGTCTATATATTCTTCACTATGCGCTAGAGTGGGAGATTGTTTTTGTCTAAAAGTATTTTACGCCTAAGGTATTCAGTATTTGATGGAACTCGATTTGTCTTTTTTCAATTAAGTAATGAAAAAACTGAAAAGTGATGTTATTCATTAAAAATGCTCTGTAATTTTTGATATACGATTCACTTATAAAATTGCCAGTATATGTATTTTACAAAAAAGATTCTCTCGTTCTTTTTTCTAAATACACATTTCAATACTACACGTCTTTTACGAACAAAGTAAACGACAATATTATGACATTTAATTTTTTTTAATAATAAACGGTTTGATAACACTCTCTTTCCCTCTATTGAAGAGCTCCCCAATTATTACTTCTATAATATATTCGAAATCCAATTGAGCCAGTCCTGTTACTGAATGCTCGCTTATGTGTGAAACAACTTCCTGCTCTATAAAACACATTGAGGACCCAAGGGATTAATAAACCAACAGAAACTGCCAATTTAGTCAGTACAATTAACCATTCTCCTACCCAGTCACCTCTTAACGACACTTTAGTATCTTTACTGTGTATTAATATTTTTTTGTTTTGTGGAATAATAGGTCTTAGAGCATCTGTTATAAAAGAGATTTCGGTTGTGGTGGCGACCCGTGAGCCACGCTTTCATTGCGTAATTTGTTCAGTCTACTCTGCCAATAGAATGGTACTAATTGCTAACGCAGTCTTTGTGATCTTGAGTCAAAGATCTTTTGAAAAGCACAAAAATATTAGAAAATGGATAAACGTTGAAAACTGATGCTGATGTTGAGAAATTTTCGGTAAGCAAAGCTTATAACACGCTTAGAGAACCGATATATATTTTGTTCTTAAGAGTAAATAAAAAAAATATTTGACAGTTCATCTTCCCACTGAAGACGCAAGGTGGAGGGCCACACCTCCTGTCAGCTCCCCACTTTACAACAACAAATCATGATTATCAATCTGGTGCTCCATCTATTGCTGCCAATTTGACAAAGGTCTGCGTAGTTAAACCTTCGCGATTTTTAGGCAGCCGTGCATCTACCAAATTGCGAATTTGACTAATGGAATGGGTTATCAACTTCTTACTTTCATTAGACAAAGATTCTTGACAATTAATTCATAAAAAAACCCTTTTGGTTACACATAATATATTATATATATTATTACTATTAAGTATATACCTAATATCATCAATATATTATATATATTGATTATTGAATGTTATATATTGATAAAGATGGATTATACAAATGCCATGGATCTTCAGGAGAGAACTGTGCAAACCGATTCGGTTTTAAAAAGCAACATCGATCCCCCCTCACTGATGTGCAGCCCTCGAATATCTGTTATCCGCTCATGGATGAATGACCGTTAGAAGCAAAGGAAATGCGCAAAACAAAACGCGGCGTAATGTCAAAAATTGGAATTATTTAAAAATTGCGCCTGGTCTGTATTCAAAAAACAATCAATTTATATTAATAAAATGAATTTTATTTTTAATTTAAAAAAAATATCATATTATATATATACTTTTTAAAAAAAAAATTCCCTGGGTGCCGATATTCTCAGAAAAATTATTCTTTCAATATCAGGAAAGCGTTCTAAAATTTCTTTCTACATTTATAGTCTATTTGTTGCCTTCTTGAACAATATATATATATTTTTTTATTATTATTCGCGTTTTTCGATTTATTATATTTATAGTAAAGCTCGTCCTCCAACAAAATAATCATTGAGAAATCAAAAACTTGAAGCCGTCAACGACACAAACATGAGGAAAATGTCTTGAAGAATATGACTTAATGTAAGTTTGCTTGATGTTACATTCAACAACACGTTTTTAATAAATCAGAACAGGAATATAATTTTACCAAGAACCAAAAGTTATTAAATATAAACAATAAATAAAAGAATGTTAGATATATACAAACAATATAGACGAAGCAATAATGAAAACTTCATGAATACGATACTATGTTCTCATTTTGAAAGAGCAGGGGATTAAAATTAGCAACCGGATGCCATGTTTATTATGATTTTGGTGTTTTGTCACAGCAACATTTAAATCATGAATTCATTATCATCATGTATATTAGCATTAAGCCTAAAATTCAACATATTACATTATAGACAACATAAAAAATACTAACTTTCGTTAATATATTCATATATTTGCACACAAAACAAATAACCAAACACAGATTATACACATGTCGCAATACACACACAATTAAACACCCACACATACACTTACTAACACATACAGATATATCTATACTTATATATATTTTGCATAATAATAATAACATATATATATAATGCCACTGCTTTACATATAACATCATCTCAATTCAACAAAAAAACCTCGCATGTGACCCTTTATCGAAATTCAAAGTTGCCAAGTCTTTGTTTTGTTATTGTTTACGCATATAACTCATACTGGGTCATTTAATGACGAATAAAGTTGAAAAAATCATTCTTAATGGATTCAATACCATTTTAATAATACATGTTTTCTATTTAACATAAGGGGACCCCTAACAGGTACTACCATCCGGGTCAGAGCCTTGGGACCAGGAGGCAATGGTGCATCTCTCTCTTTTT
>CM042138.1:9037532-9050925 GCA_023376005.1 Doryteuthis pealeii | reverse complement strand
GAGACACGAGATAAAATCTCAGGTAAGAGAATGTGAGATATTTGGGAATTAAAATAGAATAATAAACAAATAAATAACAATCTCCCTGAGATCTCACACCGAGGGAACCTTTGGCATCCAGGCAGAGATGGCCGCTTCTTGGAACCAAAAGGAACCACGACCATTCCATCGCAGACGGGTACAGGCGATACATGCTATTGACTGACACAGGAAGAAAACTCCTCACTACGAAATAGTTATGAACCTGAAAATAATGTCTGAACCTTAGAATTATATTTTCTCTTCATCTCTTCTTTTCCCTTTTTCCAAAAAGATCCCTCGACGATTCCAACGCAGACCTATTCTAGTAACTGGCTCAGGAGAAAAATTCCTCTCCAAGAAATAGCTATGAGCATAGAAATAATGTCTGAAATTTAAACGTATATTTTGTGTTTGTCTCCCCTCTTCTCTTCCCTAAGTCCTTTTCAGCTCAATGACCAACAGTAAGAAGAACCATATATGGGGTTTTAAAAAGAGCCATATATGGGGTTTTAAAAAAGAACCACATATGGGGTTTTAAAAAAGAAACTAACAACACCAGCTGTAAAATCCCGTCAAATAACCAAAATAAAGTGTCGTCACTTCGGGTAAATAATGGACGATTCTGTTTTTATCATAAAGAAAGAAAGGTAAGAAATGTCCATGCTACACAGAAAACAATATAAGTCTGAAAATCAAATGTAGTTTTAACTTCAGTTGTTAAAACACTTCTTATAATACGTGAGGAGGCCTCAGAAAAGCCTCCGAACACAGGTTAATATACAACTTCCAATAAAAAGGCACATAAAAATACAGACTTTATTGTCTGAACATATCTAACAACTATACGAATATAAAACAGCTTGAACAAATGTCCTAAGGAAAAAAAGAAAGAGTTCTTGGTTAAACGAAGAGATGAAAGTTACCGCGAAAGGTTATCACATTTTTCGTACAGGAGCCCCGTGGTAAGGATCTTTCCATGAAGACTCGGGAGGACAAAGAAACACGCTTGTTACGCGAACAACAAAATGACGTTTGAGCCTGAAAGTTTATTATAGAAGCCGAAAAAAATCATACGTATATATATGTACCAACCCCTCCGCACGAGAAGGATGCGACACAAGGTCAATTTCTTAAGCGGAGTTCAACAGGTTTGAATTCAGAGTTTTCCTTCTCCTAGACAGGTTGCCTAACCAAGGTTAGAGCCCAGTCTGACCTACTATTTACCCATAGCTGAAGGGAGAGTAGAATTCATACCTTTCCCAAGGGTATTATTATTAAAATCATACGTACAAGTCGTTGTCCCAAGTCCAAACGGGCAGAGACACAGCTAGTGCCTGCCTGAAGATCCATGATATATTATATATATATAATATATATATATATATATATATATATATATATATAAGAGAGAGAGAAGAGAGAGAGAGAGAGAGAGAGAGAAATAGAGAGAGATACAGAGAGAAATAGAGAGAGACAGAGATAGCTTCGGGCGCTGAGTTTAAATAGCTAGGTTGTGACGCCTCCTAGTGGCAAAACCTAGCAGCAAGGGAACATTACTCTTTTCCAATCTCAAACCATTTCAACAAGAGGCGTCAACAAGACAATCGCTACATAAAAAAGAAATATAATAGGGTAAAGAAGGAAAGGGGGAGTGAGCGCGCGGAAGGAATACCACTAATTTGTTTCAATCGAACATTACGAAAGGATAAAAAAAATGAAAGAAAGAAAGAAAGCGTGAGAGTTAGTTAAATCAAGATTACTGTACGTTATATATATTGAGATATTTCGCAATAGCTCTTAAGTAAACATATCAAAAGTTGTAATAATTAAATTATCACACTCTGGTATATGCACAGGTCCTGCTAGTAGGTTAGATATTACTCCTCATGTTCTACAAGAATAGCTTGTCATTAAATAACCCTCAAAGGTTGATATGTCATTAAACAAAGAAATAAAACTTAGACACAGCGCATGTTTAATTGTACATTCAATAAGTAAATATAACAGAGCTTGTAATAATTTAATTATTATACTGTGGTATATCCACAGGTCCTGTTTATATAGTTATTTATAATGTTTAGCTTAGATGCATTACAAGTCTAGAAGTATAGGGCGTTCATATGAGAATCGAACTCACTAAGGATGGATTTGCTAAATCAGCTTGCTAACCATTATACCACGCGAGGTGTAAAAGTTCCTGCAATTAAAGTTATTTACTAAGCTTAGCTTAGATGTGGCACAAGGTCAAACGTATAGGGGTGCCCAATAAGTATCGAAATCAATGCAAATCTAGCTTGCTAACAGTTACACTACGTGAGAAGTGTTCAAGATCCTTCTAACAACAACTCCTCCCCCAAAACTACTCGTCTTAATGAGACCAATGTTGCGTATAAATTCAAATGTGCCGTAGGAGATTGTCTCTCCAAAATTAATAACACTCATATTGGCCACACGGCGACCACATTATCCCGCAGACTAACATTACACTTATCCGATTCCAGTTCCATTAATCAACACCTTAAAACACATTCATGCCCCTCCTCTACCTACCGCAAAATTCTAACCGAAAATACACGCACACTACATAAAGAAAAAAACAAACAAAAACTTCAAGTAATCGAAACTTTATATATCAAACAAAAAAAAACCTACCTTAAACAAAATAAACTTTGAAATAAGTCAACATATTCTCAAATGTTTATAATTTTCCGCCTATCCTCCTTCCACTATACCCCTCGCCTTCTCACAACTTGTGCCCCCCTCCCACTACTGCATCGTTCGCTCGAACCACTACCATTCCTACAACCTCCCACTACCAATTGTTATTACCTCCCACTTCCAATTCCTTGCTACTACTCATTTTCCTTAAAAACGAGACACGAAACTATACCATCGTTTCCTACCTGATGATGGCAAACTGTATTGCCGAGAGCGCTCGTTTTGAAACCTTTGGTGGACTATTACACCAGTTCCACCCCGACACCAAAAAGATGGTCCGAAAATTAGAAAGGATCAACCAAAAACTCGTCCGACAAGAATTGTCCGTACAGTTCAACAAAACTTGTATAAAAGATCCTTCTAGTATACTTATTTACTAAGCTTAGCTTAGATGTGGCACAAGGCTAGATTATGGGGTGCCCAGTGAGAATCAAACTCACTAACAATGGTCTACAAATCTAGCTTGCTAAAGATTACACAAGACGACGTGTCCAAGATCCTTCTAATATAAATAATTTATATTATGCTGTTTGCTTTTATAGATTTACATGGCACACTTAACCCCCCTCTACTTCGGTCGGGGGTCCAGTGTGCTTCGGCCACTGGACCGGGTTAAAGTACAATTATTAGCGTCGATCCCAGGGGACTTTCCCCCCAGACAACACCTGCCCACTTGACTTAAAGAGACTTAAAGGTTTATTGCCCAGCGCCTGAGGCGCGCCCCTTGAGGGGGAATGCCGAAGGGATCGACGCAATTTTTGTTCTTTCCCACCCATTAGCTTCGGCTTGTGGGTGGGCACACATTAAAACGAGGCCTTGTGCCCAGTCCATACAAGTGGGGTATAAGACAAATATCCTTAACTAGCTCTCGTTGCGTATCCAGTTAACGTTGTATATACTTGAATAACCAATGATGCTCATAATTGATATCATAGGAAATATCGCGATAACTATACGACGAAATTGTTATAACGAACAAGAGATTAATTAATGTTTTAAAAGTCATAAAGTTTATTTTCATCAGCAAATCTAAATATGCCATCAGGTTATTGCCATTTTGAATAATTAAAAAAAAAAGATGTTGTCCAAAGTTTGTCGCTCTAGATTTGAGTTTTACAATTAATACAACTCCGTTCTTGTATTCACGGCTAATTTTCAAATGTTTATGTTCGTTTTAACTTTCTTTAATTGCTTTTTCGACTTTATTTGATTTTTATTTTCACTGACATCGTTATTTTAATATGCATAACACTTGTCACATTTGATTTTCATCTTTAGGCGAAATCATGATTTATTACTGAATAAATTCTACCTCGTTTGTTTTTTTTCTTCAAATCATAATTAATTCGTCGGTGTGGTCTAAAGTCGGTATCAGCCAATCAGCGATGGAGTATATCCCCTTTTTCACTAGCGCTAGACCAGCGAGATGGTTTTTGCGTCTGATATGGAGCGCCACACCTACCATCAGCTCCTTACTTTGCCGCACAGATCCCTGTGCTATTCATACGCTGAGTTGGCGAGGGCCGGTTTCGAAATAGGGACCTTGTGGTTTCTAGCCGAACACTGTACCGACTGAGCTAACCCGGGACTTCAAATTACAGTTTACTATATTTAATTCCTTTTATATACAGCAAATGTGCGTATATATATATATATATATATATATATATATATATAAATATGTATATATTTACCAACCCCTCCGCACGGGCAGGATGCGACGCAAGGTCAATTTATTAACCGGATTTTAACAGTGTGATTCAGCGTTTTCATTGTCCTCGACCAATATTAAAAGCCCAGTCTGCCCTACTATTCATCCATAGCTGTAGAGAGACTGATTGCCTAACGAGAGTGACGAGCCCAGTCTGCCCTTTAATTTACCCATAGCTGGAGGGAGATTAGTTGGATTCATACCTTTCTCAAGAGTAGTACCGCCATGTGAAATGCAATCAGTCTCGTCCAGCATTTGAACTCGTCTTGTCTTGCTAATTTCAAACGACGGTAACCATTAAACCACGCGCCCTTATGTACAACGTTTGAGGATCTATTTGTAATGAAAGAAATCGACTTTCAAAAGGTGTTTTCTGCATTTTACACTAAACTGCATCTATCTTGAATGGTAGTACTCATTAGGATCCCATCTATGAGTTAAATATATCTATTAATAATGGTTTTGTCTGTAACAAAAATTACATCACTGCTTACGTCACATTACCCAAAATCGTCATAACATAGAATAAATACACTCAAAATTTGAACATGTGTTGCAATATGGGTATATTCCTGACTTTTGTGAGCTAGAACTGCTAATGGAAGGAGGAGGAAATATAATAACAAAGGCTTAAAAAAAGTGATGACCCAAAAGAGGAGAGCGATGGTTTTGACCGTAGCGTGACCCGAACGAAGAATTGAGGGGCAAGCGAAGTCGGTTGTTGACCGGAAGTCGGGTGTTGACCGGAAGTCACGTGGTGACGTGGGGGAAGGAAGAAAGGGTTCGTCCTCTTTTTGCCGGCGACCGTCGTAGGGCACGGACCTCATTAGAGCCCAGGGTAATCTAGTAGTGTTCTCCTCTCTCATTCTCTGCCTCTCCTCCTCCCTGGTAGAAGCCACTAGAACGAGCACGTTAATAAAGGCTGGAGTTGTGACGACATGTTCTCGGTTATGATTTTTTATCGGGGAGTTTTAGTACCAAGAAAGAAAAAAAGGACTACGGTGCATGTATCGTTTTAGTACCGTGAGTATTACAACGTAACACATGCAACAATAGACAATTCTCATTGTTTTTTAAAACAAGTTTTAATACATGACTGGTATTATATATCTATATATATATTTTTTTTAAATACATATTTAAAGTTTAAATTTCAAATTGTTTTATTTTTTAATCCTTTAATGAATTTGATGATTTTACTTACTTAGGGTACAAACTCGCTGACATTGAATTTTTTACTCCCACCCCTCAGGCAATATGTTTCAAAAATCAATGTTTACATCGTCCGGAGGTTTTTTTTTTATTTTGTACTAGTATTAATAATAAAGATTGTCTGTATTTCTGTAACAAAAACTACGCCATAGCTCTACGTCACAGCTTACGTCACAATATTCTTATACTATATACACCCCAAATTTGAGTAAGCAATTTAAAAAAAAAAATTTACTCTCGTCCTTTATTTTTATTTTTACAGTAACAAGAAGTTAACTAAAAAGTTTACAAATAAATAAATACCTACGATTTTGTGGAAAATTGATGTGTGAAATATTCAAAATAATTGTTTGATTATTACATACATGCAACATTTTATTTGAGAGGGACGGGGCTCAGTTTTTATTTCAAATTGTTTTTTGTTTTTTTTTTACTCCTTTAATAAATATGAGGATTTTGCTTACTTATGCTATAAACCCTCTGACATTGAATTTTTAACAGGCAATATCTTTCAAAAATTAACTTTTACAACGCCCGGAGGGTGTTTTCTGTTGCTAGTATATTTAAAGATTATTGTATTCTACAGGAATACTTGATGCCATATAACTGCCATTCATTTTTACTCACAAGAATAAACACCCTCCGGGCGTATTTATATATAAGTCTTAACCATATAAGTCTTAACATATAACTCTTAACATATAAGTCTTAATATATAAGTCTTAACCGTATTTATATATAAGTTTTGACCATGTTCACACACACATATACACACACACATACACATACACACACACACACAACCTTGAGGTTTATTTCGCTGTCGTTTATCGCAAAAAGACTTATACACACACGCGCAACCACACAAATAAAAAAATGCACAATGCTTTCTTTTCGATACACACACTTACACAGTCCCATACTTACACCGTAAAAAAGAATATTTGATGTCATATTTCAAACCGTCTCCTTTTTTCAAACTTCAAATTTTAAACAGACTGATAAACAAGGACTATCACTTGTTTTTCTCGTTATTCTGTGATAAAAAATGTATTATTACCTTCCATATACCAACAAATACCCTGAAGATGATCTAATTAATAGATCGAAACACTGCAGCGTCGGCCAATAAACTCACCACTTAAATCATTTAAACCTGTGTGTTTTTTTTTTCAATCTTTCTTAATATACTACATACCGTCGGATTCACTTCCTTTTCTTCACATAAGTCTTAATGTAATGTATTTATACTTTTAATGTAATTTCATTATGCAATAATTTCTTTCGATACGATGAACACTAATTTCATATTATCTTCTAATATATTTGTATAAACGAGGTCTGCTTGGAAAGTATCCAGACATTATATCTCGATCCATAATTATTCTAATTTCACGCAGACTTTTATTTATTTATTTATTTATGCATCGATTTATTTGTTTTTATCACCATGCCATATATGGTTTGACTTCTGCAACTGTTGGATTTCGGAAAAAAAATTAAAGTTGCCGGGAATGGACGAGATACAAGATTAAGAAATATACGAGGTATTTAAGAAAAGTTCCAGGTTGATCGCATTATTCGATTTGGGGACATGGTCCACGGTGAGTTCTTGCCACTGAGCCAGATAATCAACCAGCATATCTACAAAGAGATACTGGAGCGTTTGCTTCGTTCAGTGCGCGAGAAGATGCAAGAGATGTGGTAGGGCAACTCGTGGGTACTCTGCCATGAAAACGCATCTGCCCACACTTCTCTGAGTATGCTGGCACAGAAGAATATCACAGTGCTGGGGCAAACTCCCTACTTAGACGACAGGAGCATTACTTTGAAGGGGATAACTTGCAGTTTGTAGTTTGGATTTGAAATATTTTTGCGTCACCAGTTCTGGAACTTTTCTGACATAACTCAAAGTTACCGACTTACCAAGGGGTTAATGTTTACTCAGATAGCCAAATTTAGAATTAGACAGATATAGATTACATAAAAAATTGGACGTTTTCTACCTCCAGTGCCGCGGCAAAGGAAGACTATTCTTATCTTCATTTTTTGTGCTATAGGGAGGTGGTGTTTCAAGACAGGAACCTCCGTACACATGTAATTGCATTAATTGAACTTTTCTTTCTCGAAAATAAGAAAACAGCAGAGAAATAGCGTGTCGACAGCACGGATTCCTTTGATTTGCTCAAGCGATTCGATCCTATTATCCATGGCTGTTGGTAAGACAACTAGACAGAATCCAATCTCATCAAAGAACTAATTTGCAAACATAGAGAAAAACATAGTCACACACGTTGTATTTGACACACCTTATATTCTGAAAAGATTATGAATTAAACGTTACTCTTTTTTCAGAATACAAGGTGTGTCAAAAAGTACAAATATTTTCGATACTTTTTTTAAAACCTTGTACATATATATATATATATAATATATTATATAATATATATATATATATATATATATATATATATATTATTTTTACTTCTAAACTATACCGGTGGGAAAAACCCATATAATTCAGTTTTTTCAAAAAAAAAAATTCAATTGACATCTGGGGAAAAGAAGAATTATCCTAAAAAAACCGTTCCGGTGAAACCTAGGTAGATAGTGTCTGACTCATGTAGGTCCTTATATATATATATATATATATATATATATATATATATATATATATATATATATATATAATGAGTGTGTGGTGTGTGGAAATAGGTCTTCTGTAAAGAAATATAATGTCTCAAACTATTACATTATCTACAATGTTTTTCTTACCAAAAAATATTTGCACCTGCTGATTGTCGTACAGATAATGAACGATCTGTGACTTTTTCTATTGTTTAAATTTGAAATGAGAAAAAAATATATTTTAATACTTGCTATATATTTTCTTGTGTATTTTATTTCCGGAAATTTTCTTTCTTTCTAAAACTTTTATTTGTTTTTTGTTTGCTTGATGTTTTTGTTTTGCTTTTTCTTTTCTTATGTTTTCCAGCATTTTATAATCTGGCCTACTTAGTAGTATTAAAAAAATCCTTTAGAGTTAAATAAATATCGAAAGTTTTAATTCAACATTTATATGTATATCACTTACAAGAAACAAGATGTTGTCGAATGTCAGTGACATTTACTGCAGTTGATGATTCATGAATTTAGATACGTTTCGTATATAATCCTGTTTTAGTATTGGTGAATTGAAAATAAAGTGCTCCATTACGTGCGTATTGGTTTGGTTTGGTTTGTTTTACGGCATATCAACCTCAGTGGGTCATTTAATGGCGATAAAGTTTTGAAATAAATCAATTCTAAATGGATAATACAATTTTTTTATAAATACATTTTTCTATTTAACCCATTGATGGGACGTTAACAGGTACTACCACTCCGGGTCAGAGTGGACCAGGGAGCAATGGTGATGAAGGGGTGCTCCACATTCCCCAAACCTCCAAAACTGGAACCTCACCATCAGATAGAGTTTAACGTAATTCCCAGAACATGTGGACCCTCAGTCAGAACCTTCTAGCACCCGTATGATAAAAAGGGTTGGGGCTTGCCAGAAGGGCAATAGGGTTGGGAAAATCATATAGGTGCTAGGGCTTGACGTGACCAGCCGATTGATCGGAGGGGGCCTCTCCGACCGCCCGTCTAGCCCAAGATAGGGTCAAAGTGGAGTATTGCATGTCATGGACTGCTCATCCACCTGGGCTCTATGCTTAAGCATCACGGGTCGCCACCCACGGCAAACAGGTGGCCCCATTGGGGGAGTCTTACCCCTCTGCACAGGTGCAGTCAGTGCATTCTAACGCCCCAGCCGACAGGGCGGGATTACGTGTGTAAGTGCTGTATTTATTTGTTATAGTATATAATACATTTAAGTTGCCATTTTTACCATTGGCTTCCAAGCAGCATGTTAGCCACCTTTCGTCAAGATAACGCGCCTGTTAAGAAATACAGTGAATGTCAATTGATTTATATATGTACGTAATTTGTTGTTAATGGGTGGAATCTTTATTTAAAAGATATTTAATTTAATCCAATAAATGATATCTATTAATAATGGAGATTCGTTTCCGGTTTTTTTCTGTAACAAAAACTACGTCACTGCTTACGTCACATTACCCAACCCATAACCCAACGTCATAACATAGAATAAATATACTCAAAACGTGAGCATGCAACGTTAGACAATCCTCATTGTTTCAATAAATAGATGCCCGGCGTTATATATTTATATATAGATTATTTTATTCTAATATAATATTTAAAGTTATCGGAACTGTTTCCATTTCAAATTGTCTTTCTTTCTTTTTATTCCTTTAATAAATTTGACGATTTTACATACTTATGGTATACACTCTATGACATTGAATTTTCAGCCCCCATCCACTCAGGCAATATCAAAAAGCTATCTTTAACTCGCCCGGAGGGCGTCTTTTTATTTTGCTAGTAAGCTTAATGGTCGTATATTTTTAAAATTAGTTATCAGTTTTAATTAAAAGAACACGTTAAATTTAGTGAAATAAACATGAAAAAATAGATATAAATTTAGTAAATAAACACGAAAAAGAAATGTGAAATAAACACGAAAAAAGAATATAAATTTAGTGAAATAAACACGAAAAAATAGATATAAATTTAGTGAAATAAACACGAAAAAATAGATATAAATTTAGTGAAATAAACACGAAAAATAGATATAAATTTAGTGAAATAAACACGAAAAAAAAAAGATATAAATTTAGTGAAACAAACATGAAAATAAATATATAAATTTAGTGAAATAAACACGAAAAAAGAAATATAAATTTAGTGAAATAAACACGAAAAAATAGATATAAATCTAGTGAAATAAACACGAAAAAATAGATATAATTTAGTGAAATGAACACGAAAAAATAGTTATAAATTTAGTGAAATAAACACGAAAAAATAGATATAAAAGATAGATATAAAAGATAGATATAAATTATAAGTAAACATGTAAGGAAATGTACATTTTATATGAAAAGAAAATAAAAAATGTTCGTATTACAATTTCTTTTTTCGTTTATATTTCTATTTTACTTTTTTTCATTAGTTCTCAAAAAAAATTAAGAATATTATTTTTACATTTAATACTAAATCACAAAAAAAATATAATTTTGAAAAAAGCATTGAATGCAAATTTCACCGATGGTTTAAAGTTTTAAACATGGCACGTGTGAAAAAGAACTGAGAGTGATACGTTTTATTTTTACTTACTTATGAGGAATTTTGAAGAGTTCCACAAATCGATTCATTTTTAATTATCAAATAGAGAAGTAGAATCGTACAAAAAGTTATCAAATTATTACGTTGATTTTCTGAATTTCTTTGTAAGCAATGTGGTAATATATAGGGTGATCCCTAAAAATAGACATTTTTTGAAAATCAAGCATGGTTTTCGGGGTCACCCGATATATATATATATATATATATATATATATATATATATATATTTATATTTATATTTATATATATATATATATATATATATTATATAATATATATATATAAAATATATAATATAAATATATATATATAAATATATATATATATGCATATATATATTATATTATTATTATTATTATTATTATTATTATATTATTATTATTATGGACTCTCTCGTCAATTTTCGACGCATGAGGGTTCACACACATAATGAACACCCACACAGTTGATTTGTTTATAGTGGTGAAGGCTTGTGTTGGACCATCCACACTTTTTGGCAAAGTCGATACGAAAGAATTGGTGCATCAAGGGTTGCCACAAACCCAATTAACGACCGACCTCAGGAATTTTGAATTCAGAGTTACCTACCCGAGGTTGAAGGGCCAGTCTGCCCTACTATTTAACCCATAGCTGGAGGGGAATTTTGTAATATATATATATATATATATATATATTAGGGCGGTCACCCTATATATATATATATATATATATATATTATATATATATATATATATATATATATATATATATATATATAAGAACAGGCCAAACCTTTTTAAATCCGTTTTATTAATCCCTTGTATGAAGAATTTGGATTGCTTTTTCATTTTTTCATATATATATACAACGTGTATCAAAAATTCTATCGAGATTGAAGCTGTATTTACCAAAATAGGAATGAACAATAAATGTAACGTCATTTTTTTTCAGAATAGACGGTGTGTCAAAAAGTACAGATTTTAAAACTGTATTTTCCGACATAGAAATGAAGAATGTATCGAACGTTAATTTTTCAGAATACAAGGTGTGTCAAAAAGTACTGCAAACCTCAATACTTTTTTGGATACATGTAGTATATATTTTTAGTGAGGAATAAAATTTAGGGTTTTGAGAATTGATAGATATGGTTTCATCATTTCAGAACTAATTCATTTCAGGCACTCAGTCCGTTTGGATCAGAAAAAATATCCGTTATGTATTTCGTGTAAGCATCAAGGTAACATTTGTTCAATCCCCCCCCCCTTTTTTTTAATCACCTGAACACCATCAACGGAAAGTCTCGGTTTTATCTTGTTTGTTTTCTTATCAAATGTTCAGGTGTAGCTAATTTGGTTTCATTTCTCTCTTATTATTTTTTTCCTATTATTTTCTGCTTAAACAAGTTTTATGTCTTGAATACAATAAATTCCAGACAGAAATACTTATCTGTCTGCCACTGAAACATTTACACACAACAAACCTTAACGTCTTTTTCATTTATTTTTTCCAAGTTATCATTTCGCTTTTTAACTTTTCCAATACCTTATGCTTATTTAACTGTGGTATGTATCATTGTTAAGGCAATCACTCTAGCAGTAGAAAACTCGAAATTAATATTTATACTCCGATTAAAAATCAACATTCTGCTAGTTAGGGAGGAATTGGTCTTTTAACCCTTTTTAGTGTGAGGCGTTCTTCTTGTGATGTCCTGAGTACGTAAGATAGTTCAGCATCAAATTTCCAAGAAGTGTTTCATTTTAATATTCCTCAAGTAAGAAATTCAGCATTTTAAATTAAGAGGCAATTGGTTGATTTTAGATACTGTCGCTGACATTTCAGTCATCCCCATCAAGTGAATGATAATATCGAATAATCCTGATTAATGCGATTAAAGCGTTCTAGAATAGTGCTCGGTTAATCAAAACTACGTTACTGTGATTTTTTTAAGGCTTAAAGGAACGAGTAGCCTCGAAAGCAAAGAGAGCCAGAAACAGGGAGAAAAAAACAGCAGCCCCAGAAAACATCGCAGTTTGTGTACATTCAGTGCACCAAAGACTGTCACTCAGGAATTGGCCTGCAGAGTCACATGCACAGATGCAAATAATTTATTTATATTTTATTTTATTCTATTTATTTATTTATTTACTCATTTTAAGACACTACGCCATCATCCTTAGTGGACGGAAAGGTGCGAAAAAAAGGAACATGTAGTCAATTCTAAATTTGAAATTAAAAATAAAATCAATTTAAAAAATCGGGCATTTTATTAAAAGAACTGGAGCATTTAATTTTTTATTTTCTATTCATTTTAAATCTTAAGTTTATTTAAAAAAATCTAAATGAAAAAATAATATGACATTAGAACATAGTTATTTGGCCGTCAATAAATGAACAGCAGATAAAACGTAATACAGTTGAGAAGAGTGAGTTTGTTGAATAAAAATCAATTTCTTTCTTGTTCACAAAGCGCTACGTCACTGACAGCCGTCTCGCGTCGGTCAG
>CM042138.1:9015032-9035032 GCA_023376005.1 Doryteuthis pealeii | reverse complement strand
CTAGCAGGTTTACCCTTTGTGACAAAATTGATCAGATGAGTTTCTTTTGTAGTAGGATCTGTTTGACCACGATCAAACTTGCTCGTCATATGAGATGATATGACAGTAAACTTTTGCATGATCATTTTAAACAGGTCCTTGGAACTCAGATAGGATGTCCACATCCTGCAGTGATAACTGTTACGCTACGAGCACCTCCTTAGATTATACTAAACCTTAAAGGAAAATGATAATACCTGAGACACGTTGTTGTGTTTCTTCTGGATAGAACAAAAATGTAAGAATAAAAGCTGATATTATGGTAATTATATCATGAGAAATATTTTTCTTTAAATAGAATAAATTAAAATATGAATTAAGAATTTAGATTCTTTTAATTCTCGATATCACATAAAAGAAATAGACATTGGGACTATTCAGATTCTTTTAGCCATTATTGAATACAAGTTAATCTAAGTAATCTACATTTTACCGGGCGTTGCTCCTACCGCGCCTACTAATGCGGTAAAGTCTATATAAAGAAGTGACGATTTTGTTTATGTCTTATACCAAGATTTTATCCAACAGGAATGATATTCAAATTGATACATTTTGGTTCATATAATTCTTTAGGAATTTACTTATATTGTATCATTTCACCTTAAATCAGCACCTGATTGGCTGGTGTATGCAGCTTAGAAGATGGAGAAATTCGTGTCTTTTATGTGACAAAATATCCGAATCTATTTCAGGCCCGAGAGGTGACATGAGAGTGTACGGGATTAATGATAACACAAAAGAGTTCCGCCCTGTCGGCTGGGGCGTTAGAATGCACCGACAGCACCTCTGCAGAGGGGTAAGACTCCCCCAATGGGGCCACCCGTTCGCCGTGGGTGGCGACCCGTGATGCTTAAGGATAGAGCCCAGGTGGATGAGCAGTTCATGACATGCAATACTCCACTTTAGCCCTATTTTGGGCTATATGGGCGGTCGGAGAGGCCCCCTCGGATCAATCGGCTGGTCACGTCAAGCCCTAGCACCTATATGATTTTCCCAACCCTATTGCCCTTATGGCAAGCCCCAACCCCTTTTTATCATATGGGTGCTAGAAGGCGGTGGCTGCGGGTCTACATGTCCTGGGAATGGCGTTAAACTCTATCTGATGGTGAGGTTCCAGTTTTGGAGGTTTGGGGAATGTGGAGCACGCCATTCATCACCATTGCTCCCTGGTCCACTCTGACCCGGAGTGGTAGTACCTGTTCTATGGGTTAAATAGAAAAATGTATTTATAAAAAAAAATTATTATCCATTAAGAATTGATTTATTTCAAAACTTTATCGGCATTAAATGACCCACTGAGGTTTATATGCCGTAAAACAAAACAAACAAACCAAACAAAAGACTTGCAACTTTTGAATTTGACCTAAAGGGTCACATGCGTTAACAGATATGTTTTTTTTTGTTGAATTGAGATGAGATTATTATGTAAACCAGTGGCAGTATATATATATGTATATATATATACATTGGCAAATACATATATATGTATATGTGTGTGTGTGTATGTGTGTGTGTTAATGTGTGTGTATATGCACATGTATATAAACTCTGTGTTTGGTTATTTTTTGTGTGCAAATATATGAATATATTAACGAGTAAATTGATTTTTTCTTGATTTCTATTATGAAATATGTATGAACTTTTAGGTTAATGCTAATATACATGATGATAATGAATTCATGAATTTATAATGTATGCATAGCACTAAAACTACCAAAATCATAAATAAAACATGGCATCCGGTGATAATTTTTTAATCACCTGCTTTTTCAAAATGAGAACATATACGTATTCATGAAGTTTTCATTATTGCTTCCGTCTATATTGTTTGTTTATATCTAACATCTTTTATTTATTTGTTTATATTTAATAACTTTTGTTCTTGTAAATTATTTCCTTGTTCTGTTTTATTAAAAAGTGTTTGTTGAATTAACATCAGCAACTTACATTAGTCATTATTCTTCAGACATTTTCTCAATGTTTGTGTCTTGGACGGCTTCAAGTTATTGATTCTCAAATAATTATTTTGTTGGACGAGCTTACATAAAATAAATAAACAAAAATAATAATAAATAAAAAAATATATATATTTTCAAGACAATAACTATAAAAGTTAGAAAGAAATGTTAGAAGCTTCAGAATATTGAAAAGATAATTTTCTGAAATCGGCACCCAGAGAATCTTTTTTTTTTAAAGTATATATATATATATATTTTTTTTAAATTAAAAATAAAATTCATTTTATTTTAAATAAAATTCATTTTATTTTTAATACAGACAGCGCAATTTTTTAAATATTCCAATTTTTGACTAGCCGCGTTCTGTTTGCGCATTTTTTCTTCTAACGATCATTTCATCCCGTTTTATTTTTATTTTTGTTGAAGACCGATCCACATGCGGTCGATACAGATATTCCTAGGGACCTCACATCAGTGAGGGGGGTCGATGTTGCTTTTTAAAACCGAAACGGTTTGCACATTCTCTCCTGATGATCCCATGCATTTGTAAACATCTTTTGTTTTTTCAATATATAAAATTCATATATATATATATATATATATATATATATATATTATATATATATATATATATATATATATATTATTGTAACCAAAGGGTTCTTAAGAATTTAATTGCAAGAATCTTTGTCTTATAATTAAGAACTGATAACCAATTCCATTAGTCAATCGCAGTTGGTAGAGCACCTGCCTAAAAATCGCAAGGTTTGATACCAGACCCTGTCAACTTGGTGCATGAGGAGCACAGCTTTGATAATCTGATTTGTGTTGTAAAGTGGGGAGCTGATAGGAGGTGTGGCGCTCCACCTCTGCGTCTTCAGTGGGAGATAAACTGTCAAATAATTTTTTATTTACTCTTAAGAAACAAAAATATATCTGTACTCTAAGGTGTTATAAACTGTTCTCTAAGGTGTTATAAGCTTTCTACAAAAATTCTCAACATCAGCATCTTTTATAATTCAGTTTCAAACGTTTATCCATTTTCTTTATTTCTGATTTTCAAACAGATCTATTTGACTCAAAGATCACAAACACTGCTCTAGCAATTAGTACCATTCTGTGGCAGAGTAGACCTGAACAAATTAGCAATGAAAGGGTGGCATCACGGGTCGCCACCCACAACCGAATCTCTTTTAATAACAGAATGCTCTAAGACCTAATTATTCCAAAACAAAACATAAAAATATTAATACACAGTAAAATACTAAGTGTACGTTAAGAGGTGACTGGGTAGAAATGGTTAATGTACGACATAAATGGCAGTTTCTGTTGGTTTATAATCCCTTGGGTCCTTCATGTGTTATCAGAGCAGGATGGTTGTTTACACACATGATAAGCAAGCATTCAGTAACAGGACTGGCTAATTGGATTTCGAATAATTATAGCAATAATATGGGGACCTCTTTACAATAGAGGGAAAAGAGAGTGTTATCAAACCGTTTATTATTTTAAAAAATTAATGTCATAATATTGTCGTTTACTTTGTTCGTAAAAGACGTGTAGTATTGAAATGTGTTTTTAGAAAAAAGAACGAGAGAATCTTTTGTAAAATAACATATACTGGCAATTTTTAAGTGAACCGTATATAAAAAATTACAAACATTTTTAATGAAATTACATCACTTTCATTTTTTCATTAACTTAATTGAAAAAAGACAAAATTCGAGTTCCTATCAATCTGAATACCTTACGCGTAAAATACTTTTAGACAAAAACAATCTCCCAAGTCTAGCGCATGTGAAACATATATAGACCCCCTCGTTGTTTGGCTGATACCGACAATAGTCTACACCACAGATTTAGTTACTTACTACTACATACACAAATCAAATAATCAATTCATAGATTGATACCTTATAAAAGAATAACTTTAACACACTTGTCTTAATTTTTTCCGACTTGTAATAATTCAACTATCTTTATATCATTCATTATATTATCTTTATCTGTTTTGTCTCTCTCATTTCATACGTAAACGTATTTATTATTGATTTCCCTATAATCAATCCACTCAATTTGACCATATATATATATATATATATATATATGTAAACAAGGTTTGTTTGGAAAGGCTTTTTGCCGATAATTTTTGGGAGAATAAGTGCTTAATTGGAGTCGTACCTTATTCTCCCAAAAATTATCGGCAAAAAGCCTTTCCAAACAAACCTTGTTTACAACTTATCATATCGTCGTGTAATAAAAGTCACTAGAAGAGGAATATTAACCTACTCTAAACAAATCATAAAATCTAAGAAGTCCGTTTAGTGTAGGGGTTATGGGATCGGCCTGTCAGCTTGGCAGTCCGGTTTCAAATCACGCACAGGGCGGTCTTCCGATCTATAGCTCTGCTGATGAGGCCTAATAGGCCGAAATGTACATACAGAGATTGATTTTTCTCGATTTGTTTAGCCATACATTTAATAGGTATTCCCGCCTAATTCATTATTAATTAATTAATTTTCAAAATTAGGTACGACTCCAATTAAGCACTTATATATATATATATATATATATATATAGTTAATTTTTTGTTATTATTATTGGAGAAATGATTATAAAGTGCTCAATTATTTCTTTAAGAGCTGTATTTATTTAATGTATTTCTTTAAGAGCTGTATTTATTTATTTATTTATTTAAGTCATCAATACAAAGCTCATCTTACCAAAGATTTCGGATGTTTATCCGTCATCAACGTATCTGATGACGGATAAACATCCAAAACCATTGGTAAGACGAACTTTGTATCGGTGACTTAAATAAATAAATAAATAATATATATATATATATATATATATATATATATATATATATATATATATATATCCGGGGCAGTTGGTGTGTATGTATGAGTGTCCGTATGAAACTATGAAAATAAAACAATTAAAGACAAAGTAAATATATGTACACGTTAATTATCACCAGTTATTGCTTTTCGTGTAAAGATTATGAAGATTTGATTTATATTCGAAAATATTTAAAAATTAAAACATAGAAATAGCACTGAAATTCTACTTAAAAAATGTCCACCATTTTTGAATCACAAAATTAAACACATCAACACACCAGGGTTTTTACTCTCCTCTGCACAGTCGATGCTGGGTAGCTGCTTCTAAACCCCGTATATAAAACAAACTTGTCTCATTTTTTTCGACTTGTCATATTTAAACCATCTTAATATTATTAACTATATTCTTTATCTGTTTTTTTTCTATCTCCCTCCATACATAAAAGCATTTATTATTAATTTCCCTATCTTCAATCCATTCAGTTTGGCCATCTTCCCTTTCAATACAAACCAATCACTCATCACGATTCAAACGAGCGTAATCGAATCTGATTTCACCCCCCTTACTAAAAGATCGATACTCAGATCCTGAACGAACAGTATAAAACAAGCAATTTATTCCAGCTGATGCCAAGTGCTGCCTGGACACTAAGCAGATTGACACCATCGATGTTGGCATAGACAAACATCGCAAAGAAGGCGGAAATGGGCCCCCACGTAGCATGTACGTATATAGGTTTAATGCGAACAAGTGAATGTCGTAATAACTCGTGTTGATTAATGGATAAGGTGAGATTAATGGCACCCGACAGATTTAATCTCCTTTCGTTGTCTAAATAACTTGTATTAACAAGGAACGTGAATAATCCACGTCTTGACGCTTTTCATAGACTTGTTTATTCTCCCTCTTTGACAGTTCAATTGGAGCATATTAACACGATATTACATAATGAAAAACAGACCTCCTTTCTGTGAGAAAGGGCAAACGGGTTGACGCGTCGCCAGATCTTTTATGCAGCGTCTGCCTATCGTGTGTGATTAAGTGCATGAGATCGTCTTAATCTTATCTGTGCATTCGACTTTAAGTTGCCTAGATATGCCGTGACTGTTTTAAAGGATTAAGTGGGAAACTTTCTATAATAGATGAGTGCAATAAAAGGAATCTGATTCTACATGGCGATGCGTACACGTTCATTTAATTTCTGTTTAAACGTCAACACCACGCTCGTCCTTTTCATTAAAAGCTTTCCTATTATTTCTACAAATAGAACCACCATTAAAGCGGACAATCATTAATTGACTTTAATCTATATTACATGCATAATTATCATAAATCATTATATATTTTTATTAATAATCGAGATTCGCTTCCGGTTTTTGTCTGTAACAAAAACTACGTCACTGCTTACGTCTCATTACCCAAAATCGTCATAACATAGAATAAATACACTCAAAATTTGAACATGCAACATTAGACAGTCCTCATTGTTTTTTAAAACAAGTTTTAATAAATACCTGACTGGTGTTATATATCTATATATAGTTTGTTTTATTTTAATAGATATTTAAAGTTTACATTTCAAATTGTTTTATTTTTTAATCGTTTAATGAATTTGATGATTTTACTTACTTAGGGTACAAACTCGCTGACATTGAATTTTTTACTCCCACTCCTTAGGCAATATGTTTCAAAAATATATTTTTACATCGCCTGGAGGGTGTTTTTTAATTTGTACTAGTATCAAGGAATATACATTGAAAAAAAGAAGAACAAAACAGGAGCTGCAAAAGAGCAGACGAGCTCCAATGGAACCAACGACCATCGACGCTGACAGTAGAAGATTGGAACACTTATCACACACATAAAACCAAAATTAGTTGTTAATTGGTTAAGTCCGGCTCCTTAGTCCTGGTCCTCGACACATCTAGGACAAGGAGGAGTTTCTTATAAAACCACTGCTTTACATAATCCCGAGGAAAGAGGTAGGGGAGTAAACCCCGAAAACAAATCCGGAGCCGGAGTTCCTAAGATGGAGAAACGTTGGACTCCAGTGCTACACATCACCTCATGCGACATTGCCGTTGCCAAACTGCATTGGTTTCTTACCTTTCCTTTGGACCACAGCGGCAAGTATCGATCTGCGGCTTTGGCAGCAGCACATCCCCCATGTCAACCCACCCTGGCTACATAATTTAAAAAAATTGGACACTACGCCATCGTCTTTCGTAGACGGAAGGATTCTAACCTAATCATTAAAGAATGGAGAAATATAACTGCATATATATATATATATATATATATATATATATATGTATATATATATATATTATATATATATACACACACACACACACACACATATATATATATATATATATATATATAATATATATATATATATATATATAGTTTAAATAGGGATTTGTTTTTCAATCACCCTGTAGATTCCAAATGTTCTCTCAAAAAACTGGGTCTTTTATTGAATTCCTCAATTGGACACTGCGCCATCGTTTTTCGTTGACGAAAGGATTCCAACCTAACCATTAAAGTATCGAGCAAAATTTAACTGTATATATATATATATATATATATATATATATATATATATATATATATAGTTCAAAATAGGGGTTCGCTTTTCAATCACCCTGTAGATTCTAACTGTTCTCTCCAAAACTGTGTCTTTTATTGAATTCCTCACTCAGAATTATTTGCCTAAGAAATTTGCGTAACATAAGCGGTTCTTTTTCATAGGAGATTTGACATTTTGAAATTTTGAATAATGGATCCTCTCGGTTCCTGATCGAGAAAACGAAATTGGATTTGAGAAAACATTTCAAGTAATAAAAGATAAAGATGCAATATAAAGAAATGGAACCAAGATGGATATGTTAATATGTGTCTTTGTATGTGTCTCTGTGGTTTGTCAATATGTGCATCTATCATTATAGCATATCTTTGTGGCATATACATCCTTTGTTTACAGCTGAGATATTACGCAGTCTTTGACCTATATCATTTGCATTTAATTACCCCGTACATATATATTTCGCGAAGTCTATATTCTTTTGGGATTTAGCTACAGTGATGTGTGTGATTGTTACTCTCTCTCTCTCTCTCTCTCTCTCTCTCTCCTCTCTCTCTCTCTCACACACACAACACACACACACACACATATATATATATATATATATATATATATATAAATATATATATATATATAGATAGATGAGAGGGATTTATGTTTTGCTTGAAGCATTGTGTTTATATTGGTTTGGTGGTTGGTTTTGATATATATATATATATATATATATATATATGTGTGTGTGTGTGTGTGTGTGTGTGTGTGTGTGTGTGTGTGTTGAAAAAATGAATAAAGAAAAGAATGATAAAATAGGATATTTTAATCAATTTTACTTACACGTGTTTCGGTCTGGAGTTTAGAAAAAATCATCATAAATAAATAAATAAATGAGTAAATAAATAAATAAAATTCCTCATGCTTTGAAAATTTAGAATTCCACAAAACTTCTCTCCGCGTCAAAATCGGTTCGCATGCGATATGACGTCATTAACCTTCTTTCTCGACCGCGTCTGAACCTGAATTTTAAAAAAAGTTATTTTTTCGAACATTTCAAAAATTCTCCGCTTTTTCCAACGAATTTCATTTCAAATAAGGATTTACTCTGATGAAGGTCGAATTTTCTTTGTGTGCGGAACATTTCTACATTTTTTCTGTTATTATTATTTCATTTTATTTGGTTATTTAAAATAATAATAGTTTGAATAATCTACACATGGATAAACTCCTGACAGAAACACGTGTAAGTAAAATTGATTAAAATATCCTATTTTATCACTTCTATACTTTCTTTCCTTTATTCATTTTTTCAACATACCGTCGCATTCACTTCCAGTTTCATTTTTACATATAAATATCTATATCTATATATAATGGAGATAGACTGCATTTTTGTCTGAAGCCGAAACTATATTACTACTCAAGTCACAATTCCTTTAATTATTTACGTCAAATTCTCCATGATTTCATTCTTTTAAACCTTCAGTTATTAATAAAAATTGTTTTACATTATTAATACTGTTGATCATATCTACGTACTAAGAACATGCAATTGTATTTATATATACAACAAAATAGCGATTTACAGTTTGAACGAGAAGGCTAATTTGCATATTGATATTTAAAATTTTATTTTAATAAATATGTGCTTGGTATTATTGATTTCTAATTGTTTGGTTTTATCTTAAGAAATATAAACAAAAATCTCGTAGATAAATCTTAAAAGAAATTTATTGACAAGAAGAAATAACTGTAATATTATCCTTTACTTCCTATTTTAACTAAATAGTTAAATTAGGAAAATGAAACAGGGGAGTAAGGGAAAATGATGGAATAGTTAGTTACAAAGTTGTTCTATTTTTCGATTATACCCCCTCTGTTGCAGATCTTTTTATCTGCATTCTTAGTCAGTTTCATTAGCCTTTCTAATTTAATATGATATTTTATTATATTAAAACTTAAATACTTGCACCCAGAGGGTGCATATATTTGCTAGTATATATAAGATAGAGTGAAAAAACGTAGCGTTCAACCGTTATTAGCCGAAAAAGATATTTAATTTAACTAAGGAATAACATCGACTTATTTAACCTAGGGTAGGGTCCAAAGACAAGGCTTTTTGTAATATATTCCCTTATTTAGCGACACTTGTAGTCAGAAACCATAAAATCCCCTTCACATGACATTTTCCGTTATATACATCCGAACAAATTTTAAATTTTCACATTATCCAAAAATAAAAATAAAACCTTACAACCGTTCATACTTTTTTTACTTCATATATAAGAAAAACAAAAAATAGAAACTTTACAATATTAATTACAAAAATAAAAATTATTTTTCTATAAATCTGTTGAAGACTAACCGTCAACAGGCTAATACTCATCCCGTTTAGAATAAGAGAATTCGTCTAGTGTCAAAATTGTTAATATGTCTTCTTTTTTTAAAACTGTTACAATAAGATATACATAATCTGATGACCGAGAAAAATGCGGCGGAAGTGATCACATTGGAAACTATTTTGTAACTTTTTTCTTTTGTGCAACGTCAAGGTTTTTGATTTGAACTCATATGACTTGTCTCCGCTCTTAACAACACGGAGTATAAACATGCTCTGATGATGATTTTCATAAAATCGAAATATTGTTCAATATCAGCTATGTTATAAAATGTTTTCACTTTAACAGCTTTTTGTGGTGTTTTCATATCTTTTTATATATACTCATATATATATATATATATATATATATATATATATATATATAAGGCTTTTTCTCATGGGGATGTTTTATTTATCATCGCCATGGTTTCGTATATCTGAGCACCAAGTACATCAATCTTATCTAATTCATAGATTTCAAGAACGTTCACTACTTTGGGCCAATTTCACAAATATTGTGACTATATCTTTCCCCGTTTGAAGGAGAGAAACAGTACAATTCATTTAAAAGATATTCGTGTGCCTTAATATGTCATTTTGAGATTAAGTAAGAAATTAATACGTTTTCAACCGGTGTTCCATTTTAATCAACATGACTCTGTTTTTCATTTACATTCTATTGTACATTTGTCATCAATCGTCAACCATCCCTGTCGGTCATTAACACTGGCAGGTCTTCTGCACGGCATTCAGAATCCGCGCAGAGGTGATTTATGTAGGTTTTTTGCTTGTCGACCCTGCTGGGTATGTAAAGGTGTTCGCAGAATAAAGTCGCTTATGAATTCGTCCATGCTTCTCCAGCAACACCCGGCATATCTAGTTCATCTTACTTGGATAATTTGTGTGATAGGGCCGAGTTAGCTCAGTCGGTAGAGCGTTCGGCTCGAAACCACAAGGTTCGTAGTTCGATACCGGTTCTCGCCAAATCAGCGTATGAGTAGCGCAGAGATCTGTGCGGTAAAGTAAGGAACTGATGGTAGGCGTGACGCCCCATTCCACACACTAAAATAATCTCCTTGGTCTAGCGCTAGTGAAAATGGGATAGACTCTCTCACTGATTGGCTGATGCAAATGGCTGTGCAGCTGCTTTTTGGGGTACTGTTTCCAAAATTGTTTACGACAGTACGCAACATCATTGCCTTTCCCTTTAGCTTTTTCACTAAGCATTCTGTTTGAGTCCAAATGGTGCAGCCATACATTAGTACCGACACACATTTGCTTTTCTTTAGAATATTTATTTGAATTCTGGTTGGTTTGTTGGTTGGTTGGTTGTGTTGCATATCGTGCTGACGGAAGTAGGATTATCCGTTTGGGCCGAAACAAGGAAGGGACGACAAAAACAACAAAGGACTTTTTCCGGTTAACGTGAACAAAGAAGGAAGGGCAGAACAATGAAATCGGAAGTATATTTTTCCGCTGATAAGTATAACAAAAGAAAATGCGTGGGCGGTTTATATACATAAAAGAAAGTCGATAGCAGGGATGGGAGTTATACAGAAGACTCGGAACAGAGAACAAGTGAACTGACAACCGGTCACGGTCCATCACGGTCGTAGGCTGTGAGACCCACGTAGCCGCCTCTTCCACCTCACCAACCCGTTTCAGAAGTCATTGTCAACGCCCGCCACCCACGCACAGCCGAGGAAAAAGAAATATAGTCAAAACATTTTACTATACACATGTGTTGTGATTTTCTTAAGTCCGACTACTACATTGAAGTTAAGTAGACAACATACACAAGCGATATCAATTTGATACCACTATACAACAGGTTGGTTGGTTGGATTTTACGGCATGTCAACCCATTGGGTTATTTCATGCCGAATATATCTTTGTTTTATTCATTCTTGATGGGTACTCAATTTTTGTGAAACTCGTTTTTTAAGCTATTTAACCCATAGATGAGACTCTTACAGGCACTTCTACTCCGGGTCAGAGCGGATCTGGGAGTAACGGTAATGAAGGGGTACTCCATATTCCCTATAGCTCTATTATCTTCTAGATCATATATGAGATAAACAGGTTGGGGCTTTCCATAAGGGAAATAGGCTTAGGACAATCAAATAGGTGCTAGGGCTTGACATGACCAGTGGATTGATCGGAGATGGTCCTCTGCGACATTCCATCTATCCTAAGTAAGGGGCAAAGGGGAATGTCGCTTGTCATGGACTGCTCACACAGTAAAGTTTTAATGTTCCCCATCTCTTTCTTTCTTATTATAGGATAAATAACGGACCATTCTGTTTTTATTATTAAAAAAGAAAGGGAAGTAGAAGAATATGCTACACAGAAAAACTATACTACGAAAGAAAGAAAGAAAGAAAGAAAAAAAAAAGAAAAAAGAGATGGGGAATGATAGAGAGTGGGTGAAAACGCGAAAGCGATAACGCTAATCTGTTTCAATCGAACAAAATGAAATGATGAAAAGAAGCAAAGAAAGAAAGATAAATAAAATTGAGAAAGAGAGAGTTAAAGCAATGTCATTATACTTTTTACAAATTGAACTATAATAAATAGCTCTTATGTATACATATAAAATGTTATAATTAAATTATCATACAGTTTAATATCTACAGGTCCTTCTAGTTATTATTATTATTATTATTATTATTATCAGTAGTAGTAGTGTTAGTAATTGTTTTAGTAGTAGTAGTAGTAGTAGTAGTAGTAGTAGTATAAAATTAGTTCATCTGTGGAATTCTTTTTCTCAAATTGACTTCATTATATAATTTTATTCCTTTTGGTGCATTTTTTATTTGCTTTCTCAGACTCACGTCAGTTTTTTTAATGTCTTTTTTCATTTTCCATCTTTTTTTCTTTTCGTTCACAAAAACATTTTCATGTAGACAAAATTAATCTTGTTCGTTTATTTATTTTGTGCTCATATCAGTAGATTGTCAGATGTTTTTTATAAAGTTCACTGTATCTCATAAGCACCGTCCTACACACACACACACACACACACACACACACACATATATATATATATATATATATGTGTGTGTGTGTGTGTGTGTGTGTGTGTGTGTGTGTGTGCGTGCGAATGTGTGTGTGTGTGTTTGTGTATGAATATATGTATTGTATGTAGGAAGAAAATAGAAAAACATGAAGCATTGCAAAAAAAAAAGGTAATTTATTCTTGATGGTGAAGTCAACGTTTTATGACGTTTCGATTTATAGCAAACCTTCATCAGGAAGAGATGGAAAAAATATTTTTTAGGTAAGGGTGGATGACTTTTGAAAAATAGTAGAATGGTAGTTGTGTGCGGAGGAAGGGCCGTAACCGAGTTCACGTGAAGTATTCCCAAGAAACGGTGAAAAGTCTGGAGTGTTTCATGGGTGCACATAGATATGAGATGAGAAAAATCTAAATTATCATCTTTAAAAGACAGAGAGAGGGTTTTAGGGTAAATTCATCTTTTTATCAGCCGTAATCTTGCAATATTCTATCGGGTTTATTTAAATCTAAATTCGATCAAACGTTCCATTTTGTAGTTCTCCGGCCAGATTTAGAGAAAAAAAATCTCTTTGCAAACTCACTTATCCCTAATCACAAATTATCTACCCAGAGCTTAATGGGTGATCCAATGGGACACGTGTTGTAGAGTATATATATATATATATATATATATATATATATATGAAATTTAACATTTTGAAAAAACATATGATGTTTGTTATGTAATTGCTGACAGGACTGTTTTGACCAAATCGATAAGTTGGTCTTCATCAAAGAGCGACATAGATGGGAAGAAAGAATATCCGTTAAAAAGACTGTTTACAGAAACGAACGCTGAGTTCAACCGCTGAAATTTTTGAAAAATGCATGTTCTGTTTTAAAAATAAAATAAATTTTATTTTTAATTTTTTTAAAATCAGAAGCATTATAGTTTATAGAAAAACTCAAAAGAGTTTGTTGTAAAAGTTTATATAAAAATGTAAAGTGGGTATCAAAATAGTATAGTATATATTTCAGCTGTTAAAAAAGATATACAAGTCCACATGGTAATTTTAAAAAAGATGTTAGAGTTCCAAAATTTACTTGTGGCGTTGATAAGTCCGTAATTATAGATGAAAGTCTTCAATATATATATATATATATATATATATATATATATATATATATATATATATTTTTAAGAATGGAAATGAGTAACCTACTCGAGTTTCATCGATAGATTCTTCAGGGTTACTTTTAAATTAATCGATTAATACGATTAATCTTTGGTGTTATAACACCAAAGATTAATCGTAAACTCGATTAATTTAAAAGTAACCCTGAAGAATCTATCGATGAAACTCGAGTAGGTTACTCATTTCCATTCTTAAAATAAATTTATGCTCTACATTGTATTGAGCACTTTGTATTTGTTTTTTCTCAACCTTAACCACTGGATATTGTGCGCTTCCAACGATCGTTCTTATACCCACCGGTAAGTTAATACCTATACATATACAAATATATATAATATATATATATATATATATATATATATATATTATATATATATATATATATATAATTTAATATACCAAGCGTGTTGGTAGATCCTTGCGGAGAGAAAAAACCCGCAGAGAGTTTGATTGTAAAATATACTACCAAACATCAACCAGGAAGAAAAAAAATTTTTGAAAAAAAGAAAAGACCAAGATATTCGTACCAACAAAAAATAATCTATTGGTATAGTATTTGGCCAAAAGAAAAAACAATTTATATGTATATATATGTATATAAGATATATATATATTCATATAACCGCTAGGAGAAGCTAATTTGTAAAAAGTGCTCGATACCTAAGTAGAGCCAGATTTTAGCCCTGAAGAGCTTTATGCGAAACTAATAGTAGGTTCGTCTGACTCAGTAGATATCCTTATATATATATATATATATATATATATATATATATATATATATATAATATATATATATATATATATCATCAACATGCATTTACATTCATATATTTAAGCAATAAAAAGTGTATCCAGTTTCTGTTTTTTTTTCTTTCCTAAAATGGATTGGTTCTCATGTTTACGTGTATCAATAAACAATTGACATAAAAATGAATGTTCCTTTTTGAGTATGTCAGCACAAATCGATATACTGAATTCTTTTGGAAAGTCTTTTAAATTCATGAGACACTCAAGGCATTCTCAATCTCGTAGATGAAATGTTATGAAATTATTAATCGAAATAAATCATTGATTATGTAAAAGAATCGGGGCGAGCCATGCCAAAAGCGGTTAGAGTCTAATCGAAAGAGAAAAAACAGTTATTTTTGTTAATATACGCGCCTGCCTATATGCACATGGCTTTCATAAAATCCGTTGTCAAAACCATTTTATCTCATTTTTGTATTTGCTACATACTACACAAACCCATACGCAGGGTTGGCGAGGGCCGGTATCGAACCACAAACTTTGAGGTTTTCTAGTCTGATGCTCTACAGACTGTGCTAAACCGAGCAAGGCAAAATTATAATTTCTTTTAGCTTTTTTTCCTTCTTTATATACGTGCCTGTATATGGTTAAAGCGTGGTGTAATGGTTAAAGTCATGGGAAATGGATTCGTCGCCCCGAGTTCAAATCCTGGATGTGGTAATTGCATTTCACTTATCGCTAGTACCCTTGGGAAAGGTATGAATCCTACTCTCCCTCCAGCTGTGGATAAATAGTAGGACAGACTTGGCTCTTTAACCTTGGTTAGGCAACTGGTCTAGGAGAGAAAAAAAATGAATTCAAACCTGTTGAACTCCGCTTAAGAAATTGACCTTGTGTCACATCCTGCTTGTTCGGAGGGGTTGGTAAATATATATATATATATATATACGTACCTGTCTATATGTGCATGGCTTTTATAAAATCCTTTGTTAAAACCATTCTATCTAATTTCGTTTTTGCTAAATACTCCACAGTTTTATTTTCTTAGATATTAATTTATTTGTATTTCTTAGTTCATACTTTTTTTTTCAAATCGTGCATAAATATAATATAAGATCTACAAAAAATTATTTTATAAATACTCTAATAAGACTTTTTTTTCGTAGGTCGGGTGAACGTCGCCTTGAAATAAACTAACAGAGTTCATGATAATATGCAGCAAAATAATTATCACTAAAACAAGAAATCAGTGAAGATTACCAAGCAAAAGAACTTTGAATTGAAACAAACGCTGTCCTTTTTATGTACTAGTAGAAAAAAGAACACATCCTCCCTGTAGAGTAAAATAATTTTTGAAAGTCATTTCTTGATAGGAAGGATTACATAAATAAAATAAACGTATAATATAATTTATTAATAATTTGAAGACAATTACAATGCGTATAAAAAATAAAAATAAAAAGATGTTATTTTTGTCTTATCGATTTCGAAGTATAAAATTCATCATCAGAGGTTCATATCAGTAATGATATCACATTTCTGATATGAACCTCTGATGATGAAGTTTATACTTCGATAAGACAAAAATAACATCTTTTTGTTTTTATTTTTTATACGCATTGTAATTGCCTTCAAATTATTAATATATTATAACATACTTAACAATGCTTCAAGCAAATTACCAATTACTTTTAAACGTACAATATATATATTTTTAATTACTTACTTAAAAAGCATCATATTCACTCCACGCCACTTAGATATTTGTTTTGTTTTGCGTTTCTAAAAAAATATGATTTAATTATTTAGACTCATAACTTTATTGAATGATTTAAAAATCATATGGATAAAATATACATTGTTCGGATTTTATAAAATGAAATAGTGTTGGATAGTGTACAAACGGAAATAGGAATTTCCGGTTAAATTAAACAGAGAGGGGGACGACAAAAGTGACAAAGGACTTTTTCCCGGTAAAAGCGAACAAAGAAAACGCGTAGGGTTTGAGATACATAGAAGGAAGTCAGCCAGAGAGTCAGAACAGACAGCGGACGGCGAACAGTGAATGACCGTCGACACGGTCCGTCGTGGCCAAGGGCGGTGAGACGTCACCAGCCACCCCTTTACCTCACCATCCCATTGAAACGTTACAGTTAAATACATAAACATTATAAAATTAAATGTCGAAGAAGAATATATGATGAAGAAGTGTTTGTAAATAATTTTCTTTTAAAAATTTATACGTTAGATGATTTTAAATACAGGGTGTCCCAGATGTTGCGCACCATGTATGAAAATACATATAAAAAGTATAAAAAGACATATGAATATCAATTTTATTCATCATAATCATCATAGATGCTCAAATTGTTCACCCTCTCCATTGATACAAAACATCAATTCTCAAGATTCACTTTGCACGGATGAAATATCTGTGTCTTAAGAATACGATGTACTGATGATTTGCTAATCGTAATCTCCTGGCTTATTTTCCTTACTGATTTCACGGGGCTTCTCGCAACGTTCGCCAAAACAATAGTTGATGTTGCTTCAGCAGACCACATCTCTCGCGGTCAGCAACTGAGCCAGTTTCTTGGAAACGTTTTATCAAACGGCAGACAGTGGTGTGGTTCAATGGTTTTTTCTCGCTCGGGATGAGTGCGGTTGAATTATTCAGTTACAGAGCATTATGTAGCCCAATCTCTTCCAAACATAAAAAACAATTTAACTCTTTCTTGTACTGTTAATTTCTCACCCATATCCAATAAAATCTGAAAAACAAAAAAAAAATCAAATTATATGGTGCACGACTTCTGGGACACCCTGTATATATTTTAAAAAGTATATAAATCAATAATACCGAGAAAGTAATTATTAAAAGTTATTTTCAAAAACACCATGGACCATCCTTTGTTTTGTACGACTTTCTGAGTATCTATAGATAATAAGGTGTTACTTTATTTCATGTAGTAATTTTATTGACTATAAATGTGCGCCATGGGCAGACACTGACGCATTCACAACAAAAACAACAGTGTTGCCAATAGTCACACTTACAGTTTCCCTGTGCTTCTAGTGCTTTGGAGATCTTACTTCTGTGATTACTTTCGTATATACATTCACACACACACACGCACACACGCACACACACTAACACCCAATCACATGCACCCAAACACACATATACAAACACAAAACACACACACACACACATATATATATATATTTATATATGTCCGCTGTCGTTTATCGCAAAAGATTTATATACACACACACGCAACCGCACAACTAAAAAATGCACAATGTTTCCTTTCGATACACACACTTACACCGTCCCATACTCACACCGTAAAAAATAAATATTGACATCATATTTCAAACCGTCTCCCCTTTTTTCAAACCTCAAAATTTTTTTAACAGACTGAATAACAAGGACTACCACTCGCTTTTCTCGTTATTCTGTGATAAAAAAATCTTATTACTTCCATATACCAACAAATGCCCTGAAGATGATCTAATTAATAGATCGAAACACTGCAGCGTCGGCGAATAAACTCACCACTTAATCCATTTAAACCTGTGTTTTTCTTAATTTTCTTAATATACTACATACCGTCAGATTCACTTCCTTTCTTCACACAAACACACACACACACACACACACACACAACACACAAACAGACACACACACACACACACACACACACACATATATGTATATATAAATATATATATATATATATTGTAAATAAGTAACAGCTTACAAAAGATATGTTGAGTGATTATTGATTTGTGAATGTTTTAATATTATTTCAAAAACTAACTTGCTTATCAGTTCGTAAATTCCTCTGGGGATAAAGCTTAGTTACGGTCGTAAAGTTCTTGGACTGATAATTTGTTTTTGTTCCGTCAAAGATAACATGACTACTAATCGCTTGTCTGAGAATAGTTGATCCCTTTTATACTAAATAGCTTTTAGGTGCTATAATAGAGGAAAGGTCACACGAGGAACGAATACCCTTACAATTTCCATATTTCCATATCATCAAAAAGAGGCACATTATTAAAATAGTTTTAATCATTACATTTATCTTCTTGATGCTTTTACGATCATCTATATAATAATGCTTGTGTTCCCTAAACATACGACCGTTATCATCTTGAAACACCCTCTCGTTAAAGATGAGACCGTCCAAATTGTCCATAAAAAGCAAAAACGTAAATCCTGATTATCTGGTGCTGTTTATCCGTCGAAATCTTATTTCTTCTAAGAATCGTCAGCTCCGCTAAATAATGGAACATTCCGTTTTTATTATAAAAAAAAGGGTAGAGAAGAAAAGGGATATGCTACACAGAAAAATATGATAAGAAAGAAAGAAATGTTTTTAAAAAAGAAAGAGGGTAGGGGAAAGACACATAGAGGGGTGAGTGTGGAAGATATAACGATAATCTGTTTCAACCGAACATAATCAAAAGATGAAAAGAAAGAAAGAAAAAAGAATGAGAGGAAGTTAAATAAAGATTATTTGACTTTTCACATATTGTACTATTTTGCAATAACTGTGAATAACATATCAAACATTTTAATAATTAAATTATCATACTGTGGTATATCCACAGGACCGTCTAGTTGGGTTTTTTTTCTTTGTTATTATCATTCTTTTTGTTTTTCTAACTATTGTATTTGTCACTGTGTCCCTATTCTTTATATATTCATGTGTATATTACTTATCATTATTGATTTTATATCTACTTTGGCGAATTTAAAAAAATAGTTTCATGTTCCATACTCAATTCTTTGCTTACGTCTGAATATTTCATTTGTTTTCTTAAAAAAACTATTTCTTTATTTTTACATTGATTCTTTCTTTTAATCTAGTATTCAGAAGTGATTTCATTTCCTGTGTTTTTCTCGGTATCTCGATTTTTAATTTTTTTTCATTTATTTTCAATACATGAAACTCTTAATCTGATTAATACGAGCATGACATGTACATGACGCGAGAATTTTATATGATATATACTATCTCTCTCTCTCTCTCTCTATATATATATATATATATATATATATATATATATATATATATATATTTAACTATATCTATATATCTATATCTATCTCTCTCTCTCTCTCTCTCTCTCTCTATATATATATATATATATATATATATATAATATATATATATATATATAAGCACATCGTATCTATATCTATCTATCTATATATCTCTCTCCCTCTCTCTCTCTCTATATA
>CM042138.1:8995032-9010032 GCA_023376005.1 Doryteuthis pealeii | reverse complement strand
TGAGCACTAGAAACCGAATCCAGCTTCTCAGGCCACTCGGGAATCGCATCAATTGATCTTCTCAGGAACTCAGGAACTGTTGTCGAATGGCAGAAATACTCATATAGAAAGTATCGTATAGAAAATCTCGTATTCGTCTATCAAGTTCTTACAAAATCATTGGTTTCGTAGGGTAGACTTGCTGCTTCAACCAACCCCAAAGTAAAAGCTTCTGGCCGGCCATTCATTCAGACCACGTCTACCCATTCATCTCCGAGGAAAATCGTGATTCAGCCATTCATGAACGACTGTAGCAATATATGGAGGTGCAACAAAAATCAGATTTAATTGCCATATATTAAGGAACATACATTAAAGAATCGAGAAAAATTTAACTGCATATACAAAGATCATGAATAGATTAAAATATGGAGGTACTTTTCAACTACCCTGTATTTATCAATCTATATCTGTAAGTATGTATGTCTGTCAAATACATGTAATAATCCTTCTGTATTTAATCTAATTCATTGATTATTATACATTGAGCTCTCTTTATGGATTCATGAAAATCCTTGTATGAATATATGTTTGCATCTACAGGAGCATACAGTATGGTTATACAATGAGATTTTAAGGATCCCAGGTGGAAATCATCCCTTACTACCAGTCATTTGCATCCCGTTCACACACACACAGAGAGAGAGAGAGATAGAGAGAGAGATAGATAGATAGATAGATAGATAGATAGAGAGAGAGAGAGAGAGAGAGAGAGAGAGAGAGATTAGCATTATAGTCTAAGCTCCCTGAAATAGACTATAACGCTAAATCTCTAAGTCTTTTGTTATTTTTTTACTTATATATATATATATATATAGAGAGAGAGAGAGAGAGACAGACAGACAGACAGACAGACAGAGAAAGAGAGAGATTATTTGGTTTACAAAGGGATATGCAAATAAAAGGCGATTTAATCAATATTGTTTCTTGCTTTCTTTGTATGTTATATAGTAAATTGGTTGGCTTTGATTCTAGTTGCATAGTTTTTGTTATTAACGGCTGTTGTCGCCAAAATGTTGAAAACTATTTTGTTTGGAAATATATATATATAGATACAAAAGATATGGTTGGTCATAAACTTATTGTCAATACATATATCTAATTTCTTTTAAAAACTGCCGCAAAATTTTCCTTTCAATTGTCCCATTCATGAATATTTCTATGAATTAGTCACTCGAACATACATTTCTTCTAACAATATGATAAAATTTATGTCATATGGAAAAGAAAACAGATACATATACACTCCTACGCACATACACAAAACAAGCACACTCACTATCTCATCTCTTTTCTCTCTATATATATATATATATGATAGAGGTGAATTCATGTGTACGTGAATATATATATATATACACACACACACACACACAAACACACACATATATATGTATATATATATATATATATATATATATACATATGAATAAACATATATATATATATATATATATATATATATATATATATATATATATATATATATATATATATATAAGTAAAGAAATAACAAAAGACTTAGAGATTTGGCTTTATAGTCTATTTCAGGGAGCTTAGCATTATAGTCTATTTCCGGGAGCTTAGACAAATAGTCTAACTCTCCCGACTCATCAGATGCGAATGATGAATTCTTTATTACTTTAAAGCATTTGAAAACAGATTTCCATTTTTTTATTTTCAAAATTTTCAAAATTTTTTATAGTCCTGTGATATGAATTCCAAATGAAATCCTTGATGTTGCAAAAAAAAAGTTAATGTTGTAGTTTCACTTCCGCCACAAAGAAACTCGGTCAGCAAAAAATGTATCTCTTAAATGTATCCATTATTTTGACAGATTACGAAAAAGAAGACATATTCAAAATTCGTCACCAGACGAATTCACCTATTCAACCAATATGAAAATAAACAGCCACGGAAATTAGGAAGGATTTTTAATTTTGTAATAAAATTATTTAAAATCTCTATATATTTTTTGTTATATATAAAAGTCGTAAGGAAGATTTCTTCTCTGGACTTTTGGATTATATATATATATATACACACACACACATATATATACACACACACACACACACACACACAACACATATATATATATATATATATATATATATATATATATATATATATATATACGTTTGTGTATATATTAATAGGGATATATAGTTAAATGTATGTCAATATACATATCTTGCATCATTTACGTATTTGCATAGTTTGTTATGTATATATATATATATATATATATAATATATATATATATATGTATGTATGTATATATTAAAACCTATGTATATATGTGTGTGTGCGTCTATTTGGGGTTGCATATGTGGGTGTGCGCAGTGTATTCCACCATTTTGCATAAACATTTATCATTGAGAAAATTGTGTTCCAAGTGGGAGCTGCGTTTGCTCACAGTCGATCAAAAACAACAACGCGTCGACGATTCAGAGCGTTGTTTGCAACTGTTTCAACGCAACAAAAAACAGTCTTTGTGTAGATATATGACAATGGATGAAACATGGATCCAACACTCTACTCTTGAGTCAAATCGGAAGTCAGCTGAGTGGACAGCAGCAGGTGAAAGCCGTCCAAAGTGACAAAGAGGCAAACATCATCAGGCATGATTTTGGCCTCCGCGTTTTGCGCAAGGTATTTTGTTCATCGATTACCTTGCGAAAGGAAGAAACATCACTATGGCGAATTTTACATAGCATTATTGGTGCGTTTGAAGCAGGAAATCGCCATCAAACGGGCACAAAGGAAAAAGAAAAAAAAGTGCCCTTTCACCAAGAAAATGCACCGTGTCACAAGTCGATCGCAACGCTGGCAAATCTACATGAATTGCACTTCGAATTGCTGTCTGCAATAAGTATAATGATGATGATGATATAGGGATGAAAATAATCAGAATGATAACAATAATGATGATGATGATGATATAGAGATGAAAATAATAAGTATGATAACAATAATGATGATGATGATGATATAGAGATAAAAATAATAAGTATGATAACAATAATGATGATGATGATGATATAGGGATGAAAATAATAAGTATGATAACAATAATGATGATGATGATGATGATATAGGGATGAAAATAATAAGTATGATAACAATAATGATGATGATGATGATATAGAGATGAAAATAATCAGAATGATGACAATGATGATGATGATGATGATGATGATGATGATGATAAGGATGATGATATAGGGATGAAAATAATCCGAATGATAACAATGATGATGATGATGATGATGATATAGGGATGAAAATAATCAGAAGATAACAATGATGATGATGATAAGTATGATGATGATATAGGGATGAAAAAACAGAATGATGACAATAATGATGATGATAATGATAATGATGATGATATAGAGATGAAAATAATCAGAATGATGATGATGATGATGATGATAATGATGATGATATAGAGATGAAAATAATCAGAATGATGACAATAATGATGATGATAATGATAATAATTATATACAGATGAAAATAATCAGAATGTTTGCAGACCTCAAAAGAATGCTCCAGGGAAAGAGATTTGGCTCCAATCAAGAAGTGAAGAAACTGAGGGGTATTTTGAGGCCAAAGACAAATCGTTCTACAAAAAAGGCATCAAATTGTTAGAGAAGTGCTGGAGTCAGTATATCACTCTAGAAGGACACTCTGTAGATGAATAAAATAGAATTTTGCCTAAAAGTAGTTGTCTTATTAGTTAGGGCCGGGACTTATTCAGTGGTGCGTTATTCTATTCTGTAGTTGTAACAATGAAACGACAATAGACTTCTTACATTCTAATATTGATTAATAACTGAAAAAAAGGAAATCTTCGGACGTACTTGCGGACAGTGATTCTCCTTTAAAAACATACATCTGCCCGGACACAATTTATTTATTAAGTTATGAAGTGTTATTGCAAACTATATAATTTACAATAACTTGATTTCAATTTCAGTAGAATTTTCTTTCTATTTCCATGGTCACGTTTTTCGTAGTTCGGGTCATCAATAATTAATATCTTATTCAGTTTTCTCCAAAATCTATCTGTCATGAATTCAATTATGAATGCAACGCTTACCAGCCATTAATGGGGTAGATGGTAACGAATTGTTGATGTCAAACAGTGACGAAGTGAGTTCGAACTCCAATGTACACTTTCGTACTAATCCCCTTAGGAAATGTATGAACAGCCGCATACCTCCAGCTATTGATTAAATTAAACTCTAAATTAAAACCTGTTAAACTCCCTTCAAAATACTGACCTTATATCGCATCCTACTCTTGCGAATATACAAGAGTGGGTTTGGCATTAGATAGCCAACATACCTATATATATATTAAGTTTAACATAATGTAAATGACTTGGTATGGGCCACCCAAGTGGTGTAATGGTGTAGCTTAATTATTAGGGTCTACCAGAATTTGAGATTAAAAATAAACCTGTGTTCGGATTTCTAGAGAAAGAGAGGAAGAAGAAATAAGAGCAAACAAAGATTAAAATTTGGATGAGTAAACACACAACGGGGGGCCAGTAATATGGCCGAGGAATGACCCCGGAAGTGGATTTGAAAGTAAAAACGGAAGTTCCGGGTGTTGACCGGAAGCAGAAGTGACGTTGTGACGAGTAACGGAAGAAGAGAAATCGTTCTCTTCCCCTTTCGGCCGTAGCAGGGCTCCTGGTACCTCGTGTGTGATAGCAGTAGTGATGTGATTTACGACAGAGTAATTTAACCGTACCCCCTCTCTCTCTTTCTCTGTCTTCCTTCTCTTTCTGAAAAAGAGTCACGAGCCTGGAAATAAATTCTAAGCCCCTTGTGATTATACAACTTGCGTGTATGTCGTTCCTTGACCTAACGGCTACTAACAACGACGACTACTACTAAAACTTGAACTGGCCCATACGACATCTGTATTCCGGAGTTTGCCACAAATACACTTTGGTACTGTTATATTATACTACAATGGTTAGCAAGTTATATTAGCATATGATTGTTAGTAATTCAGATTCTCATTAGGCATACCATGCGTATATCATTGTGTCACAACTAAGCAAATCTTAGTACATAACTAAAATAATAGAATAGGGGAGGTAACTCTCAATTACTTATTACAATTACCTAAATCAAAATTAACAAATGACCTTTTCAAAAAATGTGTTTAATAATTCCAACGACCAAGAGGATTTTCGTTTTCATTTTGATTTGACCTTTAAAGGAAGCACATCTAGTTGTGGTGGGTTCCTAGGTTCGAATCCAATGTCATCAACATTTTTTCTACACTATCATACCAAATTATTAAGACTAACTTTTTGTAACATAATTATTAGATACCTAACTTTTAATAAATCTTAAGTATTTAATTTAATATCGCCAGTCAATATTCAAATAGTCTTATTCAAATAGTCTTATTCAAATATTCATAATAAAATTATCATTTTATTCATTTTATATTTGTTGGTCCATTATATATTTTGTTCATTTTTATTCATTTTATTCATTATCATATAGTCTTTATTATCATATAATATTCATTATCATATATATTCATTATCATATAGTCTCATTCAAATAGTCTTATTCAAATATTCAAATAGTCTTATTCAAATAGTCTCATTTCATTAGAAGTGTATTGACACATTTAGATATTGATATTGCAACAAAGGACGAATTGTTTACCTATTTAAAATAACTTGCGATCTGCATTTATAGTTTGCCTCTTTAAATATTGATTATACAAGTTTCTATGAAGTGTTTTACTATGTTAAATATTTTTTTTATTTTAAACTATATTTAAAGAAACCAAATCAAACTAAACCGAAGGTGAGTTAAGCTATCTAATCTGGGAACTTATATTTAAATCAGCGCGTGGTGTAATGGTTAAAGTCTTGGGAAATGGACCCGTCGCCCCGAGTTCAACTCCTGGACGTGGTAATTGCATTTCACTTAGGTCTAATACCCTTGGGAAAGGTATGAATTCTACTCTCCCTCTAGCTATGGGTGAATAGTAGGGCAGACTGGGCTCTTTAACCATGGTTAGGCAACCGGTCTATGAGAAAGAAAACTCTGAATTCAAACCTGATAAACTCCGCTTAAGAAATTGACCTTGTGTCGCATCCTGCTCGTGCGGAGGGGTTGGTAAATATATATATTTAAATCAGCCTTGGTGCTGGGGCTTTAGAATACATCGACTGGACCTCGGCAGAGGGCCCAAATCCTCTAATGGAGCCACCTGTTAAACGTGGGTAGCGAGCCCTGATGCTTAAGGAGTGAACGCTGGTGGTTGGACAGTCCATGGTATGCAAGAATCCACTTTGACCCTTACTTAAGTGAGACGAGCGGTCAGAGAGATCCATTCCGATCCATCGGCTTGTCTCATCAACCCCGAGCACCTATATGATTGTCCCAACCCAATTACCCTTAAGCAATCCACGACCTTTTTATAATGTATATGCTAGAAGGCGGTGGCTGATGGTCTTACGTCAGATTGTGATAATGAGGTTCCAATTCTGGAGGTTTGGTTTATATGGTCGTCGTCGTCATCGGGGCAGCCAAATGTCGGTATCAGCCATACAGCGAGGGAGTTTATCCCCTTTTCACTAGCGCTAGACCAAGGAGATTATTTTAGCATCTGCGGTGGAGCGCCACACCTACCATCAGTTCCTTACTTTACCGCACAGATCCCTGTGCTACTCATACGCTGAGTTGGCGAGGGCGGGTATCGAACTAGGAACCATGTGGTTTCTAGCCGATCACTCTACCGCCTTAATTACCATCACCCCCAAATCCACTCTGACCCGGAGTGGTGTTAAGTGTTAAGATGAGTCTAAAAAACGTGTTTTCAAAAAATTGTCTTTAAAAAAGAAATTGAATACTCATGAAGAATGAATAAAACAAAACGTCTTCGCCATAAAATAACCCACCAAGGGTTCACATGCCGTAAAACCAACCAACCATTAGATTTAAATTTAGACATTAATGTAACCCGTATTCCTTCTGGGACATTTTTCAAGAAGCCTCACCAGCTTCACATATTTGCAGGCTGATTACTCCCAGGTCCACTCTGCTCCGGTGTCGTAGTACCTTTTTGAGGTCCTATCTATGGCTTAAATAGAAGAAATAAGTTTTAACATCTTTTAAAAAATGAGTTTAAAAAAGAAATTGAGCTCCCCTCAAGCATAAATAAAACGAAATGTCTTTGGTAGAATATAACCCAACAAGGGTTGACATGCCGTAAAACCAACTAACCAGCCATTAGATTTAAATTTAGACGTCAACGTAACGAGTATTTTCTTCTGGAACATTTTGCAAGAAGCCTCACCAGCTCTATATATTTGCAGGCACCTGTACATCAGTTGAATTTAGTAGGTCAGTCAAAATAATCGGTTTCCATTTTTTCTGCAAGTTCTAAGGGAAATTGTCAGGTATTAAATTGCATAAATGTCGATGCTTTCCAATGTTTTATTGTAGCTGCATTAGAGAGAGATTGATAGGTAGATATTAAAAGCCTTATATAGATAGATAGATACGCACCGATAGATAGATAGATAGATAGATAGACGGTTATATAGATAGAGACAGATAGATAGCGAGAGAGAGATAGATAGAGAGAGATATAGAGAGAGAGATTGATAGGTATATATTAAAAGCCTTATATAGATAGATAGATACGCACCGATAGATAGATAGATAGATAGACGGTTATATAGATAGAGACAGATAAATAGATAGATAGAGAGAGATAGATAGAGAGAGAGATTGATAGGTAGATATTAAAAGCCTTATATATAGATAGATAGATACGCACCGATAGATAGATAGATAGATAGATAGATAGATAGATAGACGGTTATATAGATAGAGACAGATAGATAGATAGCGAGAGAGAGATAGATAGAGAGAGATATATATAGAGAGAGATTGATAGGTAGATATTAAAAGCCTTATATAGATAGATAGATACGCACCGATAGATAGATAGATAGATAGACGGTTATATAGATAGAGACAGATAGATAGATAGCGAGAGATAGATAGATAGAGAGAGAGATATATAGAGAGAGATTGATAGGTAGATATTAAAAGCCTTATATAGATAGATAGATACGCACCAATAGATAGATAGATAGATAGATAGATAGACGGTTATATAGATAGAGACAGATAGATAGATAGAGAGAGAGAGATAGATAGAGAGAGAGATAGAGAGAGAGGGAGATTGAAAGGTAGATATTATATATATATATATATATATATATATATATATATATATATATATATATTATATATATATATACACTGATAGATAGATACATACATACATACATACACTCATACACACTGATAGATAGATGGTTATATAGATAGAGACTCAGATAGATTGCTAGATAAACAGAGAGATAGATACACACTGATAGATAGATAGATAGATAGATAGATAGATATATGGTTATATAGATAGAGACTCAGATAGATAGATAGATAGAGAGAGAGAGAGAGAAAGAGAGAGAGAGAGATTGATGGGTAGATATCAAAAGCCTTATATATATATATATATATATATATATATATACACTGATAGATACATACATACATACATACACTCATACACACTGATAGATAGATGGTTATATAGATAGACTTAGATAGATAGATAGATAGATAGATAGATAGATAGATAAAACCTTTCATAACACATTTGTGTTCAGGAAGCTTTCAAATGTTTACACTGACAGTTTAATGTCTTAATAAGGCTCATTGATTTTTGAAGCTAACACGCTACTTTCCGATATAGATATAATCGTGTCTTGTCTAAAAAAAAAAAAAAAAAAGGAATGCATGTACTATCTTTTCCTCAGAAAAAATACCTACCTACATTTTCCCGACCTCTCCACATGAGTGGAATGTGTCACAATGTCAATTTCTTAAGCGAACTTCATCATCATGTCGCGCTTTCAGCACGGATATCCATGACAATCTCTCTCCATCCGTCCCTATCGCTCATCATTCTCGGGAGGTCCTCTATGCAGCATCCCGCATCCGCACAGAGCTGATCAACGTACGTTTTTGCCGGTCGGCCCACACTGGCTTGTCCATGTGCTGGCTTCCACAGGAGGACGTCGATTATAAGTTCGTCCTTGCTTCTCCAACAGTGTCCCGCGGTTCTTGTCCGTCTTAATCGCATGGTTTGGGTGATATGTGGTAGGTGGCCGTACAGCTGTTTTCTCGTAGGGTGCTGTTTCCACATCTTGTTCAGGATCACCCGCAGAATTCTTGTGCAGCTCCCATCTAGTTTATTCTCTAGTCGCTTAGTTAGGGTCCAGGTGGTGCAGCCATACAGCAGTACTGACACGACAACGGCCTGGAAGAACTGTCTCTTTAACTTGTCTGTGAGATTGGACCTCCATATTATAGATAATCTATTTATAGCGGCATATGCCTTTCCTATGCGTACATTAACGTCGTTTTCTGTGGAGGAGATGTTACTGCCTAAGTATCTAAATTGTTCTACAGAGTTTAGGAGTTTGCCATCGATGGTTGAGATGTCGCTTTTGTTTTTGAAAGACATGGACAGAGTTCACGTACAGAAATTTAGAGTTTTCGTTCTCCTAGATTATTTGCCTACTATTTACCCATTGCCGAAAGGAGAATAGTTTGAATCATAACTTTCTTAATGGTATTAGCGCTATGTGAAATGCAAACTACCAAATCCTGGATTCGAACACGAATCAACGTGTTCATTTTGAGATATAGATATATTCTAACATTGTCCATTTAGACATTCCTTGACGTTTTCTGAAGTAGGAAAGAAATGATTTTCATTCAAAACTTGATATTCTTTATTTTAAGAAAAAAAAAAAAAATAGAAAGAAAAAAGAATCAAAGCTAAACGGTACTCCAGATAAGGGAATAGAAAGAAATGCAACCGGAGCCATAGCAGTGAGCAGTCATGAGAAAACAGAAATTAAAATAATCCAATATAGTTATCTCCCTTTATTTTCCAGCGTCATATTTCAAAAGTAGTTGATGCAGGGAATAGAAAGAACCAGTTTGTAATTCGAAATAAAGCTAACCTGAAAAAAAACAACGAAAGAAAATAAATAACAAATCAACACAAAAAGCAACAAACAAAAAAAAACAAAAAAATAAATAAATGGAAATTTATATACCATATCAGAAACTAGTTGAAGATCGACAAATATGGAGCCAAGATATTTGAAGTGTTATTACGTATTGTAAAAGAAATCACATGCAACGAATCAGACATGATAGAAACAGAAAAGATGATCTGAGACAATTTAGCATCAGAAAATTGAGGAAGAAAACACCAAAGTTATACATAAGCAAAAGGTTTAAATACATAACTATATATATATATATATATATATATATGTAAATATATAGGTAATTTTGTGTATATATATATACACACACACACACACACACACACACACACATATATATATATATATATATATATATATATATAAATATATATATATATATATATAATATATAATAGAGATGATACATTGAAATTGATATCATTTTAACAAGTAGAGATTTTTCGAAAACGCAAAATGAAACACATTAGCAATTCTTGTCTGCATTTTCTTTTCCTTTCTTTCTTTTTAATTCTTTATTTACCTGTTATTTATTTGTAATATTGTGTACTATATATATATATATATATATATATATATATATTATATATATATATATGTGTGTGTGTGTGTGTGTGTGTGTGTGTGTGTGTGTGTGTACACGCGTGTAACTATATATGTAAATACTATCATTGATAATAGAGTTATTTATAAGTAAAGTGTGCTAAACATCGTTGATAGAGCAGACATGTGGCAAAAACTTAAACAAGATTCACAAAATGCAAAACACAAGAGAAAAAAATCGCGTAGGCGAGAAACTGTTTGTTTCTAAACGCCGTTAACATTATGTATTTGCTAGCCAAACTTAGATATTAATATCATTTGATATATATATATATATATATATATATATATATATATATATATATATATATATATATATATATATATATATAAACCTCAAGGTCTCTAGTTCGATAGCGAACCTCGCCAAGTCAGCGTATGAGTAGTACAGGGATCTGTGCGGTAAAGTAAAGAGCTTATGGTAGGTGTGGCGCTCCACCTCAGATGCTCAAATAATCTCCTTGGTCTAGCGCTAGTGAAGAGGGGATAGACTCCCTCGCTGATTGGCTGATACCGACTTCAGGCCACCCGACGTCTTTACTTATATATATATATATATATATATATATATATATATATATATATATATATATATGCTCTACCAATGATATTGAGCACATTTTACTTGTAAATATAGCAAACTATATTATCAATATTAGAAAACTGAGATAATCGTGTGTGTGTTACCTGTGTGTGTGTGTGTGTGTGTGTGTGTGTGTCTCTCTCTCTCTCTCTCTCTCTCTCTCTCTCTCTCTCTCTCTCTCTCTCTCTCTCTCTCTCTCTCTGTGTGTGTGTGTGTGTGTGTGTGCGTCTGTTAATATTGATAATATAATTTGATATATGACCAGGCATACAACAGAATGGACAAATCCTAGCAAGAAAGTAACAGACACAGAACTTCGCTTTTAGAAACCTTCTGATGAAGTGACATTTATCACGAAATATTAGGAAAATAAATCAAAGGTAGACAAGCAAACATCATATTTATCTCATTTTTCTTCACGCTTGCATTGTATAGCCTCCAAAAGCAATCACCAAACCAATATATATATATATATATATATATATATATATATATATATATATATTATATATATATATATATTTATATTATATTTATATTTATAAAATATATATATATATTTACCAACTCCTCCGCACGAGCAGGATGCGACACCAGGTCAATTCATTGAGCGGAGTTCAACAGGTTTAAATTCAGAGTTTTCCTTCTCCTAGACTGGTTACCTAGCCATTGTTAAAGAACCGAGTCTGCCCTGCTATTTACCCATAGCTGAGGGAGAGTAGGATTCATACCTTTCCCAAGGGTATTAGCGCTAAGTGAAATGCAATTACCACATCCAGGATTTGAATCGGGGCGACGATCCAGTTCCCATGACTTTAACATTACACCAGGTGCTTCCTCTCTCTCTCTCTCTCCCTCTCTCTCTCTCTCTCTATATATTATATATATATATATATATATATATATATATATATATATATATGTGTGTGTGTGTGTGTGTGTGTGTATGTGTGTGTGTGTGTTCGTATTTGTATTCATGTTTGTAAGTATATACAAAGACATATTTCATCATAAATTGAATAATAGAATAGAATATCTATCTAATATGGAACCTCACTTATTAGTTCACATGTCTGACTTCTACATAAGGAATACATTTATTACGAAGAAGGTACAATCAATTTCTGGTATTTGTATATGCAAATCAACAATCATATGCAATTTACGCATAAAAGAAGATAATCGCAAAATATCATAATTACTTTTGAACCACAGGTAAACGAATGAAACACAGAATGATCTTATAGTAATGGGTAATTATACAACAGAAAAAGGGTCCCAAAATATTGTGTCAAATTCAAATTTATATATCGTTTATATATATATATATATATATATATATATATATATATATATATTATATATATATATATATATATGTATATAAATAATATATATATGTGTGTGTGTGTGTGTGTGTGTGTGTGTGCGTGTGTGTGTGTGTGTGTGTGCATTGCATATATATTAAATATTCAGCAAAGGTTATGTCCATGATAAGTGATGAAAACTGCATAAGATTTGTTATTTATTAAATCGAATTTTAAATGGAATAAAATTGATTTTCATCTTTGTCGCATAATCTTATGAATAATTCATAATTCTGTGTAAATTATATATATATATATATATATATATATCTATATATATATATATATATATATATTTATATATATATATATATATATATATATATATATTGAGAGAGAGAGAGAGAGGTAGAGAGAGAGAGAGAGAGAGAGAGAGAGAGAGAGAGAGATGTTTGTCTGTGTGAGTATCTCTGTGTGATTATCTCTCTCACACAAACTCTCCTCTCTTGATATATAGAGACATGACAAAATTAAATAGACACCCACACAAACTACATTTAAATTCTTATCTTATGACTAAAATGTATATAACCTATTTAAACTGCTGTTTATCTTATTATAATAGAGAATGTGTGTTTTTCTGTCTGTAACCGAAACTATATTACCACTCAAGTCACAATTTATTTACTTATTTACGTCACATTCTCCATGATTTTATTTTTATTTAAACCTCAATTATCAATAAAACTGTTATACATTATTAATACTGTTGGCCATATCTGCATACTAATAACATGCAATTGTATTTATATATACAACAAAATAGCGGTTTACACTGTGAACGGGAAGGCTAATTTGCATATTGATATTTAAAATATGGTTTTGATAAATATATCCTTATTTATTAAGATAAAACCAGACAATTAGAAATCAATAATACTAAGAGCAAAAATCTCGGGGAGAAATCTTAAAAGAAATCGATTAACAAGAAGAAATAACTGTAATTTTATTCTTTACTTCCTATTTTAACTCAATACTTAAATTAGGAAAATTTACCAATGAAAGCTGGGAGTGGTGGAATAGTAAGTTTCAGTTTTTCGATTATACCCCCCTCTGTTTCAAATCTTTTTATCTGCATTCTTATTTAGTTTCATTGGCCTTTCTAATTTAGTATAATATTTTATCACTTTAAAACTTTAATACTTGCACCCGGAGGGTGCATATATTTGCTAGTACCTATACTTTCTATTTCAAGTTCCATATATAATTACTGTGTCATGGCTCGGACAAAAGAAGCTTTAGAATTTCAATGAGATCGTATCGTGGGTGAATATGAAAGCAGGCTTAGTCAAGGCAAAATATCAGAAAACCTTTCAATCCTACTTTCTACCACTAATAGGGTTATTATAAAATTTTATAGAGGAGGTAAGGAATGCACATCATCTCTCCAAGGCTGTTCCAGGCCCTCTGCCAGAACTTTGCGTCTTGTAAAGGGGAAATATGAAAATAATCCTCATTGCTAGGCATTTGACACAGCAAAAGATATTGTTGTAAACACCAGAAGAGCTATCAGGTATCTTCACAAAATAAGCTACCATGGCAGAGTTGCAAGGAAGATACTTCTTCTTCATCCAAACCATATCAAAATGATTAATAAATTGTTCTTTTACAAAATCTTAATGGAAAAATATGTTATAAAAGATAAGGTAAAGGAAAACATATGCAGTTTATACAGTTAGGTTTTATGGACCATATGACCTTTAGGCACGCTTTTTTGATCTCGATTAACAAGGACATGTTTTTCATTTACACCGTCAATATCCGGTTGTTTTAACAGATGATATTTAGATTTAAAAAGAAATTATAAAATTAACCCCTAACCCTAACCCTAACCCTAACGCCTAACTCTAACCCCTAACAAACAACCGGATATTGACGGTGTAAATGAAAAACATGTCCTTTCTTAATCGAGATCAAAAAGGGGTGCCTAAAGGTAATATGGTCCGGTTTTATTTGTAAAATACATATTTGTGTTTAATATTGTTCTTTTCAATTTGGAGTATATGAAAAAAAACATAATCTCGCTAGACCCCTGTTTTTCCAAGTAGGTGCTATTGTCCCTGAGGGCGCTGTAAAGATCTAGGGGGTGGTACAAAAAGAAGCGGTGAGGCAAAGTATTCTCCCTTCAGATATGGGTAAATATTTGGGCTCACAGTAGTATTTAACCATCGGTGAAGTAACCAGTCTAGGAGAAACTGCTCAATTCCGCTTAAAAGGAACACGTATCATCCCATATTTGTGTGAAGGAGTTGATATAT
>CM042138.1:8982532-8990032 GCA_023376005.1 Doryteuthis pealeii | reverse complement strand
TTATGGATTGTTGTTGCTCTTATTATAATGAAATTAAGGCTTTTTAGAAGATTGTTTCCTAAGCGAACTAATAAAATTTATTGAAATAATTCGGTAAAATCGTTTTAGGATTCTTCATTAATAAGTGATAAGAAAAATATCTTAAGCTGGATTTTGTATTAATAAAGCGTCGTTTTGATTGCGTGAGAGAGACAATATAGAAATTGGATTCAAACATTAATCGGTTAATCGGCATTCAGAAAAGATAGGTTTAGTTGTAAGTGGATATTGTATATATTATATATATATATATATATATATATATATATATATATATATATATAAGAATGGAAAGGGAATTGAATCCGACAATATGAGAAAAAAATGAGTAAAGAAAAGAAATGTAGATGGATAAAAATGAATTTTATCGATATCCTTTTTAGTCGATATCACTTACACATGTGTTTCGGTCCGTTTATTAAAATGTATACGGATTTACGTTATAATCAGATGGAGTTGAAATGATGATAATAATGATGATAATAATAATAATAATAATAATAATAATAATAATAATAATAATAATAAAATAATAATATAATAATAATAATAATAGGAAACATATAAAAATATTCCGTACACAGAGAGATTTTTTACGACCTTCATCAGAGTGAATTTTTTATTTTTTCAAATATTATTTTCATAAAAAAAAAAAATCACTCTGATGAAGGTCGTAAAAAATCTCTCTGTGCACGGAATATTTTTACATTTTCCTATTATTATTATTATCATTTCAACTCCGATTATTTTAATAATAATAATAACGTAAATCCGTATACATTTTGATAAACGGAACGAAACACATGTGTAAGTGATATCGACTAAAAGTGATATCGATAAAATTTATCCATCTACATTTCTTTTCTTTACTCATTTTTTCCTCACATATATATATTCGCTCGTATTGAAATAATTATCAAATTATGATTTGTCCTGTTTTAGCAGAGTTACTCACATTAATTTTTAAGCAGTTCATATTTCAATTCGATTTTTAATTTGTTGTCAATTGAACAAAAATCATCGACAGTTTATATATATATATATATATATATATATATATATATATATATATATATAGATAGATAGATAGATAGATAGATATTATAATAATGGTACACAGTAATAACCTACTCGAGTTTCCCCACTGGATTAATCAAGATATTGATTAATTGCAGTCGATTGCACGTGTAAAGAAATCCACTCGTGCAATCGACTGCAATTAATCAATATCTTGATTAATCCAGTGGATCTAACCCTGAAGATCCTTATGGTGAATCTCGAGTAGGTTATTACTGTGTACCATTATTATAATAAATTTGCTCTACTCACGTATTGAACACTTTATATTTGTTATATTGCTGTCTTGTCTTTGTGAAACTTGCATCAACTAACCATTCTGACCATTTTCACGGTAAGTCAACTTTTCCCCAAAATACCATATATATATATATATATAATATATATATATATATATATATATAATATATAAAGTAATTGTTAATTGCTTGAAGCATTGTTAAGTATGTTATAAAATTAAAATAAATAAAATTCGAAGGCAATACAATGCGTAAAAAATAAAGACAAAAAGATGTTTATATGTCTAATCGATTTCAAAGCGAAGCTTTATCGTCAGAGACTGATTTCAGAAATGACGTGCTTAATGTTTTTTTTTATTTGTGTGGTTATAATTTCTCTCTTCTTATTCCTTTTCCTCTCCTTTTTTTCCTCTCTTTCTTCTTCTCCTCCTTTATGAATGGGGCGAATAAACTGTAATTTCTTATTTCTCTCTTTCTTTTTTTCTTTCTTAAAAGTTTGTTTGAGAACAAGGCTGACATCCGGTAAGATGTTGCAATGTGTAGCAATGTGTAGCAAACGGTGTGAGCATGTCATCATAATTTCAAAAACAAAAAGTGAACAAATGAATAAAAACCGTTAATAGAAATTTTTTTTTTTTTTTTTTTTTTAACATACTTAGCTTTTGTTTCGCTTTCACCTTTCATTTCTTATTCTTTCTCCCTCTCTCTTTTTTTTGTGTTATTTCTCTCTCTTTTTCTTTTTTTTTTTTTTTTTTTTTTTCTTTTTTTTTCCCTTTTATCCCCTTTGTTCTCTAATTTAAATTATTTTTTTATAGTAAATAAGTAAATAAAAGATTATCTTAATTATGTATTAGTATTATAGAAAAAATAAAATGATTCTTTTCTATTATTATTTTTTTTTTTTTTAAGAAAATATCTTTTATGAGTACTTTTTTCTCTTTTTCTTTTAAACTTAAATAGATTAAATATTATATGAATATTATATATTAAAATATCATATAATAATTTACATATTAGGATTGATGTAAAATTCAAAACAATAAAAATAAAAAAACCATTCCCCCTTAAATTTCAAATAGATTAAATATCATAAATCAAATATTGAATTACAAAAGGCATAATGCACTGCTTCAATTATAATTTTTATTTAACTATTTTTTTTTTTCATTTCTTTGTGTTGTATTATTTATTCTTATTTTTTTTTTTTCTTTTTTTCCCACTTTTTCCTTAAATATTTATTAATAGTTCTAGACTGACCGTAATCCTAAGAGGGTATTATGGTTTAAAGAAATAGTGGTCATGGTTTTAAGAAATTAATGTCATGTAAAGGAGTTAATAAGTAATGTCAATATTGTTAAATTAATCGTAATTAATTTTTTTTATATTTCTTATTATCTCTTTTTCATTCTCAATCATCCCATCACTATATATATATATATATATATAATTTTAATTAAAAAAAAAAAAAGAAAAAAAAGGCTTATATGAAACGTGTACATTTAGTTAATCGTGTATGCTGAGTTTAATTCTAATCTATTGATAGTTTGGTAGGTTTAAAATTTATGATAGGGAAAATTATAGTATTATGAGAGAACATGTGTACTAAATAAACTAAAACCTATATATGGAACGTGTAAATTTAGTTAATTATGTATTCTGTGTTTAATTCTAATCTATTGTTTTTATATTAGGACTAATTTAGCTATTAATAACTTCTCTATTCTGAGATTACCAATGTTGCGTATTATAGCCTCTATCTTAACTGAAAATTGTTGTCCTTATTTTGCATTTGATTAGGTTGTTTATGGAATGAGGATGCACGTGTGTGGATGTGTTCCTTGATTCTAATGTGGAGGAGGTCTAATTGTACTACCTATGTAGAAATTAAGGCATTTGGAGCAAGTTAGACGGTAAATTGTATAGGTCTTGTGGCATAAGTTAGGGTCTTTTATTGGGCAGTTTGGTTAGTGAGCATGGTGTAATAACATTTTTATGTTTTATTGTTAGATGTTGGCGTAGTGAGGGTCCAGAGTGGGCTAGTTGGATATCTAATCCTCTCTCTAGGAATAGCCTTGCGTATTTGTTTAGTGATTGTTTCACTGAAATGTGGTAGTTTTCAGGAAACAGGTGTTAGAGTGTGTGTGTGTAGTGTCCGTGTTTTTCTGTTATTTAATGGCGTATATATGAAGTTGGGTAGCCATTGTTTTTTGAGGGTGTTCATTAAGTTGTGCAGTGTGAGTGATTCTGTCTGTTTCTTCACTACATCTATTGTGTATTCTATTAATTTCATTTATGATGTAACTAGTCTTGGAACTTTTAAGAAAGAAAAAAAAGAAAGAGAGAAATAAGATTACAGTTATTCGCCCATTCATAAAGGAGGAGAAGAAGAAAGAAGAGGAAAAAGGAGAGGAAAAGGAAATAAGAGAGAAATTTATAACACACAAATAAAAAAAAAACATAAGCACGTCATTTCCTGAATCAGTCTCTGACGATAAAGCTTCGCTTTGAAATCGATTAGACATATAAAACATCTTTTTTGTCTTTATTTTTTACGCATTGTATTGCCTTCGAATTTTATTATTTTATAATATATATATATATATATATATAATATATAGAGAGAGAGACAGACATACAGACAGACAGACAGAGATAGAGAGAGAGAGAGAGAGGGGGAGAGGGAGAGAGAGAGAGATTGATAAATAGATAAGGAAAGACTGGAAGTAAATCCGACAATATGTAATTTATAAAAAAAACACAGGTTTCACTCACGAGTGATGTATTATTAGCCGATGCATCAGTATTTTGGTTTGTTTAACAAACCTTCGTCAGGGCCTTCGTTTGTTTAAAGAAAAATAACTTATTAGTGACCAAAAGTCTTGGAGACTCTGCTTTTTGAATGTGGTGGTTTCTGCTGATATTTATATATGAGAAAAAGACATACTTTAAAACGCCGAGTAACGTTGATGTCCCCATTTAAACTGTGTAACGTATTTTTTACGAAGATTGTTGGAAATAATTTAATGAATGGAATTATTTGTTAATTGTTATTAATTCATTTTTCTTTAACCAAAAGAAGGCCCCGACGAAGACTTGTTAAACCAACCGAAAAACCGCAGCGTCGGCTTATTAAACATCACTCGTCAATGAAACTTGTGTTTTTTTCATTTTTATAAAATTAGATATTGTCTGCTTTACTTCCACATTTTCCTTATATATATATATATATATATATATATATATATATATATATATATATAAGGAAAGATTTTAGCCCTGAAGAGCTTTTATGCGAAACTAATAGTAGGTTCGTCTGACTCAGTAAGATTATATATATATATATATATATATATATATGTGTGTGTGTGTGTGTGTGTGTGTGTGTGTCTGTGTCTGTGTCTGTGTCTGTGTGTAAAAATGGAAATTGGAAATGAATCCGACAATATGAGGAAGAATGAATAAAGAAAAGAAAGAATAGAATGGATAATAAAAGATGAATTTAATCAATATGACTTACACATGTGTTTCGGTCAGTTCATCTGTGTGAAAATATTTCGCACACAGAGAAGATTCGACCTTCATCAGAGTGAAATTTTATTTTGAAATAAATTTTCAAAATAAAATTTCACTCTGATGAAGGCAGAATTAATTTATTAAATTCATCTTTTATTATCCATTCTATTCTTTCTTTTCTTTATTAATTCTTCCTCATTATATATATATGTGTGTGTGTGTGTGTGTGTGTGTGTGTGTGTGTGTGTTTTGTGTGTGTGAGAGAGAGAGAGAGAGAGAGAGAGAGAGAGAGAGAGAGAGAGAGAGAGAGAGAGAGAGAGAGAGAGAGAGAGTGTGTGTGTGTTGTAGATTATATTAAACTAGATAATCTTTCGATACATTATACTATGCTCTTATTAATCAATACACAAATAAAGGCTCGTGTATTTAGAAAATACATCTACAAGATGCATTGGGATGCATCGTCAGAAATGTTTCCCTGTGTTCATTACCAGTTTCGTGTTTTAACATTATACTGCCCCCCCCCACACACACACACCCAAAAAAATGATAAATTTCGGGCTTGCATCCTAGCAATATTTTGCTACTTCATTGTGTGGCATCACTTTTTAAGTATGGTATTTTGTGTCAGTGTTGGTTTATAAGAAATTCTTTGACTATGCCGAGGTTGAGTGTGGCATCTCATTGGCCAGTACTACTTGCTTCGAGTACCGCCGGCCAATGGGCATCCTCCTCTCTGTCTCGGCATGTGCATACTTGTTAAAAAGGCAGAGGTCTTTTTTCTTGGTTTTCCAGTTCTGATCAGCTAAAGGGACTTCTTTACCGTCCACAACACCGGAACTGTTGTAAATTAAGGTGAGACTTTTTTTTCTATTTGCTTTTATATTTGAAACTAGTGCTTCGACCCCCCTCCCTGGTATTATATTGTTACATTTGTTTATATTTAAAGTGTGTGGCAGTTAATATTAATTCTTAACTTAACTATAGTACATTATCATAAAAATGAAATCAATATTTAGAAAAAATACAAAGAATAGAAAATACTTGTCAAATGGCCTGTGATCCCTAAAATACATTTTAGTTCAAAGAAACTCGCTCTAAAAGTTAAAAATGTTTGAATGGAAATATTTACATCACTGAACAATAATTTCCAGATAATTGACTCGGCCGTCTTTCCACCTATTTCCTTGTTCAGTCATTTCTTCAAAGTATTCACTATTTTATTTGCAGCCATTTTAAAATCTGGCCACCATTATTAACGATAATCCGGTGTTTTTACCTCGTTGTGCTTTCATTTCTGAAAACCATAATAGGTTTGGTTGTCGGCAATTTACCATCAAGTAAATATATATATCTTTCTAATGTTCTATTTCTTGTTATATTTTTCTATCTTTCCTTTGTTGTTATATGACTGTGTGTGTAATTATATATATATATATATATATATAAATATAATATATATAATATAATAATTATATATACTAGCAAATATATGCACCCTCCGGGTGCAAGTATTTAAGTTTTAATATAATAAAATATCATTAAATTAGAAAGGCTAATGAAACTGAATAAGAATGTAGATAAAAAGATTTGGAACAGAGGGAGTAAGATTGAAAAATAGAACAGCTTTGAAACTATTCCATCATTTTCCCTTACTCCCGTCTTTCATTGTTAAATTTTCCTAATTTAACTGTTTAGTTAAAATAGGAAGTAAAGAATAATATTAGTTATTTCCTCTTGTTAGGGGATTTCTTTTAAGATTTATTGAAGAGATTTGTGCTCATATTCATTAAGATAAAACCAAAAAATTAGAAATCAATAATACTAAGCATATATTTATTAAAATCAAATTTTTAATATCAATATGCAAATTAACTTTCCCATTCACACTACAAACCGCTATTTTGTTGTATATATAAATACAACTGCATATTGTTAGTATGTAGATATGGTCAACAGTATTAATAATCTAAAAACAATTTTATTAATAATTGAGGTTTAAATGAAAATAAAATCATGGAGAATGTGACGTAAATAACAAAGGGAATTGTTACTTGAGTAGTAATATAGTTTCAGTTACAGACAGAAAAACACACAATCTCCATTATAATAAGATATATATATATATATATATATATATATATATATAAATGGACTCTCCCGTTGATTTTCGATGTATGAGGGTTCATACACACAATGAACACCCACACAGTGTTTTGTTTATAGTGGTGAAGGCTTGTGTTGAACCATCCACACTTTTGGCACAGTCGATAGGAAAGAATTGGTGCATCAAGGGTTGCCACAAACCCAATCAACGACCGACATCAGGAATTTTGAATTCAGAGAGATCCCTCTCTAGACTGGTTACCTACCCAAGGCTGAAGAGCCCAGTCTGCCCTACTATTTAACCCATAGCTGGATGGAGAATATATAGTTTTATACCTTTCCCAAGGGTATTAGCGCTATGTGAAATGCCAACAGCTTTGTCTAGGAATTGAACTTGAATCGACTCTAACCACTAGCCTACGTGCCTCCATAATATATATATATATATATATATATATATGTGTGTATGTGAGTGTGTGTGTGTGTGTGTGTTTAAAGTCAAACAGGCTCATCCGTGATTTGAAAT
>CM042138.1:8965032-8980032 GCA_023376005.1 Doryteuthis pealeii | reverse complement strand
ACAACACTATGAAATTGTTATAGGTGATATACCCTATAGACTAATGGAATGCGCCGACGGTTACTATAAGTAACAGGGACAATTATGGCTTGAGAGTAAGCCGATGCGAGTCGGCTCATAACTTTATTTGTCGGACGTAATTCCCACTTCTCTGTACTGTAATTGTCTATTCTTTTGTTAATACATTTTCCTACATTTGTTACCCGTCGTTTTGTTCTTATTTGACCCCTTAAAACCCACGACAGAAATGGACTCTCAAATGAGGTTAGAGCCTGAGGTGCACTTTCAAATGGTCAGTAATTTTGTCTGAGCAGGTTGGCCTGGCCACAAATATTGTAGAAATGTTTTTGGTCCCTGTAAATTGGGCTCTCCTGTTTCCGATATTATTTATTGAACATCATGTATATCTGACATGTAAAAAGACCGTGCTTATTAGGTGATTTTTACGGCACTGACAGGATGGGGTTAAAGGCTCAGATTTCCCCACCAATTACTCGAATTGAGCACTTTCTTTGGTATCATTGTAATGTACACATCAAAATCCTTCAGAAAAGACAATAAAATCGACAGCTAAAATTTGCACAGAATTAGGCACTTTTTGATGATTAATTTGGGGACATTTGAAGGCTTATATTACCATTATTTTGTAGAATTAATCAATGTTGTCGTTGCTTGTTGTTTATTGATTTTAACGGCATATCAACCCGTCTGGGGTTATGTCAAGCCTAACGGTTAGGAAGTGATACATATCGTGTATTTATATTTATGCTTTTAGTAATTGGTTTTACCAATGTGTTAGCATTATTGGGGATTATGTTGTATGGTATTGATTTGTTTCATGTCTATATTCTATGGTATGATTTTATTTCCCTCAAAAAAGAGAGAATACCCTCCATGTTGACGTTTTCAAACAGATCTTTCATATTGTTTGCTAAAAAAAAACGTTTTCTGATGTGAGCAAAAAACCTGCATTACATGAATAAGTGTTTAACTGTCAAAGGTGTTTGACATGTTTGTCATTGTGGTTGTTGTTATTGTTTGAGTATATAGGAGTGCGTTAGTCTTGGGTGACCGATGCGTAATCGGACACAATGACTTGTTCCTTTCTAGACTTTCTTAAAGTTGGTCTCCAGCCTCCCAAAGTGGGTTTGATTAGAAAGAGTTTTTGTAATCTAGATATTAAAATCTATCAGACAGGGCAATAAAATTGATAGCTAATATTTGCACGAAAATGGGTGATTTTAATAGAGTGTCAGGGTCTTTTAAAAGGCTCATCTATCCGGCGATTCGTTGATTTTAGCACCAAGTTCATTTGCACCATGACAGGTGACAGTTTTAAGGGTGTCTCATTATGGTGTGATGGTTAACGAGCTAGTCTTGAAGATCCATTACTATTAAAAGTGAGTTTGATCCTCACTGGATGCCCCATACTTATGACAGTGTCACATCCTACCAGTGGTGAACAGGTTGGGTAAAATACCTACAAGTGACAGTTTAAAATATGGGAGGTATTTTTGCTGCACCCTATATAAAGTCATCTTAGGAGCTGGAACAACAATCAGATAATTCTTTTTTTTTTAAATGCTGATTGGTAGAAAATGATCAAAGAACTTTTTTCTTTTATACAGTGAACCCATAATAAATTGGGAAATTAAATCTGTCAACATTAAAATTTGGAGAAAAGAATATTTTTTATTACCACTAAGAGAAAGATTAAAACTCATGTATGTGACTCAATTTTATATATTAACTCTTAACATCCTGTTGAGAATTTTCTAAATCCAAATCCCCATTCATATAAGGATTTATCAATAAATGGCTAAAAAATGGCCTTTTTATTTAAAGTTACCTGTTATTTCCCATAAATCAAATATGTTTAATATTACATTTAAACAAAGGCTATCATTTGGGGTGGATTAGGAAATTTGGTATCATTGTAATTTACGCATCTAATCCATCCGAATAAAACCGACACCTAAATTTTGCACTAACATAGGTTGTTTTTTAAGGCACTCTCAGGGAGGAGGGTTAAAGAGTCACATCTCCCCCAATATGGAAAAGAAACATGAGAAAAAGAAACATAAGAAAAAGAAGAAAAGGTTCTATAGGGAAAAATGAGATTTTTCATTGAAGGGAACATTGGGATCAGGGAAATTGAAAGAAAAAGTATCTTTTTTTCTGAACTGGAAATCAATTTATGTTCAACCACGTAAGCAAATGCACATTTGTAAACGCTGTTAGGTGCAGTTGCATCGTGGTAGTGCAGCTTCCAGGCAATCCTGTGTTCTTTTTTCATCTCTCTTAGTTGAACTGCAGAGCTTCAAGTAACCTTAGTGGATTGCTTTGTTAAAATGTGATTCGATAAATGCATGGGAGCCTCGCGTCACTGAACTTGGAATGGACGCATGTTTTGTTTTTCGCTGCCGATAAAGCGCAAACGTAGATATGGAATGGTTTTTCGCTTTATTAGCGTCTTCTCAGTGGATTCTGGCAGTGGGCATTAGATCAGGGAATAGTTGATTAATAGGCAGTCATGAGCAGGTGATGAAGCGTGTGCCCACACCAACATCTAACAATCTATGCATTCTTCAGTATCTGTGTGCATGAACGCATTTATCACACATAAACACAGGTACACATACATACAGTCATATATATATATATATATATATATATATATATATATATATATATGCGCAAAGCATGTTTCATAAAGGACACAAGGCTAATACAAAAGAGCACGATCTCAAACGATTGCCTCCTGGGTGCGCTTTATTTGAACACACTTTTATTTTCCGTTTTCTCCTAGAATATATATATATATATATATATATATATATATATATATATATATATATTATAATATATTAATATTTTGAAGGCCAATACAATGCGTATGAAAAATAAAACAAGAAGATGTTATTTTTGTCTTATCGATTTCGAAGCATGAACTTTTCAGAAACTTCGATAAGACAAAAATAACATCTTTTTTTAATTTTTTTTTATACGCATTGTATTGGCCTTCAAAATATTAATATATTATAACATACTTAAGAATGCTTCAAGCAAATTACCAATTGCTTTTTATATTTATATATATATATATATATATATATATATATATATATATATATATATATATATATATATATATTAACTAACAGAACATTAAGCAGCCAACTAACCCTTCCCTATGTTGATGGAATGCTTTAAGCCACCCAGATAAACATCTTCTACCAGGTCAGAAACATAAACACCTCCTAAAAAGATAAGATGAATTGAAACTTGATACCATTACAGGGATCAAGAGAAAATGTCTAAAAGAAACATCAGAATTTTTATGTATACCACTTTCAATAAAGTTAGCGGTCTGATGAAGGTCATGGGTATATTCAAATATCTGTGCGTGGAAATGGTACCATAACCGCGAAATAGTATATATTAGACTTGGAGATGCGGTCATACACATTGCAGGGGAAATTCCCATCTACATTTGGTTGTTCATGGCAACGAAGACGTCACCGCTGTGTAGTCCTGTTTATCACGTTATTGAGCTGCTTAGCTCCTGTGCGGCAGGCGTCTCGCCAACCCTGTGTGTCGGAGGCCAGATCTTCAACGCTAGAAGGTGTGATGGTACATTACTTCACCGTTGTCTTGAACATAAATAATCACGATGTGAAGTGCACAAACAGATCTTTTCGGACAGTGTTTATATATATATATATATATATATATATATATATATATATATATATATATATATATATATGTTGTATTTTAGGTGGTCTCCGTATGCTTCTCTCGGTATATATATTTTTTTTTAAATGTTGTTTTTTTTAAATTGGGCGTTATTATGAAGCATTAAAAATGTATAAATGAATGAACTCGAAATTATGGAGTATTGGATTCACTTATTTTTTAATTATTTTTTCATAAATTTTCAGGTTCGTTATATACCCTTTGTCAAATGTTATTACTGTTTAACGGTTTCTTAGTTTCTGTTGTTATCGACAGTGGCAGCGTCTGTGAAATATTTGTAATAACGGAGAATTCCGATATCTGCGTTTAATCCCTTCACGTGCGTTTGTAATTTTAGAATCCATTTAGATTCTGATTGTTTTCTAGATTGCGTTGTTGGAAATGCGTGTTCTAATAAGATCATTTGAGGTGTGTAAGGTTGTGTGATAAGGTGTTAAAATGAAGTGCTATTGTACTATGCGGGGATTTGAGATTTATAGTGGATTTGTGGTTATTTAGTCTTAGTTAAAGGGTGTTGATGTTTCTCCCACATATCCACTATTTCTACATTGTGTGCAGTATATATTGTATATAATGTTAGCGCTATCGCATGTTAGGTGTGGCGGATGGATTGTTATGTTTGTGTAGGGTATTTTATTTCGGTTTCCGTATATATATATATATATATATATATATATATATATATATATATATAAAATCTCAATACAGTATCTTGTATAAATCTAAGTTAATTTAAAACGGCTCCCCAAATGTTCGCCTCATCAGATGGCTCAATTCACTTATGGGCATATTTGGCTTTAAAATCAACTTAGATTTATATGGGCCCAATTTTCGTCGAAATAAATTTATTATGGGATCACTGTATTGAGTTCTTCCTTCCTTTTTTGATAAATATTGCTCTGTATATAATCTAAAAGGTTATTTTACATTGAGCTCTCTTCAGTGATTTAAAGATTCGCTGTATTTATACATACTGGATCATCAATATTAGTACAGTGGATCTTAGAAATCACATATAGAATCATCCCTTACCAAGTTTTGGATAAATCTCTTATATATATATATATATATATATATATATATATATATATATACTAGCAAATATATGCACCCTCCGGGTGCAAATATTTAAGTTTTAATGTAATAAAATATTGTATTAAATTAGAAAGGCTAATGAAACTATATAAGAATACAGATAAAAAGATTTGAAACAGAGGGCAGGTATAATAAAAGATTTGAAACAGAGGGAGTATAATAAAAAATGGAACCACTGAAACTTACTCTTCCATCACCCTCGTCTTTCATTGTTATTTTTTCTAATTTAAGTATTTAGTTAAAGAGGAAGTAAAGAATAAAATGACAGTTATTTTATCTTGTTAATGGATTTCATTTAAGATTCGTTGAAGAGATTTTTGCTTATATTCATTAAAATAAAACCAAACAGTTAGAAATCCATAACACTGAGCACATGTTTATTAAATTCGATTTTTTAATATTAATATGCAAATTAGCCTTCCCGTTCACAATGTAAACCGCTATTTTGTTGTATATATAAATATAATTGCATGTTGTCAGTATGTAGACATAGTTACAGTATTAATAATGTAAGACAATTTTATTAATAATTGAGGTTTAGATAAAAATAAAATCATGGAGAATGTGATGTCAATAACTAAGAGAATTGTGACTTGAGTAAGAATATAGTTTCGGTTACAGACAGAAAAACACACAATCTCCATTATAATAAGATATATATATATATATTGTTATATAAAATCTAACCAAACTTAAAGGACGAGAAAAATCAATAGAACTGTGTCTAAAGAAATATGTCTCTGCCTTTAAACAACTCCAGTGAAAGTTTGCTCTTTGAAAATTGCTTCTGGTCAGTTAATACAAATTTTACAAAATTGAAGTAATTTCGTTGGTGCAGAGTTGTCAATACAACAAAGGAATATACGAAGAGGTTTCACCCAATCTACCATTTCCAAGATGTTGTTAGCATTCTTCCATCTGCGAAAGACGATGGAGTTGTGTAAAAAAAAAAAAAAAAAAGTTTTGATATGGAGCATGTGATATTGCCCAAGCAGCAGATTCTCCTCTCACACTGTCTCTGTGGTCCAAAGAAAAGTTAAGAGACCAATGCAGTTTGGCAACGGCCGTGTCGCAGGAGTTGCTGTTTAGCGCTGAAGTTCAGCGTTATGTTCATAGGGACTCCAGCTCCAGTTTTGTTTTCGGGGTTTACTCCCATCAGATTAATTAACGTATTCTAATTTAGAAAGTTACGCTTTATGAATTCAAATTTGGTCATAATGTCATGAAACACCCCAAAAAAGTTGTGCAAAAGGTGAAGGCACAGTCCATTGAAGGAATTTAAAAATGTGTTTGAAAAACTGAGGTAAAAATGTCTTGGGTATGACGTTAAACTGCATCTAGTGGTGATGTTTTAATTCTGGAGATCTGGAGGGAGTACCTCTTCATCGCCATTACTCCCAGGTCTACTCTGATCTGATGTTGTAGTACCTGTGAGGGTCCAATCTATAGGTCAGATAAATAAAAAAGGAATTCAAAAATGTGTTTGAAAAACTGTGTTAAAAATTGAATACCCACCAAGAATGAATAAACAAACACGGATTCGGCATAAAATAGCCCACGGTTGTCATGCCGTAAAATCCAACCAACCAACGAATTAAATTAATACATTTCATAGAAATATGTCAAAACATTTGACCGTCTATAAAAAGCAAAGGGTGGCCTTAAGTCAAATCAGCCAGACAGCGAGGGAGTCTATCCCCTTTTCACTAGCACTAGACCAGGGAGATTGTTTTTGCATCTGTGGTGGAGCGCCACACGTATCATGAGCTCTCACTTTTCGATCATAATGTCATACCCCAAAAGTTGTGCAAAAGGTGAAGGCACAGTCTATCATACAGAAGGTTACAGAAACTTTGCATGAATTGCAAGAACCTTAATTGTCAAGAAAAATGGGCCTAAAACCGTGGATTCCAACACCATGCTCCAAGCTAAAGAGACAATTCAGTGAGTAGCACTCTGAGAGTATCAGGCAAGCTTGGCATCTCACAGTGCAATGTAGTTCATCACCTTCACAACCTCGACAGAAAAGCACCAGGAGCTGATGAATGTGTTTGCCTCACATTACAAAAATATTGCTAAACTTTTGACTCGTACTAGTATTTCTATAAAGAGAACCAAATAAGTCTGCTAGTATCATACTATCTTATTATAATGGAGAATCGATGTCTGTCTGTCTCTAAATGAAACTACTTCACTACTTACGCGACACTACCCTCAGGTATTACGTAAGTCGTCATATTATCTCATATATACTAGCGCTAGACCACATCTGAGGTGGAGCGTCACACCTATATCAGCTCATTATTATACTCATATTGTATTTTGTGATTTCTATCTACCGACTGAGCTAATTCACAATCACTAATACATAGAATAATCTTATTTATTAACGATGTCTCAATGAAAATCTAAGTTAGATTTGCCACAAAACAGTCCATGTTATTAGTACATCTAAAACCCTGCAATATGTCTAATATAACAGTACGAAATAAAGGTTTCTATAATATATTCTATGGTTAATGAGCTTACTGGTTAAAAAACGGGTTTAATATAATTACTTGGTATTATTGATTTCTGATATTATTGTTCTATTCATTCAATCTGTTTTCCAACGTATTAAAATCAATCCTAGGAATGATTTTATATAAAATCTACTTAAGAAATAATTAAAATAAGTGTAATCTTTTTATTTGCATTCTTATTTGACTTTGTTAGTCTTCCTAATTCAAAATATTTCCTTACATTAAAACATTAAAACATATATAATTACCCTCTTGGAATCTCCTTAGTCTAGCGCTAGTGAAAAGCGAATAGACTCCATCATTGTCTGTCTGATACCGACTTTAGGCCACTCCGACGACTTTACTTTACTTACTCCTCAGTGGATGGAACACTCACCAAGGATCACAAGGTTCCTGGTTCAATACCGGTCTCCGCCAACTCAGCGCGTGTGTGGCACAAACTGAGTAATCTGTTGTGTGGTAAAGTGGGTAGCTGACGGTAGCAAAAACAATCTGCCTTGTCTAGCACTTACACAAGGGGATAGACTCCTTTGCTGTCAGGCTGATACCGACACTAGGCCTCTCCACCAACTTTACTTGCTGCCTCTCCGATCAATCAGCTAGTCATGTCAAGCCCTAGCATCTATATGATTGCCCGAAACCTATTGCCCTTATGGCAAGCTCCAAACCCTTTTTATCATATGGGTGCTAGAAGGCGGTGGCTAAGGGTTTTCATGTCCTGGAAATGGTGTTAAACTCTTTTTAATGATGAGATTCCAGTTCTAGAGGTCTTAGGAATGTGGAGCGCCCCTTCATCACCATTGCTCCCCGGTCCACCCTGACCCGGGTGGTAGTACCTGTTAGGATCCCACATCTGGGTTAAATGGAAAAATGTGTTTATAAAAAATGGAGTATCCATTAAAAATAGATTCATTTTAAAACTTTGTCGGCATTAAATGACCCACTGAATTTGATATGCCAAAAACAAACCAAACCAAATGTGTTTATAAAAATTGAGTATCCATTAAAAATAAATTAATTTCAAAACTTTGTCGGCATTAAATGACCCACTGAAGTTGATATGCCACAAACAAACCAAACCAAATGTGTTTATAAAAATTGAGCATCCATTAAAAATAATTAATTTCAAAACTTTGTCGGCATTAAATGACCCACTGAAGTTGATAAGCCACAAAACAAAGCGTCCATTAAATATAAATTTATTTCGAAACTTCGTATTAAATGACCACTGAACACAAAACAAACCAAACCAACTTTACTTACTATATACTTACTTCTATTTACAAACACGCTTGCAATCAGAAATGAGAAAGTGTTATTTCTTTAAATTACGTCGTTATTTTACTCCGCGGGCGTTAGTGATCGAATGACAAAAGGAATGCAATCACAATCGAAAATTTTCAATATTACAAATCTGTTTTGATTGATTCTGTTCGGTGATCATCGTAGCCGGCGCCTGACTCCTCCCTCACCGCCCCGCCCCCGCCCCGCCGCTTAATACAAAAGCTCCGACTGTTGTGTCTCTCTGGAAATCGACTAGCTCCCCGACACGTCACGCTAGACGCTCCAGTTCACAGGCGATTTTTCTGACAATTACTTTTCTCTTATTGGATGCAACAACGATTTATTGCAATAATGTGTCAATATTTGAACTTTCATTTCCAAGGTTCGCAAATGGGGCTGGCATCAAATGTTTGCTTGGTCGGCCTTTCACTGGCAGTTGATTTGGGTTTTGTTTTTCTTTGTTTGTTTGTCTTCTTTTTTTTTTTTCCAAATGTGTTTTTACGTTTCCTGTCTACGTTTGGTTGGTTATTCCGTTTTCGTATTTACTTGCTAGTTTACACTGAGCCAGCGAAGACATTTAACTTTGACCTTCGTCGCACCAAACAAAATTCACTACCTCATACGTGGTTGACATATGGCTTTTATTTGATTGTTTTTGTTTTTTTTGTTTTTTTTTTTTTCAGTTTTTGTTTGCGTTTCTTTGTTCAATTGTATCACAATTGAAAGAGGGCGTTCTGTTTATCGAGATTGAAACGACAGCGTAATTTGATTTGTGAATATATATATATATATATATATATATATATATATATATATATATATATATATATATATTATTATTATTATTATTATTATTATTATTATTATCTATACATTTAATAGCTGATTCATGACCGTCGGTTTCAAACATTATATGCTTGCCCCCAGAACAATCGCCTAGTAAATGACATCCAAATGAATATGTTATGCTCTTACAACTGTAATCGAGCACTATATTTTCCTTCCTCCAACTTAAAAATCTCTCTCTCTTTCTCTCTCTCTCTCTCTCTCATATATATATATATATATATATATATATATATATATATATATATATGTTTAAACTCTACTGACGATTCTTGTCGGACGAGTTTTTGTTCGTCCTTTCTAACTGTCTGGACATCTTTGTCTGTTGGTGTAGCAATCCACCAAAGGTTTCTTCACGGGCGTTTTCGGCATGTCTATCCGCCATCTTCAGGTGTGATGGAATGTTCAGGTGTCAAATAGCGAATGAATTCGATATAGCATGATAGAGATACACTTATTTTTATATATATATATATATATTATATATATATATATATATATATATATATATATATTATATATACCGACCTTCAGCACGAGCTGGATACAACGCAAGGTCAGTTTTTTAAACGGAGTTTTACTGATATAAATTCAGAGTATTCTTTCTCCTAGATGCTTTCCTAGCCAATGTTAAAGATCCTAGTTTACCCTACTATTTACCCATAGCTGAAGAGAGAGTAGTTGGATGCATACCTTTCCCAAAGGTAATAGCTATAAATGAAATGCAAACAGCTTCATCCAGAATTTGAACTCGGATCGACGTGTCAATTCCTATGACTCTAACCTGACGAGCAAAGACTATTACCTTTGACCTTCGTCGCATTAAACAAATTCACAGCCTCATATCTGGTTGATATCTGGCTTTTTTTTTTTTTTTTTTTTTTCATTTCCTTGTTCAATATTATCACAATTGAAAGAGACATTCTGTTTATCGAAATTGAAACAGCAGCATCATTGATTCGGAAAGATATAGGATTTGGATTTAGTGTTTTTTTACCCCAGCGTTTAAAGAATGATTTTCTGTAATGAAACTATGGTAAATTATTAACGTCTACCCATAGAGTCATGCCAAAAGAAAAAGAAAACAAGCAAATTGATAGTATCAAAGACGTTTATATTGTGCAATTTAAGGGTTTCTAAAACATATCCTTTTTTGCCGTTAATAATCTTATAATGTAACAAGTGTAAATGTACATTAACTCTTAACATCCTGTTGAGAATTTTCAAAGTTCAGAGCATTCCTATGAGGATTTATCAAAAAATGGCTCAAAATGATCTTTGCATCTAAAGTTACCTGTTATTTCCCTTAAATCAAAGACTTCTAAATATGTTTAATATTACATTTAAACAAAGTCTATTATTGAGATGGATTAGGAAAACGAAGGAGACTTCTGGCCAGGTGGAATGAGGTGGTATAGGACTTTAAGAGTTAAACACTTACTTACCGTTGAATATCTGGTACGGTAGATTTCTTGTCATATGTTTTAGATTTTTCTAATGTGTTCCTGTTATATAAACCGTGGGTAGTCTACGAATAATGTAAGTAAATGTAAGTCGTCGGGCGCCTAATGTCTATCAGCTATGCAGCGAGGGAGTCTATCCCATTTTAACTAGCGCTAGACCAAGGAGATTATTTTAGCGTCTGAGATAGAGCGCCACACCTACCATCAGCTCCTTACTTTACCGCACAGATCCCTGTGCTAATCATACGCTGAGTTGGCGAGGGCCGGCATCGAACTAGGAACCTTGTGGTTTCTAGCCGAACGCTCTACCTACTGAGCTAACCTGGCCCCCTTATAATGTATGTAACTGTTGTTAAATGGTGAATTGCCGTTGAAAAAAGTTATTAGCGGCAGTTTAACCTTCTTTGACCCGAATGCTTATTGACTAAAGAGGACATGAGAACGGAAGCAGATGTATGGGACCTTTGCTCCCAAGATTCCAGCTTCTCACTCACTGCGGTAGAAAACTTTTGGGCTAGGGTTTTTGTTATAAAGGATAGTCTTATAAAACAAAGTACGTCTTGATTATTTATTACAAACCAAAAAATAAGCACAGACGACCAGCCCAAAAGAAAGAAAGAAAAATCAGCCCACATGGAAAATGGCAAGTGACAAAGGAAGAACAAGGAAGAGCCCATCTTTTCTCATCTCTACTCACTCCGAATTATATACCCGATGTAAACGTCTACATAACAGTCGTTCGTGTTTGTTTGTTGGGAAGGATGCTGCTACGTTCTTTTGAATAGCTGCTAAGTGGCAGGTGACGTCTGGCGAATTCTGCGTTAGGGCCTTTAGCCTTTCCTTGTTCCGGTTGCACCTTCTTCCGGTTTCACAGTATAAGGGGGGATAACCCATACTTTTTATAAATGGTTTTCTAGCTGATTTATTGATGTTTTGCAAGTAAAAGGATCAAGACTGTTCCTGCTACAAACAACGTAAACGTGAGACAGTCATTCGAGAGTTGCAGAAATTAAGAAGGAATTGTTGACGTAACATGACAAAAAGTCTCATACATTGAGCATTCCGTGCTGGTTGCAACTTATGTTCAGTTTAATAGTTTATTTGTTTCTTTTTACAGTTATGGGTAAATTCACCGATGGCAAATTCCATCGCATCAAATGCTCCTCTCTCCAGGTAAATTTCGCCAAAGATATTTTCCACTAGTGAAAATACAGCTCAAGTCAATTTCCGCCGATGAATAAATGATGTATTGTTATATTTCAATTTTTTTATTTGTATATTACATAACATATTACATATATATATATATATATATATTATATATATATATATATATATATATATATATATATATATATATATATATATATACACTTTTTAAAAATCTATTTTATTTTTATTTTTCCTTTCAACATATCATCGCAATAAATTTCATTTTCAACATACACACACGCACACACACACACACACACACATATATATATATATATATATATATATATATATATAGAGAGAGAGAGAGAGAGAGAGAGAGAGAGAGAGAGAGAGAATAGATAGTACAGCCATACACACACACAGACACACACATACACACTCACACACAATATATATATTATATATATATATATATATATATATATATATATATATATATATATATATATATATATATATATATATATATATATATATATATATATATATATATATATATATATATATATATACTGGGTCCAACCGACAAAAGAAAAAAAAAAGAAAATATAAATACCCGCAAAATGGATTGTATTTTTTTTGTTATTTTTTTACATCTGCTACACGTGTTTCAGATTTTTTGAGATCTTCTTCAGGCGTAAATTAACCATATATATATATATATATATATTATATATATATATATATATATATATATATATGTGTGTGTGTGTGTGTGTGTGTGTGTGTGTGTGTGTGTACGTTTGTGGGCATTCGGTTGGATACACTCAATCGTCATATAATTCAGATTTTTTTATCTTACACATTAATACATAAATAATTACTTGTTTATTTTAGCCTAGACATAATAAGTGTGTGTGTTTCCTGTAGAGAATCTATATTTCCGTAACATCTATTCTGATCGATTCGTATCTGATTCCATCCGATTGCCGAATGTAATGATTGATTCAATCACAAGTCTGAAAATTCCGCACGTTCCGCTAATCATGTTCTAATTTGATTTCAATATCATTCGAAATAATCCATCGGTAATTGCATTAAACGACACCACAAGCGATACATTTTACAAGGAGATTACCAGTCAATATCCTCAGCGAATCAATTTCTTTTAATTTATTTATTTTATTCTGATTTTTTTTTAAGACTGAATATTAAATATGCAATTTAATTTCTGTTTTTTTTTTTTTTTTTGTTTTTGTTTTTTTGAGAATAACAATTTACAAAATATTGTAAAAATAATTATTCCCGCCACGGGCGAATATTTTAATCTTATTTTGAATGTGATTTTCGATAATTTTCTGTCGTCTGATTAATGCCATTTTTGTCAAATATATCTGCAAGTCAAAGATGTTTCATTTTGCTTTCAAACAAGCGTTTAAAATCACACACACACACACACACACACACACACACACACACACACAGAAACAAACATACACCCACACACACAAACGGATGGAGCATTTTCAGGTGGTCTTTACACACACGTATATATATGTGTGTGTGTGTGTGTGTGTGTGTACATTTATGAGTTAAAATCTCTGTCCCAGTCTGTAGGTGCTGATAGTCGAGTGTTTAGGAAGCCTGACTGTTGATAAATCAATCAGGATTCCACCCCGACTGGAGGTAGCCTGCTAATGTCTAGCCTCACTGAAGAGACGTGATTCGTCTTGTTTGTGTTTTTTTTAATTGCTAATTTGCTTTTTATTATTCTTTTTTATAATTTGTAATTTTTTTTTTTTTTCATTTTGAATAATTTTTTATACATACAGATGATAAGCTAATTATTTTAAGTTAATTATTATTCTATGTTACTGCTGCCCCAGATCGAGATTGAACCTGCAGTCTTGAGATAACTGTCACTTAGAACAGTCTTAACCTAACTCCTTTATCCACTAGGCTATGAGTCAAAATTCAGAGAAAAGGTAATAACTTCCGTAATAATTATTTCATCTATTGGGTCTGTCCAAAAAAATCTGTTTATGGTCATTTCCTCTTCAGGTCTTGGATAATCTACAAATCTCACATATGCTAATCGAATGACATCATTATATATTAAGGTAGCTTCAAGTTAAAAGGCAAACTGTTTTTCTTGATATTCATGAATACAAACTGTTGTATTATTTTAGTATATAAGGTGTGTTTGAAACTGCCACTTAAACATAGTCACGTGGATTAAACACAGCCAATCAACAACTCGAATACGGGGTTAGTTAACTATTTAATCGTCGATATAGAAAGCCGTTCATTTGCACGTTATTCAACATTGACGAACGGACCTGCAAACAACGACTTGTCAACGCAAGGATCATACCCAACACTAAAGGACACCAAGGAACAACCAAATGTTTCTTCACTAAAGATCGCGCTCAACTTAACACAAGGGATCACACAATACTTACCTAATGTACCCGGCCTCGGTTGGGGGTCCAGTGTGCTTCGGCCACTGGACCGGTAAAGTACAATTAATAGCGTCAATCCCAGGGGACTTTCCTCCCAGGCAACACCTCTCCCCTTGATTTAAAGGGGCAGGTCTGGGTTTATTGCCCAGCGCCTGAGGCGCCCCCCTTGAGGGGGAATGCCGAAGGGATCGACGCAATTTTTGTTCTTTCCCACCCATGAGTTTCGGCTTGTGGATGGGCTCATGTTAAAACGAGGCCACGTGCCCAGCCCATACAAGTGGGGTATGAGGCAAATACCCTTAACACAAGGGCTCTCCACTGTAATGTGCTCTCACTTGAAGCTTTTAAACCACCCTGATTGCTGATACACCCTAAAATTTCATTAGAACTACTAAGGAATGAAAACTGTGATCA
>CM042138.1:8935032-8955032 GCA_023376005.1 Doryteuthis pealeii | reverse complement strand
TTGCATATGTAAGATAAAAAGAATAATTTTTTTCTGAAAAGGTGTATCATAAAAGTATCGAGATTGAAGCTGTATTGACCAAGACAGAAATGAACAATTAACGTTAATTTTTCAACATAAAGTTTGTATCATGAAAGTAGAAAAAATTTCGATATTTTTTTACACACCTTTAATATATATATATATATATATATATATATATATATATATATATATATATATATATATACATGTTAGTTTGCCAACATTAAACGATGTTAATGTTAGCCAACATTAAACGATGTTTTATATGAAACCCTAATCAGAGCATTGTCAATAGGTGATGCTGAATCGTCCAAATGATATTCAATTAAAATATGAAAATACAAATGAGAAAAATCTTAGCATTCTATTTCAGGTAGTACCGTTCTGTTTCAAACATATGTGACGTAATTAGTGTTCAAAATGATTCTAGAAAGTGAAAGGTATTTTCTAAACACACACACACACACACACACACACACACACACACACACACAATCTCTCTCTCTCTCTCTCTCTCTCTCTCTATCTATCTATCTATCTATCTATCTATCATTCTCTCTCTCACTTTCTCAATATATATACATAGTGGGCTCTTTCACATTGGTTAGACAACCAGCCTAGGAGAAGGACATTCTGAAATTAAACCAGTTAAAGTTCGCTTAAGAAATTGGTCCTGTGTCACATACTGCTCGTGCAGAGAGGTTGGTATATATATTTACTAATATGACGACGCTAATTTTATTTGCCGCCTTCACGGTCGGATATATCAACCACACCACACACCACACACACAACACAAACATCCCACAAACCACCCAACACACCCACAACATCACACTCACCAAGACCCCAATACACAAACACAAAACATACATACCCCCACCACACCATATCCAACCACCACACAAACACCAACCACACACCACACAAAACAACACCCCCCACAACACACACAACCAAACCAACCACTCCCACACCCAAACACACACACAACAAAACATCAAAAACACCACAATAACACCCAAACCAAACGCACAGACAAAAAACACCAATCACCCACCAACACTCACCCACCCATACCACCAAACTAAAAACCACCAACCCAACACAATCCAACCAAATACCACTCACCCGACAACCAACCACACTACCCCCAAATAAAACAAACACACCACCAAAAACCACACACCCCACCACACACACAAACAACCCCCACCACAACACACAACCACACACACTCAACAACAACCCACCACACACAACAAACCCCACACCTCCAACCACCACCTCACCACCCACCACCACCCCAGCACTAACACACAACACCATCCCAGCAACCCCACACCCACCATACCCACAACACCCCAACCACCACCAACACCACCTCCCAAACATACCCTCACACAAAACACACCCCAACATACAATCAATCAGACAACACAAAACCACGACCACACCAACAACCCAAACAAAACACAACCCTGCGCCCCCACACACAGACACCCACCCCACAACCCAACAAAAACCGAAACACACAACACACCCAAACCACACACAAACATCACTCCCCCGCCCACACAACAACCAAATACCAACACACCCCACCCACCCACGCCCCAACCAACCTAACCAAACACACCCAAACCACAACCAACCAACACCCTAACTGCAATCACACAACCAACGTACTGAAATCACGTAGACCCGCCAACCCGAACACACACACCAACCAAAAGCACTACACTACCAACACCCACCAACCACCACACACAACCATAACCAAACCCACCCCACACAACCAACATACACCAAACCCACACAACCCCCCCCACACCAACCAACACACGCAGAGAAACCCACACACACTCGCCCCTACCCGCACCGCACAACCTCATCATCACACTCGACCACCACCAAAACACACCCCCACGACCAACATTACCATCCACACAAACCAGAGACGCTCAAAAACCCCCACCCACCCACACTCCCCACCACAACACCACACACAAAACAACCACCAATACCATAACCAACAATACACTCGCCCACCCACACACAAAACCACGCCCAGCCAACAACACAAAACCTACCACCCCACAACCAAACACACAAAACCAACACCCCACTAACATAACCCACCAACCCTCAACTCATCAAACCCAACTCCACCCAGCGCAACAAAACAATACCTCCCTCACATCAACAACATCCACACCATCCAACCTACAATACCATAACATCCCATCACAAAAACCGCAAAACACTCACCACCAAACCTACACAAGCACCCACACCAACACCCACCCAACACCCCCAACAACTCCACAAACCACACACCAACACACCCAAGCAACACCCACCCACACACCACACAATAACAACCAACACAATTCCCAACCCACAAACCAAACCCATCAACACACCACACCCCCTAAACAACCTAACCTGAAAAACAACTCCCAAATCCTAAGTCAAACCCAAACGCGAACACCCCCAACACAGAACACATGACCCAACCCTCAGACCCACACACCCGACTCAACCTACCAAAAAACGAACTAAAACTCAACCATACACCAACAATCACACCCACTACCCCCACAAACAACCCAAGACCGCTCATGCAACAACTCACACACGTCAAACAACCCTCAAAAAAAACACTTAAACATACTAACCCCACCTACCAACACACACCAACCCATCCCCAATCCACAGCTCTCCAAACCCACCCCACCCCCCCCCACACCACAAACCACAACACACCACACCCAGTAAACACACAACCAAACATAATAACCAACAAATAAACACACCCCAACTCCACAACACTACACCACCAACAACATACCGCCTCACTCCAACCCACTCAAACCATACACTAACATAACACAACTCACCCAAATCACCACAACTAACAACACTACACCACCGTACACACCACATAACAAACCCACTCACACCTCATCACCTCCACGAACACATAACATATACATATCACCCAAAAAACCCACACACGACATCCTTAATAGACGCTCCGACACAACCACAACCACCATCTCAAACCAACACAATACTCACACCAACCCACAACACACACTAAATCAATCCAACGACACAAACATCTCCACACACAAACCCACTAACTACACACTCACCCACCCTCAAACACCTCACATCACCCACCAACACCCAACCACTCACTCCCGACGCCATTCACCAACTACACACTCCACATACAAAACTCACTCATCCCACTAACAAACCACTACACTAACACCAATATAATCACACCCAGCCACAAAGCAACCCAACCACGCCGCCAATCACACACTCATCAACTCATAACAGATTAACACGCCCACCAGATATACAACAAACCACTCACTCCAATCTATAGTACGCTACTCATCATAGAGCGATCTCATAAACACCTCACACACAATCAAAATATCACAACACACATACGTAACAATACTAACCGACACACACACAAACCACAAAAAATAAATAACACCATACACAATCACATACCAATCCAATAATCATACACAATCTGAAGCATTCATAACACATATCCCCTCTACCAACACATTACACCTACAATACCACTAACCACACAACACAACAACTACACCTCACCCCACTCTACCCACCACAACACCACCCCCACGACACCACCACAAGACGACACACCACCTCTACAACACCACGCGCAACAACCACAACAATAAAACAACTACAATCACCCTCAGCGAGAGACTCCTTCCGACAGCGACTAGACATATTATACACGACACAATCGCCACGCAATACACCACACAATATCAAGATCACGACCTGCCAAAGAGATACCCTGCGTCATCACATCTACACATAAAAACTCTCCACAAAAACATAGACTCATTTCTCAACAACGCAACCATACATATCAAGAAGCGCACGCCCTAAATCATCAATATACACTCACACCCCAAGCCATAAAAATTCCGCAACGCTCTCTAAACACATAATGAGATTTAAAGAATGTGACGAATAAAATACCTCAATCACAGACGTTATCTATACTTCATTCATTCTTCATAAACTTTCGCACACAATGGTTCATCTTACCCTGCTATTCCATAGAGCGCCTTATATTCCTCAATTACGCGCAACACTCTGCACCCATCTCATCTACCCTGTCACACTTACGAACTACATTCTTCTACACACTACCATCTCTCAACCCCGCGCACAACCACGACACTTCGAATCATCATACACACTAATAGAGCAAAACACAGATCAACAACCCCGCTAACTCCCACCCAAATCATCATACTGCACCACCACAAGAAACAACAGAGATCGACCAGCATCAAGTACCAAACAGATTACGATCGCTCAGCTAACTCCACACGAGCGCCACAAAAATCAACACACCAATCAACAACAACCAGACTATTATCACATTATCACACACAATAAATCTACACACAATAAGGCACCTCCTCGACCAGAGTACAACACACCACACCACCAAAACATCCGGCATCCACCAAACAACCCACACCAAAGCTCAATTACCAATACAACTACATTTCACTCCTCCACACTCATACCATCGAACTCACAATCACCTAAAACTCTCAACCAATGCACCTAACGCGTATACTTACATGAGAGACAACCAAAACCAATACCGTTCCACACTTAAACCTTCATTCTATATTACCCACGCACTAATCACACCAACAAAGCACAAACAGCAGACCACACACCGACACAACACATCAAACACACAAAACAACCCACACAATCACAAGCAGAACGCGTCTACCAAGAGTCCATATAAACAAAACACCCGCCAATCAGACACATACACTAAACCTTATCACCTAAGATAGAAATCGAAGAATGCAACCTTAGACGACAAACATTATCCTCAGAATACAAGGTGTGTCAAACAGTACAAAGTTTAAAGCATGTTATTTACTTCAAGATAAGAAATGAAGAATGAATGGAAACATTAATTTCTTTTCAGAAAAGGTGTGTCAAAAAGTACCAAAAATATCGATACATTCTATTTGACACACCTCTGCACATCATGTATACCACAATTACATCAGAAATAGCTTTAAATGTTATACGATTAAATCTATTCAAAGAAAACGACAATTGGCTTCAACCATGTCCTCAGGACGACTTCGGAATCTCCTGCAAGTGTGTCCGATGGTCTCCTTCTTTAAATTGGTAAATGCTGTCGTTATCCTTGGCTTCAGTTCATCTTTTGTTGATGCACGGGTTCCGTTCTGGTCCCTCGCTCACACTCGCCCTGAGACGTTAAAAATGTCAAAGGGGAATTGAAAACTGCTGTGTGATTTAGGCCAGCACCCACACGGCCCTGTCATTCAAGGCCACACCAAGCCACCCAACCGGTGATGTACTTCGGAGAACACAATTTTTCTGACACAGCTCCACACACTACATTGTTTATCTCCTAGCAACTACGTCACTCAAATCACCGAGCGATTTCTCGTCCCCACACGCACCATATCCCACCAGTAGACACGGGTTCTTCTATCCAGTCACACCTTCCCGATTCAGGGCTATCGCTTGTCCTTATATCCTTCACGGCCAGACAATCACAATCAATCAAGCGCTCCACACCGACTCACACAGCACATCCTCAAATTAACTTACCCGAAGAGACATCATCCGAGAGCGCAAACCAGAGACTCGCAACAAGCTACGGAGCCATCACACCAACTATCACCACATCCACCCACCTACTCCAACCAACACAAAACCGATGCAATAGACCAAACCAAGCTCACCAACACGTACAATAGCGCATACTTTCAAGGCGACCTACACCACCATTGAACCAACCAACACACCACCCGCGCACCCACACGCCCTACTAACGCCAAACAACACACTACACAAACTAGAACAATACCCCATCAGACAAAAACAGCTCATGATCAACCCCCACCGCACTCAACAACCACACCCCCAACCAATCCGCTAAGTTCATCTCATCGGAGACTCAGCTAAACTACCCATTCCATGCACTTTAGGAGATCCCATTCTTGAGTTCTGGTTGGAAAACCCCGCTTGTTTCCTTTAACGGCCTGATTTATCTACAAACAGAATTCATATCCAAACATAACCCGTCATTTGATGCAGTAGGCTTGCCAACCCTAACGCATCATATTAACGAATACGCGTAACACCCCTATTCGAGGTTACGGCTTATCTTGTCTGCCGTTGATCTTGCTAATTCGACGGTAATTGTAATTCTTCCACACTAGGGGGCACTAACATCCGCATTTTGCTAGTGGCCTATTCTTTTGATGGAATGAGAAATGACGAGTGTCTTCAGGCACTTTATTAAATTTAAAAATTAGAAAGATATTTGCTCTTAGATATCTTTTTTATTAAAATATAAGCATTTTTCTTAAGGTCACAATATCTTTTTAGAAGCTTCTAAAAGAAAGATTGCTGTTAGATTTTTTTTATTAGTGTTGTATCGTGGAGGTGAAATGATACACAGAAGAAACACTGAACAATAAGTTACAAAACAATTAACACACAAAGAAATAGAGGAGGGTCAAATGCGGTATAGGCTGATGCAGTAAGATCAGTCCGAATATTAATCAGCTCATTAATCCACTCTTAAAGTCCTTAATCGGAGACCATCTAAGGCTATAAGCCATGCCATCTGGTAGAGTGCTGAAGGGATTCTAGTTACTCTACAACAAAAGGTAAACACTATGAAAAGGTTTTGTATCGTCGAGGTGAAATTATACACAGAAGAAATTAAGTAATTAATATATTTATTCAACCATATAAAATATTTTTAAAAAAAACAGAACAATAAGTTACAAAACAATTAACAAGACAACTTACAAGAAATAGAGGAGGGTCACATTCCTGGCTTTTTCCATCTTATCTTGTAACACTTTCAATAATATCATAGAAACTTCTAAAGAAAGTTGCTGTTAGATTTGTTTTTATTTCTGTTGTATCATCGAGGTGAAATGATACACAGAAGAAATTGAGTGCTTGATATATTTATTCAGCACCAGTATCCGGTGCTAACGGATACATACAAAAACACTGAACAATAAGTTACAAAACAATTAACAAGACAACTTACAAGAAATAGAGGAGGGTCAAATTCCTGGCTTTTCTATCCTATTCTTTTACACTTTCAAAAGGATATCAATTTTTTTTCGGGAAACCTGTATTTCCATTGTAATTCTCAAAGTAGAAAAACAAGTCTACTCGATCAATTTATTTTCTCTGTCTAATTCTTACGATTTCTCAAAGTCTTACTAATTTCTACTTGTGACTTCAGTCTCACATGCAAATATCTTATTGATTAATGCCTTTGTTTATTCGTTCCCATATAGAAATCTTATTTATGAATCGCAGATAAAAGCAAATTCCCAGACAAACCCAAGTCATTTATCATGTATCTTTATTTTGTTTCATGGAATGTCCATAAATTTTCGCCATAACAAAGCGGATGTGTTTCTTATATAGAATTTATCTCCCAGAATCACAGTTATCTATGATTATCAGAAAAAAAATACTTAATAAAAATCAGCAGTTGTTTTAAATTTTAAAATCTGTTTTTTAATGTATACGGATCAGGCAGTAGATATTTGAATAGTTCTCACTTTAAAATTTTTTTTTTTGTTTATCATATAGACTATAGAAATATGCACCCTCCACGTGCAAGTATTTAAGTTTTAATGTAATGAAATATATTAAATCAGAAAGACTAATGAAACTAAATAAGAATGCATATAAAAGTATTTGAAACAGAGGAGGTATATTCGAAAAATAGAACAACTTTGAAACTAACTCTTCCATCATTTTCCATCACTCGCATCTTTCATTACTAAATTTTCCCAATTTAACTATTTAGTTAAAATAGGAAGTAAAGAATAAAATTACAGTTATTTCTTCTTGTTAATGGATTTCCTCCGAGATTTTTGCTTATATTTATTAAAATAAAACCAAACAATTGGATATCAATAATACTAAGCACATATTTATTAATATCAATTTTCTAATATCAATATGCAAATTAGCCTTTCGATTCGCATAGTAAACTGCTATTTTGTTGTATAAATAAATACAAATTGCATGTTATTTGTATTTGGATATGGCGAACAGTATTAATAATGTAAAACAATTTTAATAATTGAGGTTTAAATAAAAAATAAAATCATAGAGAATGTAACACAAATAACTAAGGGAATTGTGACTTCAGTAGTAATATAGTTTCGGTTACAGACAGAAAAAAACACACCATCTCCATTATAATAAGATATCCTGTATCTACGCTAAAATTAACTTCTTTTACAATAAAATAAAGGCAGATAAGAATACTGACTAACAGAATTACCTCTTTCCGCCAGGTAAGGTGATGAGACATGAATCAAAACTGGTTATTTAAAGTTTTTTTGTATTAAATATTTTACTATTTCTCGGAATTGAACACATAGCCTAGTGGATAAAGAGTAAGGTTAAGACAGTTCTAAGTGACGGTTATCTTTAGACTGCAGGTTCAATCCTAGTCAGGAGCAGCAGTAACATAGAATAATAATTAACACAGCTTAACACCTGTACCCCAGCTATGGTTAACGGAATGAGAAGAGGATACCCCGGTGGACTGAATAAAGGTTTAGGTTCAAAGTTCCGTGATGGCTCCCGATTACGACAAGAAGGTTCCCGAATCCAAAAAGAAGGTTCCAGAGTCCGAGAAAGTTCCCGAGTCCAACAAGAAATACATGAAGAAGGCCGGAGGGCACTTCGGCGGAAACGTTGAACAGATAACAATGAAGATGAGGACAATAGTCTAAATAATCCAAATAATATTAATCAATTATTTTAAATTGTAAAGTTTTTAAATGCCATCCTTGGCCAGTTGAAAAGGGCTTAAAGAAAGTCCTGTGTTATGGAATCCTTTGGTGATCGTATAAGTCCTATCTTGCGTATTGGTAAAGGTCCAGTGATTTAATTCTATGCCCGTCATCAAAGAACGCTGTAGTAATTATGTCCAGTAGGGTCGGTTAAGTATTGTATCAGCCTCGGAGTACTGCCAGTGATTGGCCAAGGAATAGATCACATGATCTAGCCTAGTCTATGAGTATGGGCGACGATCTAGCACACACCTCATATACCAAAGAAATCTCAACATAAATGGTTAATAAGTAAAGTAGGCGGATTGGCCTATTTTCATTAACAGCAGGACAGTAAGGGAGTCTATATTCTTTTCTCTAGCGCTTGACAAAGGATGTTGTTTTTGCTTCGTGACATCAGCTCTGCCACTTTACCGCTGATAATCTGTGCAACTCAATAGACTAAGGATCGGGCTCTGCTTAAAACAAAGGATCTCCGCTGGACAATGCTATTGCTTGAAGCCCAAAGGATGGCCACAAAAATCGTAAAACACTTCCTGGCTGACTGGCACCTGTTCACTGAATGAGTTCACCCTTGGCAGGATAAGTGGATGTCTTTTATGTCCAGTCACGTACCCACAATGCATTTGTACTATCCTATAAGAAGAAACATAACCTACCCTGAGGCCTCTTCATTTGTCAGTATGCTACACCACCACACGTTTCACTCATTTTGCAAGCGAGACAGGTTCGCGCCCGCTTTGCTCCACAGTTTAAGTCTCCCCTTTCGCTACAGAAACTTAAAATAAGTAGTTTTAATTCATCTCTCAACATCTTTTAAATAATGAGATGTGATAGTCGACATCGAAAGAATGACGACATTGAAAGATGTTAGTAAGAGAAAAAAAAAACGGAATTTAATCGACGTTTGAGGGCTGAAATAGACGTCACTGGCCTTCGCTTTTAATTGGCCGAGCCGGGGGAAGTGTGTGAGGAGTGAATATGACAGTGATAAAGTGATGTAGCAAAATGGGGGAGGGGGTATGAGTGTAACACTGACGGTTAAATTAGTACGAATTTTTTTTGCAAAAGTATGTGTTAGATGAGAATGGAAAAGTTTAAGGATTAATCATCATTGTCACATAGCATTGTTTCTATTGGACGAGCCGTGAGACGCGGAGAAGTGGAAGAGAGTAGGAGTGAGAGGTGAGAATGTAAGATGAGTCGGACACGATGAGCTGAGAGAGCAAGACCTTGGCTTCTGCTCTCGGCTGTTGTGACTAGGGGAAAATAAAAAAGATGTCCCCCAGCTCCCCATTTGGTTTTCATACTCCAATCGTCAAGGAATAATCATCCAACTCGAGCATTGACTCTGCAACTAAGATTCCAGCCTCTCCAATGTAGACTCGGGCCAGAGATATGTATACAACAAGTCTTGCTGAATCTTTTGGAGGAGACGGACGGGTGGACTCTGGGTTGAGTATTTGAAAATGACAGACGAAATATGAGAGGTCACAGTATGGAATTATGTGAGAGAGCAAGATATGGATTTGTTTCAATAATAATTATCGTATTGGGTCGATAATAACCCGTACCAAAAAGCCCGTTTTTATTCCAGGTATGTTATTCCTATAGCTGAATCAGAGCCATCATTTCTAAAAGCTAAAACAATCATTCTGTTAGAGCTATTTGCCGATATAACCCGTGAAGAAAGTAGCAATTTTGTTCTTCCATAAGTGAAACGAGCGTAATTATTTGTGCACACTCACGAAACATATTGAGTAAAAGTTCATATGTTGAATTTTACCCGGCGGTTTAATGCATGATTTTCTAGGTATCTTATAAAGTCCATTAATCCAATTAAGTCGCGTAGAAAAAGGCCAAGCTAAATTTCTGGAGATGTATGGAAATTACCAATTATCTACTGTTAACTTAATGTTCAATTTTGGTAACGACCCCCGTTGTCGGAATTAAGATCTGAATTAAGACATTCGAGACGAAGAGGAAGATGCTTGTATGAAAAGAAAATACATTTTGCTGGTAATATTAACGTCAGGGGGTCGGTTTAGCTCGGTCGGTAGAGCATCAGACAATGAATCGCAAGGTTTCCGGGTTCGATACCGGTCATCGCCTACTCAGTGCACGAGGAGTACATCTTGGGTAATCTGATCTGTGTGGTAAAACATCTGAGAGCTGACGGTTGGTGTGATGCTCCACGTCAGCAAAATAATCTTCCTGTTACAGAGTTTATGGAAAGGGAATAGACTCCCTTGCTCTCCGGCTGATACCGACAATAGGCCACTCAGCACATTTTACTACTTTATAAATGTCAATCATCACCATTATTATCATGACCATGAAGGCGTATCAAGAGCATGGATCTCCATGATTCTTGCTCGCCATCCGTCCCTAGTGACCATCACTCTTGGAAGGTTCTCTGTGCAGCATCCAGTAAAATAAAAATATAATTGAAAAGTACAGTTTAAGTTAATTGGCAGATGTTGCTGACCTCTTCTCTCATTGGCCAGACTGAACCTGAGAAAGTTAGAAAATCATTTTTTATTTGGTGACGAAACGGGACGGATGCAAGATTGCGTTTCCCTTTCAAAGAATCCTTTATCCACGGATGTGTGTAACTTGGGACTCTAAAGAAAAACAGCATTGTCTTGTGTTCATTAATTAAAAACTAACAACGACACAAGATAAATAACCCAATAAATCCAAAGAAAAAAACAAAGAAAGAAGATCAAGAAAAAGCTAGATCCAAGATCTAGAATAAGAACAGTAAATCCATATAGAGTCAGCTACCCAGGCCAGAATCAACAGATATAAACACAGCTTAGAACCAGCTCAGAAGAATAACTATAACATAAAATAAGTTCATAAGTATATTATGTGGCATAAACATACGTGAGTATGTAACACTAAAGGTTGATCACAGTACAGTAACCAATTGGATCAATACATTCATTTCGGGCTGCTAGACCCTCAACGATCAAACAAGGTCAGGTAGACCTACAGCTATGGTCTCCGAGGTCGAGTCCCAGGCCCTAGAGGTAAATCGGCGTATTAGTACTCGATGATATCAGGCGTGCTCGGCATCTGACAATCCATTGTGGTTCGTCTCCTTCACGACCTAAACAAAAGCATTTGGAGCACCGAGTTGCCTTACATTGCTAAGATATTGCCAAACGCTTGAATCACCTTTGTATATTCATATGTTCAAATAAAGAAAACGAAAAATAGCGATGGGAACTGTTATATTTAGATATATTGTTTTATATTTTGATATCCTCGTAAGATCCCCCACCAATGAGGCAACCTGTTGCCTATGGTTGCGACCTGTGAGGCTTAAGGACGGAAGCCTGGTGGTTGAACCGTCTATGACAGGCAACACTCCAGATAGATAGAAAAGAAAAATAAATAATGAAGAAGGAAGAAATAGAAAAAAAGAAAAAAAAATAGAAACAAATGAACATAAAGACGAAAAGGAAGGAAGAATGAATGAAATGAAAGAAAAAGGCAAGGAAAAAAGAAGATAGAAAGAAAGAAATACAGAGGAAGGGAGGAATAGAAATAAAGGAAATATGTAAAAAAAAAAGAAAAATAGAAAAAAGACAAGAAGAAGAAGAAGAAGAAGAAGAAGAAGAAGAAGAAGAAGAAGAAGAAGAAGAAGAAGAGGAGGAGGAGGAGTATATAACAGAGTATGAATAAAGAAGCAGGAAAAAGCAGAAAGGAAACAGTAAAAGAATGAGGAAAAAGAAAAGAAAAAATCAAAAAGCAGGAAGATGAGACGAAATAAGCAGAAATAAGTAGAAGAAAAAGAAAGAAAAAAGAAGAAAGCGAAGAAGAAAAAAGAGAAGATAGAAATGAATAGAGAAAGAAGAAGGAAGGAGTAGAAAGAAATAAAAAAGAAAGAAGAAATGAGCAAATAGAAAAGAAGGAAGGAAGGAGCAGAAAGGAAAATGTCGTAAAAAATAACGAAGAAAGAAAAGAAGAAAGAAGAGAAGTTAGAAAAGAAAAAAAGAATAAAACAGACAGAAAGGAAGAAATAAAAAAAGTAGAATGACATAGAAAGAAATTTAAAAAAAGTAAGAATTAATGAACAGAAAGAAATAGAAAATGAAGGAGGGAGAAATGACGAAAGAAGCAGGAAGAGGTAGAAAGAAAGGAAAGTGTTGGGAAAAAGAAGAAAGAAAGAAGAAAATAAAGGAGCAACTAGAAAGGAATAAATAAACAAAGAAGAAGTAGAAAGAAAGAAAGAAAGAAAAAAGAAAGAAAGAAAGAAATCCTAAATGAGGAAAAAGAAAAGGAAGGAAAAAAAAGAAAGAGAAGACCCCAGAATGAATGAAGTTAGAAGGAATAGAGAAGAGACAAATATAAACGAAACATTTTTTCAGTAAAAGGAAATTTTAAACGTGGAGATGACTAACATTATTTTTTATATAAATGTCCCTTAAATGAATGATTGATGGGAAGGATTAAAGAAGGGAATAAAATTTAAAGAGAAAAAGAAGGAATGAAAATATCTTTCAATGAGAAAATATTAAAATTAAGAAACAACATTTTTGATAAAAAAGCAGAAAATAGGATGCAAAAAAAACACTTCCTACATTGAAATAAATAAATAAATAAATAAATAAATAATAATAATAATAATAATAATAATAATAATAATAATAATAATAATAATAATATCAGATCACAGGGTGAAGATGTGTTAGAATATTTTGATATATAAGGTGTGCTGCAAGACACCACTTAAATTTATAGACTAAGCGATGTCAGGTGGGTTGAACCTCAGCCAATCAACAGCCCGAGTACGTGGCTGGTTAACTACTTAATCGCTGATACTGAGAGACGTCCATTTACAATCATTGATGAAAGACTTGAAAGACTGAAGAGCACCAAGGAACAACAAAACGATTATTTACAAAGGATCGCGCCCTGCTTAACACCAAGGATCTTCACTGGACAGCGCTCTTACTTGAAGCCTAAAGGATGGCCACTAAAATCGTAACAAAATGAAAACAATTGAAAAGATAGACAAATAACTGGACCTTGTTAACAAATGAAAAATGGTGGATTATGAGAATGGAAGTGATACCAGTTGTAGTTGCAGCACTTGGAGCGGTCAACAAAAGTTTAGAAAATAGACTAGAATAACTTGAAACCGGAACAAGGATTGAGACTATACAGGCAAAATCATTGTTGAAATCAGCTAGAATATTCCGAAGAGTCCGGGAGACCTCAGGAGACTTGTTGTCACTTAGATTCCAGTGAAGGACCATCAGTTAACGCTTTTGTGAATAACTCACTAGAAGAGAAATTAAAATAATGATAGTAACAGTAATAACCAGCAAACGCAGAATGTGTATTGACAGAGATGAGATCATAAAGCATGTATTAAGCTAATGTAGCAAAGTAACACAACGAGGATAATGTAGTCCTATATTGCGCGTGGTGTAATGGTTAAAATCATGGGAAATGGACTCGTCGCCCCGAGTTCAAATCCTGGACGTGCTAATTGCATTTCACTTAGCGCTAATACCCTTGGGAAAGGTATGAATCCTACTCTCCCTCTAGCTATGGGTAAATAGCAGGGCAGACTGGGTTCTTTAACCATGGCTAGGTAACCAGTCTAGGAGAAGGAAAACTCTGAATTTAAACCTGTTGAATTCCGCTTAAGAAATTGACCTTGTGTCGTATCCTGCTCGTGCGGAGGAGTTTGGTAAATATATATACTGGTCACGGGACAAAATGTATATATGTTATATACTCATGTTGCAGGTATATAAACAGTAGTGTTCTTCACCTGATAGAGAGAGTGAGTGGACCAATATATATAGAGAGTGACAGATAGATAGATAGATAGATAGATAGACATGTGACCTACTTGCTTCATTGTCCAGTCGCCATATTTTGTTTCCTTCTTCTTCTCTTTCTATTCCGGTCATGATCGTCTAAGATTCTTCTTTACTTCTTTGGCCGGTCAGGTTGTCTCTTCTAACTTATTGCTGCTTCATTTTCTAACTAAGGGGTTCTTTGAAGTCATGCACAATTAACCAACAAGACTTGATAATTTGACAAAGCTTTATTTTAGCCCATTTTAATTCACTGCGCGAAGTCTCAACCGAAGTAGGACACGTCTGTCCTGCCTGAGGTTTGGTTGTAAACTGGTTACCTAACTAAGTCTCACGTGACTTGCAAGATTATCACCTCTGGGGTCAGTTGGGGTCATAACTGTCCGATAGTTTTCCATCCCCTGATCTGAAAACACTGGCCCCTAAGAATTCTCGCTACAGGGTGCTGTCAAAACTTTTCGCCGCAATTATGCAACAATACAAAGTTTGGCATGGCTGGTTTGGAAAGGGGATCCACTGAGAATTATGCAAAAAATTAAAAATTGAGAGGAAGAATCGAAACCATCCAGAATACTGCACTGCTGCAATCTGCCAGAATACTCAGAAGAGTCCTGGAGACCTGAGGAGCCTTGTTGCCACTCAGACTCCAGTGAAGGGCCATCAGCTAACGCTGCTGTTAAAAACTCAAAAGGAGTGAATAATAATAATAATAATAATAATAATAATAATAATAATAATATAATAATAATAATAATAATAATAATGTCGTTCCAATTGTAATAGTAATTGCTGCCCTTGGAACGGTCCCGAGAGGTCTGTAAAATAATCTCGAAGAACTGGAAATCAGAGGAAGAATCGAGACAATCCTAACTACAGCATTGTTAAGATCGGCTAGAATACTCAGAAGAGTCCTGGAGACCATCGGCTAAGGCAGGCGTGAAAAACAATAATGGAGCACAACAACAACAACAACAATAATAATAATAATAATAATAATAATAATAATAATAAGAAGAAGAAGAAGAAGAAGAAGAAGAAGAAGAAGAAGAAGAAGAAGAAACTCGATAAAGAAGTAATAAATAAAATAAAGCATATAGGAAAAAGTAATATAGCAAAGGAAATAATTTTTAAAAAAACAAAGGTTAAAGGAAATATTTGAATAAATGATGAACGAAGAAAAGTTGAAAAGTAATAATGAATGAATGAAAGTGAAAATGAGTTTTATGAAGAGAACGGCCGACCTAGTAGAAAATGAAAAATAGAAAATGTATTAAAATAAATGATTGATTGTAGGAATTATATTATCGCCAAAAACAAATAAAACATAAAATAAAGTAATATTTTAAAAGATGCATAAAATTTAAAAAAAAACATTTTAAAAAACTGCAGTTAATTTGAAAATTCGAAAAGGAAAGAAAATAAGTGAGAGAAAGGAAGGTGAACGATCAAAGGAAGAGACAGTTGCAACTGAACAAAGAAGAATGAAATAGAAATGAAGGAGACTAAAATAATTTTAAAAAAAACATGGTGGGCATTTTGTTTTGTTTTTTTTAAAGAAGAAGAAACATGAAAAACAATGAATGCATCAAAATGGAGTAAATAGTGAATACAAAAATATAAAAAAGCATTTAAAAAGAATACCAAAATCAGACGATAAAGAAAAGCCAATAAACGTAGAAACAGGTTTTTTTAAATTTGATTAGGCGACTCTGCCAAAAAGAAGCTGTTATGTTGATGTAAAATTTCCTGTTGGAAAAACGAAAATTAAATTACGAAAATAAATTCAAACCGGAGATCTGAAAGTGAAACCCTTCAATACAAAAGCTCAATGGTCCGTGTATATATGCATGAAAATATCCCCTCTCTCTCTCTCTCTCTCTCTCTCTCTCTAATATATATATATATATATATATATATATATATATATATATTTACCAACCCCTCCGCACGAGCAGGATGCGACACAAGGTCAATTTATTAAGCGGAGTTCAACAGGTTTGAATTCAGAGTTTTCCTTCTCCTAGACTGGTTACCTAACTATGATTAAAGAGCCCACTCTGCCCTGCTATTTACCCATAGCTGGTTTCTGGCTTTTGCCTTCTTCAGGATACTGTTTCATCCCTCTGATATGTTTGTAAACAAACACATTACGGTTATGTGTTTGTAAACAAACACGTTACGGTTAAAATTATAGACGTTAACAAATTCAAAATTAAGGCTCATAAAGTTCTCTCCCTTTGATTGTTTACAAAAATAACGATTTTTATCGGAAACTAATATAAACAAAAAAAACACATATATGAAAAAAATTGTCTGTGCACATTTCACTCGTATATACATATTTTCTTCACTTTACGTTATTTTCCACGTATTTTTTGAGTTCAATCCTTATCGGGGTCTTCACTAGAAATTCTACAAATTTATTTTTTTATTTTTCATTTTTTTTATTAATATACATTTATTCTAAAATTTGATAGAAAAATTGTAATATTTCCGGATGGTAAAATCCTGTAAAATTATGTAAGTTTGTATTCTAGGGTGGTGAATGAGTTTCACTTATCCATGCGTTTAGTAAATGTTTTTTCTTGTGTGGGCATGCCTTAAATATTTCAGATTTTTTGTTCAGCTGGTTGTCTGTTGATGTTAAGGACTCCAATATTCTGAATTTTTCCGTCACACATAGATTACAGTTTTTAGAACCATTTATGCAACATTTGGGCTGGTCTAATATCTTCCACTTTATCTTGGATTGTATATTTCTTCTTTTAGCTTCCATATTTTACTCGCTAAAGAGGTCGCTTCTTTTTTCCTTTCTTCCTGAAAGTTTCATTGTGTGCGTAAAATCTTTGTTTGAAGTTGCCTTGTGTCATTCCCACCTATATATTTTGTTGGTCTTGGGATGATTATCACAGATAGGTGTAACATATATATATATATATATATATATATATATATATAATATGTGTGTGTGTGTGTGTGTGTGTGTGTGTGTGTGTCTGTGTGTGTATACATAAGATAGGTTATATATGTCTGTGTGTGTATACATAAGATAGGTTAGAATGGACTTGGGGTCAACATCACATGGTTACTGACAGTTTCTCACCTACACGATTATTCAGGCCAAGTGCACATGGTTGGAACAATTGCATGGGCGAGAAAGTATCAGCACCCAACGCCGTCAACTCTGTCCACGCTATCCTAACATAGATATAAATGCTGTATCTAGCTCTGTGCGGATACAGGATGCTGTGCAGAGGATCTCTGGGGGCAATGAATGATAGAGACGTTAGGCAATAGATTGTCATAGATATCCGTGCTACACGCTTGACATGATGATGATGATGATGATGATGATGATGATGATGATTTCTTTTCAAGAGATCAACCTTTAAGATTTCTAATGCCATCTCATCACTTATGTCAAAATGCTAAATACTTTCGTTTTGTGAAGATTTTTGTCTGAATGCCCTCATTCAAAATTAATGTTATATAATTCGTGGGTTGCCTACGAATTATGACTAATGTAGTTAGATTTTGAAATAAAATTCGTTGAAATTCAAAATTGGAGGTGGGTAGAATATCAATAGGTAATTACCTTTAGTTCACCCACTGTCTTCTGCTATTGGGAAAACGTGAGAACGCAAGATAAGTTCAGTTAGTCAGTAAGCAGTTTATTGGAAGACACCATGATGTAGACATCGTCTTCTGCTTCGTTACGGTCGCGGTTGAGAATTATGGTTGGTAATAAAAAAGATGTGATCACTCAAAAAATAAGCTCTATGTCATCTTTGTGAAATAATGGCGAACCAGCTTCTACAGACCAGCATCTTAAAGAAAGAAGGAACAAAGTCAGACCAGGATCTTTAGAAATGTCCCAGATACGCAAGAGATAGACTAAAGTACCAGCCCGTTAATCAACTACGCAAGTAATTCTTTAAAAGGTGGGAGGCATATACGAATGCCTCCCAAATTTCTCACTGTCTCATATGATCTCATCTCCCCGAGTTCAAATCCTGGACGTAGTAATTGCATTGCACTTAGTGCTAATAATCTTGGGAAAGGTATGAATCCTGTTACCCTTCCAGCTTTGGATAAATAGTAGGGCAGACTGGACTCTTTAACCTTGGTTACGCAACCGGTCTAAGAGTAGGAAAACTCTGAATTCAAACCTGTTAAAGTCCGCGCGGAGGGGTTGGTAAATAAATATATGATCACATCTCTCCATTTATATATATACCCAATGAAAGAGTTAACGTATTTGACGGCATATAGGACGCACTTTCTACCAACATTTTTAGCTCAAAAAATTGCCCTGTGTCTTATACATCGTAGGTGAAGTTAGAGACCTTCCGTAGGCCTAGACTAATCTTCTCTATGATGCTCACTAACCCAGATTACGCTCAGTACTTTTACCTACCCTAAACTCCATGCATCTTTATTTTATTGCTAGTATTGTTATAATCAAGACTGTTTTCAACAATATATGCTTAAATACACTAAAATATTTCTCTTAAATCTGACCTGCTGAAATAGGGGTGCGTCTTATATGCCTGTGTGTCTTATATGCCGTCAAATACGGTATGTAACATTTATATCATGAACTTAAATGATATTTAAGAAAAAGAAAACCTGGCGATTTTAATGTTAAGTTCAATCTACAAGACATTTTCTGCCAAGATTTCAGTTTGAAAATAGAAACCTTGAAAAGAGCAGCAACAAACTTAAACAAAGTTCATGAAATTAAAAGGATGATTTCCGTCCTTTCTTTGATTGATTAAACCTCGGGGCATTTCATGTTTAATCAAGTATAACTTTCAGAGATGCCGTTAATTAACGGAGATAATTGCATTTAGATTAGCGGTTTGAGAAGGCATGCTTATTGCATTATCTTCAGCCAAATAGGAATTATGGTCTTTCGATCACATAGAAAGAAAAAAGAGAAAGACGGAAGAGAGAAAGAAAAAGAATATAAAAAAAAAAACAGTAAAATCCGAATGTGGTCACAAGATTGAATGTCAATTCGTGATCTTTTCAAGGATTTTTAAAAAAAAGTACAAAAAGAACTATAAGTTTATATATATATATATATATATATATAATATATATATATATATATATATACTAGCAAATAAATGCACCTTCCGGGTGCAAGTATTTAAGTTTTGATGTAATGAAATATTGTATTAAATTAGAAAGGTTAATAAAA
>CM042138.1:8925032-8932532 GCA_023376005.1 Doryteuthis pealeii | reverse complement strand
GAGAGAGAGAGAGAGAGAGAGAGAGACAGAGAGACAGAGAGACAGAGAGACTGATAGAGTCATGGAAATCCGTGCCATCAGCACGATAGGATGATGATGACGATGATGATGGTGGTGATCATGGTGATGATGATGAAAAGAACAACAGAAAATCTACGAAACTATTTTCGGAAGGCGATTGACGATACGGATCGTAGATTAATTTTAGGTCAGGTGTGTGTGTGTGTCTAGATTTTCTGACAAAAGCAATTATAACCCTATGTATAAACCAGCACCCACACCACCCTCCTTTTCAATGACTCACGACATTCCCTGCCACTCTGTGAGCGAGTCTCTCTCCTCAGCAGATGAGGGCTACACTTATATCCGCTTGGTTACCGGCAGTGAACATCATTTGTTTTTACAATTGAATCTCCACTGCAGGTGTGTTCGACATTGCACTTCCTAATACTGTACTCGACGACATCAGGTTCATTTCCAGGCAATTATATTACACACCTGTTTCTGCGTTCAGCTATTTCATATCGATACATTATATATTTGCTGATATTCATAAAAAGTAATGTGTTTTTAAAGAATCACTATGAAAAGAGCGAGAAGATTAAGAAGAGATGCACATATTTTACTAGAAAGCTCATTTTTGGTGTAATTTTCATTCTAAAAAACCCGGGAACAAACACTAGTGATGACATATATATGTGAAAAGGATTTTGTCATACTTTGTAACACATAATTCATTAGAACAAAAAACATTGCAGTATTGAAATAAAGAAAAAAATTGAAATTGTATTAAGTTTCAGTTTAATACAACATAATGTAGGTCATAAATAAAATGTCGACATCTTTAAAAGATGACCTCATTTTTTTCCTTTCAAAATTAAATAAAGTTTTCTATGAAATCTATCTCCAATAAAGATATGTCCTATTTTATAATAGAATTTTAAATTAAAGTACGCACACATGAGGTCACACCAACACACACACACACACAAATATATATATATATATATATATATATATATATATATATATATATATAAAGATAATCTACTGAGTCAGACGAACCTACTATTAGTTTCGCATAAAGCTCTTCAGGGCTAAAATCTGATTTTAGCCCTGAAGAGCTTTATGCGAAACTAATAGTAGGTTCGTCTGACTCAGTAGATTATCTTTATTACTTGGCTCTACTTAGGTATCGAGCACTTTTTACAAATTAGCTTCTCCTAGCGGTTATATGAATATATATATATATCTTATATACATATATATACATATAAATTGTTTTTTCTTTTGGCCAAATACTATACCAATAGATTATTTTTTGTTGGTACGAATATCTTGGTCTTTTCTTTTTTTCAAAAATTTTTTTCTTCCTGGTTGATGTTTGGTAGTATATTTTACAATCAAACGCTCTGCCGGGTTTTTTCTCTCCGCAAGGATCTACCAACACGCTTGGTATATTATATATATATATATATATATATATATATATATATATATATATATATAAGTAAAGAAATAACAAAAGACTTAGAGATTTAGCTTGTAGCCTATTTCAGGGAGCTTAGACAAATTGTCTAACTCTCCCGATTCATCAGATGCGAATGATTCATTCATCATTCGCATCTGATGAATCGGAGAGTTAGACAATTTGTCTAAGCTCCTGAAATAGGCTACAAGCTAAATCTCTAAGTCTTTTGTTATTTCTTTACTTATATATTTGCTCTGTGACTGTAACATTAAGAGCACACATTGAGCTCTCAAACTGCGACGGGTTTTTGAAATAAAACTCTTGTGTCGTAAGGAAGATTTCTTCTCTGGACTTGTGGATTATATATATATATATATATATATATATATATGGGAGTAAATATGGAAATAAATCCAACAATATTAAGAAATTTGAAAAAAACAAGTGTTCCAAAAATAAGATGAATTTATTTATCCACGCTTAAACGTTTCGGTTTCTTCATCAGGATATATGATAGGGTGAAGAAATTGATGGATGTTTTATAGATGACAGGAGATAAAAAAATAAAATATCAAAAATATAACAAATACAGTTACACAACAAAAAAAAATGTTATGAAGATTTGTTTATCTACTATCATCTATAAACATCCATCAATTTCTTCACCCCATAATACATCCTGATGAAGGTTTAAAGAAACTGAAACGTTTAAACGTCGATAAATGAATTCATCTTATTTTTAGAACACTAATATATATATATATATATAATATATATATATATATATATATATATATATGAAATCATCTTATTTATACCATATATATATATATATATATATATATATATATATACATTGGGAAATGGACTCGTCGCCATGAGTTCAAATCCTGGACGTGTTAATTGCATTTTACTTAGCGCTAATACCCTTGGGAAAGGTAGGAATCCTACTCCCCCTCCAGCTATGGGTAAATAGTAGGGCAGACTTGGCGTTATAATCTTGGTTAGCAACTGGTCTAGGTAAAGGAAACTCTGAATTCAAACCTGTTAAACTCCGCTTAAGTAATTGACCTTGGGTCGTATCCTGCTCGTGCGGAGGGTTTGGTATATATATATATATATATATACATATATATATATATATATATATATATATATATATATATATGCGTGCGTGTGTGTGTGTGTGTGTGTGCGTGTGTGTGCGTGTGTGTGTGTCCGTGTCAGTGTCTATGTGTCTGTGTGAGCTTGCGATGCACCATATGACTAGTTGTTTAAGCTTGGGTGTGCTCTACTATGATCTGTTTGTGTGTATTTGTCTGGTAGTATGTGCAGAATGTACATATTATATTATAATGTATTTTATCACGTTGCGGAGTGCATGAGTCACTTATTTTGACAGATCAACTGTCGTATTTTCAAATGTATCTACATGTACATTTTGAATTAAGGGCCGGATTAGCTCAGTCAGTAGAGCGTCCGGCTAGTAACCCCAAGATACATAGTTCGATTTCGACCCTCGCGAAATCAGTATATGAGTAGCACAAGGATCTGTGCGGTATATTAAGGAGCTGATGGTAGGTGTGATGCTCCACCTCAGACGCAAAAACATTCTCCTTGGTCTAGTGAAGAGGGGATAGACTCCTTCACTAATTGGCTTATACTGACTTTAGGCCACCCCGACGACTTTACCACCGATTATTAATCGCAGAAGCAATATATTTTGCATTTGACATATGAAGGCCTAGATTTAGTAGTGTTTCTTTGTTCTAAATGAAATTATATCTCGAAATGAGTTTCTGGATAAAACTGTTTTTGTAAACATGACATGTCTTTTCAATTATTCCAATATATTTTTCAGAAGTTATTATGGAGATAAGAAAAAAAGAAATTTGTTAAATTATCAAGTTATTTCAGAAAGCACCTGCTCAAAAATACTTAATGTGCACATATATATCAATTTTTTAAAAACCTACACAGCTACATCAACATCACTATACATATGTATAACTACAGATATATGGTACGAATAAGACATCTATATCATTAATCATATATATATATATATATATATATATTATATATATATATATATATATATATATATATATTATAATACTCACATGTATATGTGTGCATGTGTTTATGTACTGAACAGTTAAATGCATAACGAAACAGATATATTTGTTGGTATATATATATATATAATATTATATATATATATATATATATATATATAATATATATATATATTTCGACTGCGGTAGTGGTAACAAGCTATGTTGGATAGAGCACACTGGGACGAATCAACACTTACTGACGAAGGCTAGATGACGTCCCCACATAATGTGGGTGAGAGGTGAGGGTCTTCTGCGCACCCCAGTATGTATGTACACACACACACACAAGCACATACAAACATATATAAATATATATATGAAAAGGAGGAATGAAAACATCACACAATGCTGTTAAAGATGTTTTCATTCCACCTTTTCATACTCATACTGTCGGATTCATTTCCTTTCTTTTAAATATATATATATATATATATATATATATATATATATATATATATATATATATATTTTAATTAATGGTGATATTATGATTTCACACTCATAACTTAAAGTTTCTTGGTAATCCAATCATCAGATGAGAAGTGGTTGAGATTTCAAAAACCAGTCGTGAAATGGTTGAGATGTTAAAAATCAAATTTTTTAGCGTTTATATGCAGCGTTTTTAACGCGATGGGAAATGCAAAGCTAAAAATTGTTTTTTTAAACTGAGGCTTGTTTAACGTTTATGTGACGTAGATTGTATTCACGTGATGTAATGTCATGACGTTAAATTTGTATTTAAAAAACATTATAATCAAACAAAAATGCTTTGGTGTTAATGCACGCGGTGTTCAGATGATTTTTTTTTTAAATAAATAAAAGGAGAGCGAAAATTAAGGGATCAATTAGGGTCAGGTGGTAAGTGACACAGTAAATATTTGTTCAAATTCCTACATTTCGAAACGAGTTCACTTCTCTTATTTAACAAGTTATTGCTTGCATTTTGTAATATACACAACTTTTCTTCTAAGCAGAGATCGCATTTACGTTGTCCGCCTTTGTATGCCTGGGCTTTTTTTTATTATTTCCCATTTTATTGTAGGTGTTCTGCACGTTTTTTCTTTGATCTGCCATATATATTTTGATAAGGTTGTACTGTTTTCATATTTATTGTTGTTAAAACTTAAATTGTGGTTATACCACCTACTTTTCCAATATATATATTTACATGGAACATATATGTGTGCATTTAAATCTAAAATTCCATTAAAAATAGGACATATGTTTATTGAAGATAAATTTCATAAAAAACTTCTTTTCGTTCTATAAGCCTGGAAATTAATACAATTTCAATTTTTCTTTATTTCAACATGGCAATGCTTTTGTTCTGCTGAATTATGTGTTAAAAAGTATGACAAAATATTATGCTTATGCATTTATATACCACGTTACTATTCGTTTACTGTTCTTTTAGAATGAAAATGATAGAGAAAATAAGATTTCTTCTAAAAATTTTGAATCTATTCTTATTCAGATTTGTTTCTGTATTACACTGGGATGGGTTAGCTCACTCGATAGAGCGTTCGGCTAGAAACCACAAGGTTCCTAGTTCGATACCAGCCCTCGCCAACTCAGCGTATGAGTAGCCCAGGGATCTGTGTGATAAAGTGAGGAGCTGATGGTAAGTGTGGTGCTCCACCTCAGACGCAAAAACAATCTCCTTGATCTAGCGTTAGTGAAAAATGGATAGCCTCCCTCGCTGATTGGCTTATATCGACATTAGGCCGCCCCGACGACGATTTTATTCTTATTCTTCTCGCTTTTTTCTTTAAAAACATTATTTTTTATTGGACCTCTGCAACTGTGTATTGTGATGACTCGAAGCCACGAATCTTAGAAACAGGTGTGTAATATAATTACCTGGAAATGAGCCTGATGTTGTCGGGTACAGAAGTAGGAAGTGCCCGTGTCATCGAACACACCTGCAGTAGAGATTCAATTTCTAAAAAATCTGTTCTGTATCGGTAATCTATCGGATATAAATATAGCCGGCATCTGCTGGGGAGGTAGGCTTGCTCACATACCGACAGGGAATGTCGTGAGACACTATAAACGGGATTACCATTGCTGATATCAGAAAATTCATACACCCGGCCTGAAACAAAAGAAAAAAACTAAGATTCGTTGCGTCAATCTGCTTCGGAAAATGCTAAATATTCTAGAATAGTTTTGAATATTTGTTGGAATATTTTGTTATATAAAGCAGTGCTGCAATCTACCACTTACATTTATTGACTAATCGAGGTCTCGTGGTTTATACCTCAGCCAAACAACAGCCCGAATACGAGGCTGGTTAACCACTTAATCGCTGATACTGTTAGACGTCCTTTTGCAATCATTGACAAAGGACTTGCAAGACTGAGGAGCACCAAGGAACAACCAAAGGATTCTTACCAAGGATCATGCTCTGCTTAACACAAAGGATCTCCACTGGACAAGCGCTCTTGTTTAAAGTCTAAAGGTGGCCACTAAAATCGTAACAAGTTTCCCTGATGCTCTTTCATCATCATCATCATCATCATCATCATCATCATCATCAAGTCATGCAGATAGCATGGATTTCCATGATTCTTTCTCCCTCTTTCCCCCTCTCTATTTCTTTCTCTCTCCCCTCTTTCCATATATATATATATATATATATATATTATATATATATATATATATATATATATATAAAGATAAATCTAATGAGTCAGACGAACCTACTATTAGTTTCGCTTAATGCTCTTCAGGGCTAAGATCTGACTCTGATTTATCTTTATTATTTGCTCTACTTCGGTATTGAGCACTTTTTACTTATTAGCTATTGTCCTAGCGGTTATATATATATATATATATATATATATATATATATATATATATATATATACACATACATACATACATACATATAAATTGTTTTTTTCTTTTGGCCAAATACTGTACCAATAGATTATTTTTTGTTGGTACGACTATCATGGTTTTTTCTTATTTTCAAAATTTTTTTCCTCCCCGGTTGATGTTTGGTAGTATATTTTTACAATCAAACTATTTGCTGTTTTTTTTCTCACCGCAAGGATTTACTAACACGCTTGGTATATATATATATATATATATATATATATATATATATATATATATATATATATGTTGACTTATTTTGCTTATAAGGTGTGTGTCAAAAGTCCACTTCTACTTATAGACTCGCCGAGAACCATGTGATCAAGCTCTTGGCCAATCACTGGCAGTACTCAGCTGTTAATACAATACTTAAACAGAGCGCACTGACCACACCCTTCTTTGAACCTTCGTGGACGACGGACATAGGATTGAATCACTGGACCTTTAACACTACGCAGGATAGGACTTATTCACTTACCAAAGGATTCCATAACTCAGGACTTACTTACTTAAGCCCTTTTCAACTGGCCAAGGATGGCGTTCAAACACTTAACAATATATACATATATGTATGTGTGTGTGTATGTATATGTATCTATATAAATATATATATATTGACATAAACATACACACATATATATATATATATATATATATATATATATATAATATATAGAGAGAGAGAGAGAGAGAGAGAGAGAATGTGGAGAGGGAGGGGAGAAAGAAGGGAGAGTGGGAGAAATACAGGCAAACAGATATCATTAGTTTTCTTTCGTGTAACTTGAATGTCTGTCGAACGAAGCACTCTGAACTAAACACGCAGAAAATGATTGATATATAGGTGCACAGAGAAATAGATAGATAGAGAGATAGAGAGACCGACACACAGACAGACAGACAGAGAGGGAAAGATATATGCTTACCCGTGTGTAAGAAGATTGATTATTTTGCGTAACCATGTCAATTATTTTAATAGATGAATTTGAAACGGACATAAAACATAGGAACTATTCCCGTTGCAAGTTTAGA
>CM042138.1:8907532-8920032 GCA_023376005.1 Doryteuthis pealeii | reverse complement strand
GGTTTGGACACAAGGTCTCGGTTTCACGTGAGAACACCCACAAGCCGAGACTCATGGGTGGCAGGTGGAAAATTACGTCGGTCCCGTCGGCATTCCCCCTCAAGGGGGCACCTCATGCACTGGGCAATAAAACCAGCCCAGTCCCTTTAAATCAAGGGGGCAGATATTGCCTGGGGGGATAGGCCCCTGGGATCGACTCTATTAATTAAACCTCTGGCAGGTCCAGCGGCCGAAGCTCACTGAACCCCCGGCGTTAACCGGAAACCAGAGGTCTTTTTACACTAGCAGAAGTTAGATGAATAAATGTTAATAGGAGGGGGGAGAAGGAAGAGAGAAGCAGCTCTCAAATAGTTTTGAGACTCTTTGGTTTCAATTCAGAGTCTTCCTTCTCCTAGACAGTGTTCCATACAAAGGTCAAAGAGCACAGTTAATCTATCCATAGCTGGAGGGAGAATAGTTGGATTCATACCTTTCCCAGTTGTATTAGAGCTATGTCTAATGCAAAGAGACTCCTCCAGAATTTGAATTCGGTTCGGCGTGTTCATTTCTTACGACAGAAAACATTATATCACTCGCCTCTTCAATACATATAAATTAATGAAAGTATATTGTTTATAGATGCATAAAGTTTCGTTTTTATAATTTCGTTCATAAACAACATTTCGGCAGGTGTTTACTAAAGAATGTCACTTATGAGTTCGTGCTTACAGTACAATTTTATCTCTTGCACAATTCCCAGTGGGTCACCATTCCTACCCAGTGATGCATAGTTTTGTTCTTCTTTTAATATATATATATATATATATATATATATATAAGACAGATAGATAGATAGAGAGAGAGAGAGAGAGAGAGAGAGAGAGAGAGAGAGAGAGAGAGAGAGAGAGAGAGAGAGAGGAGAACAAGAAAGAGAGAGAGATGCAAACAGCCTCGTCTATTTTCTACGTTGATAATCCTTATACAATAAATGTAAATCATATTTCTTTACAAGCATAACCATTACACGCCCCCTTATACAGTATATTCATATTTTTCAGAACATGTTTATAATTATATAAACTAGCAAATATATGCACCCTCCGGGTGCAAGTATTTCAGTTTTAATATAATAAAATATCATATTAAATTAGAAAGGCTAATGAAACTGAATAAGAATTCAGATAAAAATATTTGAAACAGAGAGGTCTGATTGAAAAATAGAACAACTTTGAAACTAACTCTTCCATCATTTTCCATTACTCCCTTCTTTCATTGGTAAATTTTCCTAATTTAAATATTTAGTTAAAATAGGAAGTAAAGAATAAAATTACAGTTATTTCTACTTGTTAATGGTTTTCTTTTAAGATTTATCCATGAGATTTTTGCTAATATTCAATAAGATAAAACCAAACAATTAGAAATCAATAATACTTAGCATATATTTATTAAAATCAATTTTTAAGATCAATATGCAAATTAGCCTTCCCATTCACACTGTAAACCACCATTTTGTTGTATGTATAAATACAATTGCGTATTATTAGTATGTAGATATGGTTAACAGTCTTAATAATGTAAAACAATTTTATTATTCATTGAGGTTTAAATAAAAATAAAATCATGGAACTGTGAATTGAGTAGTAATATAGTTTCGGTTACAGACAAACAAACACACAATCTCCATTATAATAAGATATATAAATATAAATATATATATATATATATATATATATATATATATGTATGTGTGTGTGTTGAAAAGAGAAATAAAGGAAAGAAAGTAAAAAAGTTCTTTTTCGAACATTTCTAAAATTCTCCGTGTTCCAACAAATTTCATTTAAAAAAATAAGGGTTTACTCTGAGGAAGGTCGATGTTTCTTTGTGTCCTGAGCATTTCTATTTTTTCTATTATTAATATTTTATTTCATTTTGTTATTTAAAAATAATAATAGATAGAATAATGTACACACGGATAAACTCCTGACCGAAACACGTGTAAGTTAAATTAATTAAAATAATCCTGTTTATCCATTCAATACTTTCTTTCCTTTATTTCTCTTTTCAACATACCGTCGGATTCACTTCCATTTTCAATTTACACACACACACACACACACACACACATATATATATATATATATATATATATATATATATATATATATATATATATATATGTTTCTGTGTGTGTGTGTGTGTGTGTATACATATATATAGTCTGTGGTAAGAACAGAAATAAAATTTAATGTATTTCGTATCATCATTGATCATAGTGTAGATGTTATTGCAAACGCCTTTTGAGGATAAAACTCCAAACGTATTTTACACAACGTAGACTTGCTGATATAAATTACACATTTGAAAAAGAAGAAAAAAATGTTGATTCGCGCAGGTGCGCATATCTCTTATCAGATTATTTATCTTCTCGCAAAGAATTTTCATTTTTCTACTAAAATTACATAGAACTATTTATTCATAACTTTCTACTTGTTTACCTCAGGCCACGCGTTTGTATTCGAATATAGAGCATTTTCGAATCAGTCTCTTTATATATATATATATATATATATATATATATATATATATATATATATATATATATTATATATATCATGACTTCTCTCTTAATCTTCCGATACAAGATGAGATCAAATGTATTGAGGTTGAAACATGAACTTTCTTTTAATTCTAAAATTCCAAATTTTAAATGAGGTTTTAAACACAGTATATTAGAACCCACTTCTTTAAACAACAGGCGAATTGAAAATTGATTTAAATTTAGGTTATTGATTTTATTGTTTTTTCCATGGATTCTGATGCGTAGAATTTACTGATGGAGAAAAAGGGCTCAATTCGGAGTTTTAGGTGAGATTTGAGGCCTGATAATCCCCTGAGAGTGGGTGAAAATGGACAATTTCGTGCAAAATTAAAGTGCTAATTTGGTATGATTTTCTGATAGAGTTTGATGAGGAGCATCTCATAGTAAAAGATGGCTGAATTCCGTTGGGAATTGGGGGAGATATGGGGCTTCAAAAATGCCCCCAAAATGCCCTTTTTTAGCCATTATAAGTCTACGTATTTAAATAATATAGTAACAAAAAAAATGAGAGCATAGATGAATTTCAGATTTTTAATGTCTTTTTCAACTTTTAATAAATAATTTTTTTTTTTAATCAGAAAAAAATTAAAACAATTACATCATTTCTTGGGGGAGGGGATGTGTTGCAAGATGTATCATATAAAATTGAACTATGACTAATTTAATAAAAATGTAACCTTAAAAAAAAAGAAAAAAAGTCTCATCCACAATTAAAAAATGATTAAAATGAATAGTAAAAAAAAAAAACGAGAAATAAATTTGAGCCTTTACTTCTGGAGTATTCCTTGTTGTATATAATCAAAAATTAGTTTAATTCATTATAATCGTTTTCATTTATAACAAAGAGACAAATAACGAGAGAATCAATTGTTTATCTTTTAGTTTAATATTCAAAAAGTTTTGAACCGAAACATAAAAATAAAAAGAACAAAGTTCTTGATATTTTACAAGTACAATAATGCAATTGCAAAATTATTTAAATATTAAGTATAGAATACGCCTTCATTGCCATTACTCCCAGGCTGACTACTACCTATGGATCAAATAGAATAGAATGGACGAGGATGTTAGCACTTCACATAGCTCTAATATCATAAGGAAATGTATGCGACCAACTACATATAATTGTATATTTCATAAACTTAACGGATACTTTCTTACTTTAGTGATGAATATAACTTTAATTCATATTCTCATTTTTTACTTCAAATGTTTCTTCGTAGATTTAAAGATGATTTTTAATGAACAGTTTAAACTATCAGTACATTTTTTTCAATCATCGTCATGTATTTTTTAATTACCGATGGAATTGTCTTGTTTTAATATGATCATGTAAATAACTAAAATAATATGATCAGGTAAATAACTAATAAATAAAATGTATTTTAAATATTTTGGGGAAAATAGGTATATCTAATTTCTAACCCGTTGTAATGATGAACGAACACACGGTTAGGCTTAAGAAAGCTTTATAATATCCACTGGTTCTGCTAGTTTACATATAATTGTATATTTCATAAACTTAACGGATACTTTCATACTTTAGTGATGAATATCTTATTATAATGGAGATTGTGTGTTTTTCTGTCTGTAACCGAAACTATATTACTAATCGAGTCACAATTAACATAGTTATTTTCATCACATTCTTCATGATTTTATTTATATTTAAACCTCAATCATTAATAAAATTACTTCACCTTTTTATTAGCGTTGTCCATATCTACATACTAATAACATGCTATTGTATTTATATATACAAAAAATAGCAGTTTGCAGGTGAATGGGAAGGCTAATTTGCAAATTGATATTAAAAATGTGATTTTATTAAATATGTGCTTAGATTTATTGATTCTAACTGTTTGGTTTTATTTTAATGAATATAAGCAAAAATCTCTTCCATGAATCTTAAATGAAATCCATTAACAAGAAAAAATAAGTGTAATTTTATTCTTTATTTCCTAATTTAACTAAATAGTTAAATAAGTAAAATTCAGCAATAAAAGACGGCAGTGATGGAAGAGTAAGTTTCATTTCTATGTTTCTATTATAATCCCACTCCGTTTCAAATCTTTTTATCTGCATTCTTATTAGACTTTCTAATTTAATACGATATTTCATTACATTAAAACTTAAATACTTGCACCCGGAGGGTGCATATATTTGCTAGTAACTTTAATTCATATCCTCATTTTCATTTCAAATGTTTCTTCGTAGTTTTATATTTAATTTCTAATTAACAATTTTAACTATTTGTACTTCTTTTTTTTTCTCTCTCTCAATTATCTTCCTGTATTCTTAATTACCGTTGGGATTGTCTTTTTTTTAATAAAATAATCAGTAATTATGTAAATAGCTATGTATTTTAAAGTTTTTTTTTAATGATTTGGAAATATATATATTTAATTTTAAACGCGACATTATTTATTCTTCTAATTGTGTGTTTGTTAAAATTATTTTCTGAACTAATATGCAGCAAGTAAAATGTTAATATAAAATGTCTAATGTAAGAGAAGTTAAAGCGACAGTTCTTCCAAGCTGTGGTTGTATCAGTGCTACTGTATGGCTGCACCACTTTGCCCCTAACGAGGCGCCTAGAGAATAAGCTAGATGTGAGCTGCACAAGAATGCTGCGTGCGGTCTTGAACAATTCATGGAAACGGCATCCCACAAGGAAGCAGCTGTACGGCCACCTGACCCCTATCTCACAAACTATCCGAGTGAGACAGACAAGGCATGCTGGACACTGCTGGAGGAGCAAGGACAAGCTCATAAGGGACGTCCTCCTGTGGAAGCCAACACGTGGGCGTGCTATTGTGGGCCTTCACCCACCAAAGAGCTACATTGATCAACTGTGCGAGGATACTGGATTCTGTGCAGAGGACCTCCCCGGGGCAATGAATGATAGAGACGGTTGGCGAGAGATTGTCACGGGTATGCTAAATGATGAGGATGAGGATGAAGATAAATCTAATGAGTCAGAAAAAACTACTAAAAGTTTCGCTTAATGCTCTTCAGGTCTAAGATCCGACTTAAGAGGTATTGAGCACTTATTACTTATTAGCTTTAGTTTCCTGGCGGTTTTGTATGAATATATATATCTTATATATATATATATATATATATATATGTACATATAAATTGTTTTTTCCTTTTGGCTAAATATTGTACCAATAGATTATTTTGGTTAGTACGATTATATTAGTCTTTTCTATATATATATATATATATATATATATATATATATATATATAAGTTTTGGTAGCGGAACATGAAGACTACGGCGCTTATTAACTGATGTAACGGTATTATTCTCATTTTGGAATGGAGTGATGATGTGCTATCTAAAAATAATCGTTGTATATTTATCTTTTTTTCGGTGCTACTTGGAGAAGCTCGAATCTAGCTGTTGGATCTGATGTTGTGTGGACTGGCAATTCTTTGGCGTTATTCATTTGGAAACAACTTGTACGGTAGGAGGACATCTTACCTTGTATCAATTATAGTTTTTAGTATTAACACAAGGCGACTTATTGTCATGGATATCCGTGCTATGACGATGATGATGATGATGTAAGAGAAGATTGTGATCAATTGAGCCATTGTAATAGAATTTATTTTCGACATTCTAAAACCTACCATAATCAAAGAACGTGCACCTATGTGTGTTTGTTGGTTGGTTCGTTGGTGGATGATTTGATAGGCAGAATTAAGATTGATCTGGAAGAGCTACTTCATCGAGGATAACTCGCTGGTTGGCCATTAGCATATCTTGAGCTTGCCGAATCTTCTCATCAGTCGTAGAGCTTGATGGGTTTCCTGCTCCATCTTCGTGCATCACACTTGTCCATTCACTTTTAAATTTCTCTATTCCTTTTCTATATATTTCTGCACGGTTGTGAACTGTCCCATAGTGTTATATATTGTACAAACGGAAATATGAATTTCCGGTTTTATTAAACAAAGAAATATAACATCTTCCCGTTATCAGATCAAGAGATAAAAATGTGTGGGAGTAGCTATGAATATAAAAGAACTGAGGGCTCGAGACAAGTCAGTCGTCAGTTAGCCCCGGAGGCAGTCAGCCGGAGAGAGAGTGAGGTGATCGGGTCAGTAGTCGGGTGAGTCGATGCGAGTTAGTTGACCGAGCGGGACCTCGTGTAGTTGGTGTGGGAAAAGCTAGCCTTAATATTTACCAACTGAAAAAGCTTGTCACCCAGAAATTTAATCGAAGGACCGAAAGTCTAAGGACTGAATATATTAATTAAACTGACCCTCTCTCTCGAAGTTAAGAAGCTTGAATTTATTTCAATAAACTTCTGGAGGATAACTTTGGTGTTATTGTCATCCCTTACAACGAAGATAAAACTATTGCAATTTAGTACAGTGACGACGCGCTATGCAACAATATTATGCTATAAGCCATTCCTTCATTAGGGCTGTGCAACAGCTATTAAACTGAAAGGGTGTCTCTTTATCAATATCGACTGAACAATATCGAGTCTTTCTTTTTGTGAAGTCGGTTTAAAGAATATGTAATATTTGAAGTTAATCAAGAGTGTGTTTTTTTCTTCTTTTGAAAAGCTGTAACATAACTCCAGAAGGATATATGTATGAGAACGGGGTTCGTCGCATGGGCCAACTCAAGTTTTAGGAGTACCCGTCGTTATTAGTAGCCATTCGGTCAAGGAACAACATACACGCAAGTTGTATAGTCACAGGGGGCTTAGTATTTATTTCCAACCCTTGTTGTCAACCCTTGTGTTATTTTATGCCGAAGAAATATTCTTTTATCTTTTCTTGATGGCTTTTGAATTTTTTAAACTCATTTCTTCAATTTAACCAATGGCTGGGATACTAATAGGAACAAACTCTCCGTAATTCCCAACATGTGAGACAACCCCTAGAGATAGAGAAGGAAGTTCACTATCTCCCTCGTCCGACCCCTACATTTACCTTTCTTCATTTCTATACCATTTTTTTTCTAAAATAATTTATTCATTATTATGCAATTTCTGAAACCAACAATGAAGAAATATTAATTGAATTGAATTGTCTGTGTTCGTTATTCACCTTTCCAATACATTCCCATACTTTTCCTCAAAGTTATTCGTTTTTTTTTCTACTCTGTTATTTTCTTTATATATACTAGCAAAATAAAAAACACCCTCCGGGCGATGTAAAAATAAATTTTTGAAAGATATTGTTTGAGGAGGTGTAAGCTAAAAATTAAATGTCGGAGAGTTTGAACCATAAATCATGAAATCATCAGATTTATTAGAGAAGTAAAAAAACATAAAACAATTTGAAATCGAAACTAAGTTCTATTAACTTTGAATATATATTAAAATAAAACAAACTATATATAAACATATGATACTGGGGATCTATCTATTAAAACTTGTTTTAAAAAACAATGAGGACTGTCTAATGTTGCATGCTCAAATTTTGAGTGTGTTTATTCTATGTTATGGCGATTTATGACGGGTATAGTGACGTAAGCAGTGACGTAGTTTTTGTTACAGACAAAAACCGGAAGCTAATCTCTATTATATATATATATATATATATATATATATATATATATATATATATATAATCAATGGTAGTATTATGGATTTACACTCATAACTTGAAGTTTCATGGTAATCAAATCATCGGATGAGTCCAATGGTTGAGATCTTAAAAACCATGAAACTTCAAGTTATGAGTGTAAATCCATAATATTACCATTGATTATAAATCTGCTCTGCTTTATTAGCATTGAACACCTTTTCATGCCAATACTTTTTCTCATTTTTTCATTCTCTATTCATTATATATATATATATATATATATATATATATATATATATATATTATATATTAGATACTGCATTATGATTGACAGTTTCACGCTTTCCCTGAACATCAAAACACACACCCATTCTTAAACTGTCTTTATTTATAGACTTATATTATATAGACGTGTAGCTTACCGGGTCTTCGAACAGGTTCATAGTGATTCTTCGTTTTGATCGAGTGGGTTTTGTGTAAGATGTTATTTATAGATTTGACGAGGACGTATATTTATGGGAGATTTTTGTGGCGGCAAGTCAGATTGTTTTTTGCATCGATGATGGGTTTATCTATGGGAAGGATGTCGACAATAGGTCGGATTGTTTATTATTTCATATAAACGTACTTTTTATTTATTTATTTATTTTTGATTTGTTATTTCTTAGTAACTATCTAAATGTTTGTTCTATTCTAAAGTTCCAATTTTATCTTCAAGAATTAATTGAGTTTAGTTCCTGGGTTAATGGCTTAGTCTTTTGCGTCATGTTATATATTTTAGTAACGTTTGAAGAAATTTGTTTTCAGACCTACATTTAGATATGAGTGTTGACCTTTTAGAAAAGGGTTTACGTTCTCAAGGGGATGCTTTTTATTGCAATTTTCTCCTTCATCTAAAGGTTACAACGTTTCGAAATGTTGCTGTAGGCTCGTGCTATCTTTCTAATTTTCTACGTGGATTTTGATACGTGTTTTTGCGATTTTATATGTTTTGCCAGAATAGTGAACTACTTGCATAGTTTTTGTGGTTAAATCGAACTTAATGGAACTAAATTCCCTTGTATGTCACCCCGCTGAAGGAAAAACCAAATCAGGGAACTAACCGAATTTAATGAAATTTTCAGTGTTGATATATTAATGAATAAAAGATATAATGCACCAGTTATTTTATTTAAAAACTTACATATTTTCAGCTCTGTTAACTTTGAACCACGTGTCTTTGAGAATCTGTGTTACGCTTTAAAGATACGTGGTTCAAAGATAACTGACCTAAAAAAAATGTATACGTTTTTTAATAAAATAACTGGGTAATTATATATTTTATTTGTTAATATATCAACACTGAAAATTTCATTAGATTCGGTTAATTTCCTGATTTTTGGTATTTTTTCTTAAGGCAGAGTGACATACGATGGTGGAATTTATGTCCGTTCAGTTCGATTTAACCGAGTCTTCTTTCTTCTAGACTGGTTGTCTAATCAAAACTAAATAACCCAATCTGATCAACTCTTTACCCACAGCTGGGGGAGTGCATTTCCCAAGGTCATTATCGCGATGAAAAACGCAAACAGTCTTGTTCAGAATTTGAATTCGGTTCACCGATATTATTTCCTCCGACAATAACCGTTACGCAATTGGCTCCCCATATATAATCTACATGTAAATCTTAAGCGTTTAATGATTTCATTGTGACATCTCTTCGGCTATGCATATTATATTTACATTTCCGGGACCTGTTTATATACTACAGTATGATAATGTAATTCTGACCACGTTTGATATGTTTACTTGGGAGCTATTGCGAAATAGTTCAATATGTAAAAAGTATAATACACTTGATTTACTTATCTCTCATATTTTTCTTTCTTTTCTTCAATTCAGTTTTTTACATTATGTCCGATTGAAGCAGAATAGCGTAATCGCTTCCGCGCGCTCAGACCGTCTCTCTAGCTTTCCACTATCTTTATTTCTGTATTTTTTCTTTCTTTCTATTTATATTTTTCTGTGTAGCATGTGCTTTTTCTTCCCTTTTCTTTCTTTGTTATAATAACGGAATGGTCTATTATTTATCTGCGATCACGAAACTAATAAGAAATAAGAATTAGCCGGATAAGCCACACCAGATAATCAGGATTTACATCTTTCGTATTTCACCTTAGAACATTTGGATTGTCTCATTTTTAACCAGGAGGTGTTGCAGATGATAACGGTTGTATTTTTTAGGAACACGAGTATTATTAGTTAGATGAATACTAGTGGAGTATATGAATAATTAGTTGCATATTTAGTGCCAATGAACTATCAAATTGAAGTTAAGAAAACGAAAATATAACCTGAATGTAGCGTAAGGATATAATTTGCATTTAGGCGAGCATAGAAATTGCTAGAAACTCAGTGTTAGAAGGAAGAGGTCGTTGAAAAAATGGCGACGAGGAAACGGAGAAAAAAAATGGAAAATAGTGAAGAAACAAACATGTTCTTGGAAGACCCGTAAGTTAGGAGAGAATGAAGCCATTTTCTTATAAACTCATTCAAGTTGAATTCAGTTTGCCCACGGTCAAAAAAAACAAAGGGACCTTTGAAGTTTCCTGGCCAAACTTTTAAACTTGAATCTAAAAATGTCTACACCATGATATATATAATATATATATATATATATATATATATATATATATATTATATAGTATATATATATATATAAGGAGGGCGTATAGCGCAAGCACATAGAGACTTTGTCAGTTACTAAAAGAAAACTTTTCAAATCGGATACGTCTATGTGTCTAGCAAACTGAAACTCTACTGTGGAAATATTTTATTGACAGCAGGGATAGCAGGCGTTGCCCGTAGTGGGATTTTCCTTAGGAAATGTAGCTTCATATATGGAAATACGGACCATATGAACCTTTAGGGCACCGCCTTTTGGATCTCGATTAAAGAAAGGAACATGTTTTTCATTTACACGCGGGTCAATATCCAGTTGTTTTTAACAGACGATTTTTAGATTTAAAAAAATTATAAACTAGCCACCTAAACCGCTAATCCTAATCCCTGAACCTCACGGCCTAACAAACAACGCGGATATTGACAGTGGTAAAATGAAAACATGGTCCTTTTCTTAATCGAGATGAAAGAAGGGTGCCTAAAGGTAATATGGCCGGAAATACTATTAGCACCAATGGTTCGATAAAAATAAACTTTATTGCTGTTTGGCAATGATATTCGATATATCGATAAATATAATATAAATGACCATCGTGCCATGCCTAGTTTCATAAATAATTATGAAATGCAATTGCACTTTATTTCTGTCAATTTAGAACGAGGTTATTGATTCATCGATCAAGTTTTCGTTTTTAATAACCTAACAAAAAGTCCGCGCAATCATTTAAGTTTTTAATGTAGATAAAATATTATAGTTGAATCAGAAAGACTAACGAAACTAAACAATAACAAATATGAAAATATTATTCAATGTTATGTTTAATTGGATTTCTAGTACAAAATTATATATATGATTCCTTTTAATACGTTTTAGAATAACATGAATAGTATTGTCAGAAATGCAGTAACAGCTAATAATTTTTTCATTAAACCCAGTTTTGTTAAAATTATTTTGGCTAATTATTCCACCACATACAATTTAAAATCTTATTTCTCAGAGATATATGACACATATCTTAGAATGTTAAATGTATAAAGAATAATGGGGCAGATTGCGGCAAATTAAACCTCAGCTGATTTTACTAGCGACATCCTTAATAAATAAGATTGTCGTAGGAAATAGAAACCAAGGCGGAGACGAGTCAAAATCCTGGAGGCGGCTGTTTGCATTTCGCTATAGGTTTATTACCTTTGGGAATAAGGTATGAATCTATCTATCTTTCCTCACACTTTTGAAAGACTGTGTGTTTAACCTTTGATAATGGCAACCGATCTTGGAAAGAAGAACGCGAAGCTTTATTCTTAGACAAAAACTACTGTGAGAACCGCAGCCGCCCCCCCCAAAAAAAAGGGAGCTCTTAAATAAAGAACGTGAGCACCGGGCGGATTCATTGTTTTTTTCTAGACCATATATCTGTAAACTTTAAGAATATTTATAAAGAAACATTACAATTTTTTATTATAAAGTTTCTGTATTTTTGATAGGAAAGACAAGTGACTTAAGCAGCCTATTTAAAAAATATTTTTTTTATTTTAAATCCATGGCCTACTCTCAAGTGACCGACGGAAAAAGAAGTGTAACTATTTGAGTTACTTCAGGGAGTTTGATTCATGTCCAATGATCTACACTGATTTTCAAACGGGAGTTTTTCTTCTCTTCATTTGTAGCCGTATAAGCTCTTTCCTTCGTTTGGGGAATGTTTGC
>CM042138.1:8895605-8903105 GCA_023376005.1 Doryteuthis pealeii | reverse complement strand
GTTCACTTCTCTTATTTAACAAGTTATTGCTTGCATTTTGTAATATACAAAACTTTTCTTCTAAGCAGAGATCGCATTTACGTTGTCCGCCTTTGTATGCCTGGGCTTTTTTTTTAATTATTTCCCATTTTATTGTAGGTGTTCTGCACGTTTTTTCTTTGATCTGCCACATATGTTTTGATAAGGTTGTACTGTTTTCATATTTTTTGTTGTTAAAACTTAAATTGTGATTATACCACCTACTTTTCCAATATATATATTTACATGGAACATATATGTGTGCATTTAAATCTAAAATTCCATTAAAAATAGGACATATGTTTATTGAAGATAAATTTCATAAAAAACTTCTTTTCGTTCTATAAGCCTGGAAATTAATACAATTTCAATTTTTCTTTATTTCAACATGGCAATGCTTTTGTTCTGCTGAATTATGTGTTAAAAATTATGACAAAATATTATGCTTATGCATTTATATATATCATCGTTACTATTCGTTTCCTGTTCTTTTAGAATGAAAATGATAGAGAAAATAAGATTTCTTCTAAAAATTTTGAATCTATTCTTATTCAGATTTGTTTCTGTATTACACTGGGATGGGTTAGCTCACTCGATAGAGCGTTCGGCTAGAAACCACAATGTACCTAGTTCGATACCAGCCCTCGCCAACTCAGCGTATGAGTAGCACAGCGATCTGTGCGATAAAGTGGGGAGCTAGTGGTAAGTGTGGCGCTCCACCTCAGACGATAAAATAGACTCCTTGATCTAGCACTAGTGAAAAGGGGATAGACTCCTTCGCTGATTGGTTGATACCGACATTAGGCTGCCCCGACGACGATTTTATTCTTATACTCTTCTCGCTTTTTTCGTAGTTATTCTTTAAAAACACATTATTTTTTAATGAACCTCAGCAACTGTGTATTGTGATGACTCGAAGCCACGAATCTTAGAAACAGGTGTGTAATATAATTACCTGGAAATGAGCCTGATGTTGTCGGGTACAGAAGTAGGAAGTGCCCGTGTCATCGAACACACCTGCAGAAGAGATTCAATTTCTTAAAAATCTGTTCTGTATCGGTAACCTATCGGATATAGATATAGCCGGCATCTGCTGGGGAGGTAAGCTTGCTCACATACCGACAGGGAATGTCGTGAGACACTATAAACGGGATTACCATTGCTGATATCAGAAAATTCATACACCCGGCCTGAAACAAAAGAAAAAAGCAAACTAAGATTCGTTGTGTCAATCTGCTTCGGAAAATGCTGAATATTCTAGAATAGTTTTGAAGATTTGTTGGAATATTTTGTTATATAAAGCTGTGCTGCAATCTACCACTTAAATTTATTGACTAATCGAGGTCTCGTGGTTTATACCTTAGCCAAACAACAGCCCGAATACGAGGCTGGTTAACCACTTAATCGCTGATACTGTGAGACGTCCTTTTGCAATCATTGACAAAGAACATGCAAGACTGAGGAGCACCAAGGAACAACCAAAGGATTATTTACCAAGGATCGCGCTCTGCTTAACACAAAGGATCTCCACTGGACAAGCGCTCTTGTTTAAAGTCTAAAGGTGGCCACTAAAATCGTAACAAGTTTCCCTGATGCTCTTTCATCATCATCATCATCATCATCAACATCATCAATCATCATCAAGTCATGCAGATAGCATGGATTTCCATGATTCTTTCTCCCTCTTTCCCCCTCTCTCTTTCTTTTTCTCTCTCCTCTCCTCTCCCCTCTTTCCATATAATATATATATTATATATTATATATATATATATATATATATAGATAAATCTAATGAGTCAGACGAACCTACTATTAGTTTCGCTTAATGCTCTTCAGGGCTAAGATCTGACTCTGATTTATCTTTATTATTTGCTCTACTTCGGTATTGAGCGCTTTTTACTTATTAGCTATTCTCCTAGCGGTTATATGAATATATATATATATATATATATATATATATATATATATATATATACATACATACATACATATAAATTGTTTTTTCTTTTGGCCAAATACTGTACCAATAGATTATTTTTGTTGGTACGACTATCATGGTCTTTTCTTATTTTCAAAAAATTTTTTCTCCCCGGTTGATGTTTGGTAGTATATTTTTACAATCAAACTATTTGCTGGGTTTTTCTCACCGCAAGGATTTACTAACACGCTTGGTATATTAAATTATATATATATATATATATATATATATATATATATATATATATATATATATATATATATATGTTGACTTATTTTGTTTATACGGTGTGTCAACAGTCCACTTCTATTTATAGACTTGCCGAGAACCATGTGATCAAGCACTTGGCCAATCACTGGCAGTACTCTGCTGTTAATACAATACTTAAACGGAGCACACTGACCACACCTTTCTTTGAACCTTCGTGAACGACGGACATAGGATTGAATCACTGGACATTTAACACTACGGAGGATAGGACTTATTCCCTTACCAAAGGATTCCATAACTCAGGACTTACTTAAGCCGTTTTCAACTGGCCAAGGATGGCGTTCAAACATTTAACAATATATACATATATGTATGTGTGTGTGTATGTATATGTATCTATATAAATACATATATTGACATAAACACACACACATATATAAATAAATAAATATATAAATATATATGTATATATATATATATATATATATATATATATATATATATATATATATATATATAGAGAGAGAGAGAGAGAGAGAGAGAGAGAGGGAGAGGGAGAGGGAGGGGAGAAAGAAGGGGAGAGTGGGAGAAATACAGGCAAACAGATATCATTAGTTTTCTTTCGTGTAACTTGAATGTCTGTCGAACGAAGCAGTCTGAACTAAACACGCAGAAAATGATTGATATATAGGTGCACAGAGAAATAGATAGATAGAGAGATAGAGAGACCGACTCACAGATAGACAGAGAGAGAGAGAAAGATATATGCTTACCCGTGTGTAAGAAGATTGATTATTTTGCGTAACCATGTCAATTATTTTAATAGATGAATTTGAAACGGACATAAAACATAGGAACTATTCCCGTTGCAAGTTTAGATGATTCTAGAATTAGGAGACAATAGATACTAAGGACCGTTGTTTTTATAAGGAGACAGATCAGAACTGAAAGGGATAGAGGAAATGCCTTGAGCATGAAAGACATTCGGATCGCAAGAAATTACACAGAATACGAGTTTGAATGTCTGAAATACCTTATTATCCATTAAATACACAGGAGAAAGAACAAAACAGAAAGAAAAACACTCACATCATGTATCAAGCCCTTTCAAAATTGATAGGAGAAAATTGCATAAATATCTCAGAAGGGGCCGGCTTAGCTCAGTCGGTAGAGTATTCGGCTAGGAATCACAGGGTTCTTGGTTCGATACCGGCCCTCGCAAACTCAACGTATGAGTAACACAAGGATATGTGCGGTAAAGTGAGGTGCTGATAGTAGGTGTGGCGCACCACCTCAGATGCTAAAATAATCTCCTTGGTCTAGCGCTAGTGTAAAGGGGATAGGTTCCCTCGCTGTATGGCTGATACCGACTTTAGGCCGCCCTGGCGACTTTACTTACACACATTTACGAAATATCACATCAGAATAAAATACATATATATAGACATATATATATATATATATTTACCAACTCCTCCGCACGAGCAGGATGCGACACAAGGTCAATTTCTTTAGCGGAGTTCAACAGGTTTGAATTAAGAGTTTTCCTTCTCCTAGACCGGTTGCCTAACCAAGGTTAAAGAGCCCAGTCTGCCCTACTATTCACCCATAGCCGGAGGCAGAGTAGAATTCATACCTTTCCCAAGGGTATTCGCGCTAAGTGAAATGCAATTACCACGTCCAGGATTTGAATTCGGGGCGACGAGTCCATTTCCTATGACTTTAACCATTACACCACGCGCTTCCTACAACTGCCCTTTATATATGTATATACTTCCCTTCTGTAGTGTCTCCTGCATACTCGTCCTTCGGGCGGGGGTCCAGTGTGCTTAGGCCACTGGATCAGGGTAAAGTACACATAATAGCGTCGATCCCAAGGGGCTATCCCCCCAGGCAATACCTGCCCCCCTGATTTAAATTACACCGCACGTTTACTATATATAGACATATATGTGTATGGTAGGTGTGGCGCTCCACCTCAGATGCTAAAAAATCTCCTTGGTCTAGCGCTAGTGTAAACGGGATAGGCTCCCTCGCTGTATGGCTGATAACGACATTAGGCCACCCGACGACTTTATTATTTTTTTTTTACATGAGATATTCAATGATTGAGATTGTGTAATAAAGTCATATGTCCAAATATAAGCGAAAACAAAATATAGGTTTTCTTTGTAGAATATACACTGTATATGCAGTAGGGCAACAGAAGAAAGATGATTTGTTTTCCAATATTACGGCATAATTCAAGAAGAAGAAAAAAATAAGATGTGTGATCCGAAAATAATCTTAACTATTTAATCAATACATCACTTTTTCCTTTTGACGTATCGCTTCTAAATTTGTCTTCAATCGAAGAAATAAATCTGTCTCAGTTCGGACATGGGGTTGGCACGGGATGAAAAAATTCGGTCGCATTACAGTAGGTGTTGGACAGAAATGTGTGTGTATGGTTTCTCATATATATAAAACTTTCATAAATTACTTTCACCTTCTCAGCCCAACGCCACCGTAACGAAAAACAACTAAGAATGAAGTCCGCATATATATATATATATATAATTATAATATATATATATATATATATATATATATGTGTGTGTGTGTGTTGTGTGTGTGTGTGTCTGTCTGTCTGTCTGTCTGTGTGTACATATATTAAAGATACGTATATATATATATATATGTATATTAAAGAAGACTATATATTAAAAAATTAAAAAAGCAACCACACACACATATATATGTATATATATATATATATATGTGTGTATGTGTGTGTGTGTGTGTGTGTCTGTCTGTCTGTCTGTGTGTACATATATTTACAGATACGTATATATATATATATATATATATATATATATATATATATATGTATATTAAAGAAGACTATATATTAAAAAATTAAAAAAGCAACCACAAACATACACACACACACACACACACCCACACACACACATATATATATATGTCTGTCTGTCTGTCTGTACATATATTTAAAGATACGTATATATATATGTGTGTATATTAAAGAAGACTATATATAAAAAATTTAAAAAGCAACCAATAACACACACACACACACACACACACACACACACATATATATGTATGTGTGTGTGTGTGTGTGTGTGTGTGTGTGTGTGCCATCAATTACTAGATTTATGATTTCCTATTCGATGGAAACGAAATTTATAAGATGGTCCCATGACTTTTGAAAACAGTTATTGAAAATATTTTTAAAAGATCAACCCCGGATACTGATATTTGTATTAGAACGTATATAGCAGTTTAAAAGAGATATATACATTTTCATAAATCGCATATAGATCAGAAAAAAATATGTGTGTGGATGTATGTATGTCGCACTATATCACACTCTCTCCACTTTCTCACTCTCTATTTACACACACACACACACACACACACACACACAACATATTATATATATATATATATATTAGTTGAGTGCAAAAATCTTCACTGACTTGATCTTTGAAAATTAGAAACTTTATACACAGCTGAGGGCTGGTTTTGAATATTTTTTATTAAATTCTCAATTTTCCAATCTTGGTGTAAGAAAAAGAAAAATGGAAGTTTAATATATAAGTCTACTGAACTAGATGTTCATTCTTTTTAAATTTCCCAAGACACAAACAAAAAGTTTACCTCGGAAACCGTTGGATTCGTTACGACTTGAATTTGTGCTTAACATGCATGTTATACACAAGAAGAAAAAAATCCAGGTTTGAACAAACATCTGTCATCACATATTTGGTGGCTGAAATTTCCATACCATGAGAAACTTACAGAAAAGTCTGTAAGGGTTAAAGAGAAATATTTATTGTTTTTTCATTATGATTTTTTTCTTATCGAAAACATTTCGTTTTTTTTTTATTTATTTATCTATCTATTTATTTTTTGTTTTGTTTTTTTTGTTGTTTTTTTGTTTCTTTTTTGTTTTTTTACATGACCGAAGGTATTTCAATAAATAATAAATATTTCTGTGAAAAGTGCAAAAAAATAATTGTTTTTAGAATTTCTCATAAAATGAAACTCTGCATTGTATTGGTTTAAAGCACATATATATTTACCAACCCCTCTGTACGAGAAGGATGCGACGCAAGATCAATTTCTTAAGCGGAGTTTAACAGGTTTGAATTCAGAGTTTCCCCTCTCCTAGACTGGTTACCTATGCAAGGTTAAAGAGCTCAGTCTGCTCTACAATTTACCCATAGCTGTAGGTAGAATATATGGATTCATCCCTTTCTTTCGCTATGTAAAATGCATACATCCTTTTCCAGGTTTTGAACTCGGGTCGACGAGCCCATTTCCTACGACTCTAACCATTACACCACGCCATTTAAGGCATATAATTGTTTTAATATCTCAAAAATATTTCTTTTGAGGATAATGGCGGTAAATCAAACAAAATGGTCCAGGCTCATGTAAATTTGATTTTAATAGCCAGAGAAATGCAAAACTCTAAATTCAAACAGGTTTGAATTCAGAGTTTTACTTCTATTCTGATTACGTCACCAATTATAAAGATGGAGGGAGAGTAGTTGGATGCATACCGTTCCCATGTGTGTTAGTGTTAAGTGAAATGCAAACAGCCTCATCCAGGATTTGAATTCGGGTATATGAGTTCATTTACTACGAATGTAACTATTTCACCTACAACTATTGTTGCAGTGTATAGGTGTGTAATTGGTTTTCAATGATGATGCGATTTTTGGGATGTGACAAATTACCTTTTGTATGAATGAGAATACCAACCATTTAAATGCAGAGTGTTGTCTAAATCAGGGGTTCCCAACCTTTTTCACCTCATGGCCCACTTTGAAATCAGATTTCTTTTGTGGCCCATGAAATTGTTATAATAGAAAAAATACTTCCATTTTACATAAGATATTTATGCAATTTTAACCGCCCTAAGTTCATTACCTTATTCAATTGGCATATAGGGGCTTATCAGGAACGTCAATCTCTCCCCACTTTCCCATACCATGAATTAGTTGACATCTTACTTTCTAGAAAATATAAATTTCCCTCATATATGATTGGATTTTGTATATAAAAAACATGCTCTGAAATCATATAGAATTATAATATTTCCTTATCCCACCTGAAATTTGCTGTGGCTCATTTTGGCAACAGGTTGGGAACAACTGGTCTAAATGGTCTATCCGCTTGTTATTTCTCGACAATAGATTCTGGTGTTATCCTTTCTTAACAATAAATCAACACGTATACCCCTGCTGGCCTTCTTATCCAGCATAAAGCGAAGCTTTTCAGGG
>CM042138.1:8888105-8890605 GCA_023376005.1 Doryteuthis pealeii | reverse complement strand
AATCATCAAATTTATTAGAGAAGTAAAAAAATAAATAAAACAATTTGAAATCGAAACTAAGTTCTATTAACTTTGAATATCTATTAAAATAAAACAAACTATATATAAATATATGATACTGGGGATGAATCTATTAAAACTTGTTTTTAAAAACAATGAGGACTGTCTAATATTGCATGCTCAAATTTTGAGTGTGTTTATTCTATGTTATGACGATTTATGACGGGTATAGTGACGTAAACAGGGATGTAGTTTTTGTTACAGACAAAAACCGGAAGCGAATCTCCATTATATATATATATATATATATATATATATATATATATATATATATAATCAATGGTAGTATTATGGATTTACACTCATAACTTGAAGTTTCATGGTAATCAAATCATCGGATGAGTCCAATGGTTGAGATCTTAAAAACCATGAAACTTCAAGTTATGAGTGTAAATCCATAATATTACCATTGATTATAAATCTGCTCTGCTTTAGTAGCATTGAACACCTTTTCATGCCAATACTTTTCTCATTTTTTCATTCTCTATTCATTATATATATATATATATATATATATATTATATATATATATATATATATATATATATATAGAGACTGTATTGTGATTGACAGTTTCACGCTTTCCCTGAACATCAGAAACACATACCCATTCTTAAACTGTCTTTATTTATAGACTTATATTATATAGACGTGTAGCTTACCGGGTCTTCGAACAGGTTCATAGTGATTCTTCGTTTTGATCGAGTGGGTTTTGTGTGAGATTTTATTTATAGATTTGACGAGGACGTATATTTATGGGAGATTTTTGTGGTGGCAAGTTAGATTGTTTTTTTGCATCGATGATGGGTTTATCTATGGGAAGGATGTCGACAATAGGTCGGATTGTTTATTATTTCATATAAACTTACGTTTTATTTATTTATTTATTTATTTTTGATTTGTTATTTCTTAGTAACTATCTAAATGTTTGTTCTATTCTAAAGTTCCAATTTTATCTTCAAGAATTAATTGAGTTTAGTTCCTGGGTTAATGGCTTAGTCTTTTGCGTCATGTTATATATTTTAGTAACGTTTGAAGAAATTTGTTTTCAGACCTACATTTAGATATGAGTGTTGACCTTTTAGAAAAGGGTTTACGTTCTCAAGGGAATGCTTTTTATTGCAATTTTCTCCTTCATCTAAAGGTTACAACGTTTCGAAATGTTGCTGTAGGCTCGTGCTATTTTTCTACTTTTCTACGTGGATTTTGATACGTGTTTTTGCGATTTTATATGTTTTGTCAGAATAGTGAACTACTTGTATAGTTTTTGTGGTTAAATCGAACTTAATGGACCTAAATTCCATTGTATGTCACCCCGCTGAAAGAAAGAAAAATCAGGGAACTAACCGAATTTAATGAAATTTTCAGTGTTGATATATTAATGAATAAAAGATATAATGCACCAGTCATTTTATTTAAGAACTTTTACATATTTTCAGCTCTGTTAACTTTGAACCACGTATCTTTGAGAATCTGTGTTACGCTTTAAAGATACGTGGTTCAAAGTTAACTGACCTAAAGAATTGTATACCTTTTTGAATAAAATAACTGGGTCATTATATATTTTATTCATTAATATATCAACACTGAAAATTTCATTAAATTCGGTTAATTTCCTGATTTTTGGTATTTTTTTTTTACGGCAGGGTGACATAGGATGGTTGAATTTATGTCCGTTAAGTTCGATTTAACCGAGTCTTCTTTCTTCTAGACTGGTTGTCTAATCAAAGCTAAATAACCCAATCTGATCAACTATTTACCCACAGCTGGGGGAGTGCATTTCCCAAGGTCATTATCGCGATGAAAAACGTTCAGAATTTGAATTCGGTTCACCGATATTATTTCCTCCGACAATAACCGTTACGCAATGGCTCCCCATATATATTCTACATGTAAATCTTAAGCGTTTAATAATTTCATTGTGACATCTCTTCGGCTATGCATATTATATTTACATTTGCGGGACCTGTTGATATACTACAGTATGATAATGTAATTCTGACCACGTTTGATATGTTTACTTAGGAGCTATTGCGAAATAGTTCAATATGTAAAAAGTATAATACACTTGATTTACTTATCTCTCACATTTTTCTTTCTTTTCTTCTAATCATTCTTTTACATTATATGTACTATATATATGATTGAAAGAGAATAGCGTAATCGGTTCCGCACTCTCACACCGTCTCTCTAACTTTCCACTGCTCTCTTTATTTCTGTATTTTTTCTTTCTTTCTATTTATATTTTTCTGTGTAGCATGTGCTTTTTCTTCCCTTTTCTTTCTTTGTTATGATAACGGAATGGTCTATTATTTATCTGCGATCACGAAACTAATAAGAAATAAGAATTAGCCGGATAAGCCACACCAGATAATCAGGATTTACATTTTTCGTATTTCACCTTAGAACATTTGGATTGTCTCATTTTTAACCAGGAGGT
>CM042138.1:8880605-8883105 GCA_023376005.1 Doryteuthis pealeii | reverse complement strand
AAGAAGAACAGAACATGATATCTAATGAATTGTGTCGTCTTGGTGGATCAGAGAGAGAAAAGGAAAGAAAACGAAAAAACTGAAAAGCACTTGGGCCTTGCAAGAAAACTGAGAAACTGTGGAATGTGAAGGTGAACGTGATACCAATTGTAATTGGTACCCTTGTAACCTAGATATGTGGAAAATAAATTGTAAGTATGGACAAACAGAGGGGAATAGAGACAATATAGACAACAGTATTGGTAAAATCGGCTAGAATACTCATTAGAGTCTTGGAGACTTGCTGTAACTCAGATTCCAATAAAAGTCCTTGAGCGTTTGCTGGTGTAGAAAATTTGCTCTGAATTTCTCTGGATGTTTGAAATGAGGCTTGATGATTTATATTATCTGCACAATAAATACCTGAAGAAGGCTGGGGGGCACATCGGCCGAAACGTTGTACAGATAACAATGAAGATGAGGACAATAGGCCGAATAATGCAGATAATACTTGCTTTGAATTAAATTATGAAATAGTGATATATGATATTTCTTAAAAATGATATTAATGAATTTTATAACACACACACACACACACACACACACACACATAGACACACACATATATGGTTGGAAATATCTCCCAGCAGGTAAAGGGAGTGTCTAGGTATGTGTCTACATAGGGCGGGGCGGTGGAATAAAATATAAACAGCTTCAAGAATACTTAAATGCTGTTTAGATCTGGCCCTGTGCAAGACGGAGAAACACTCACCTGTGTAGTCAGTCCTACAGGTACTTATAGACAGCATATATATATATATATATATATATAGACAGCAAGTCTCTCTCTCTCTCTCTCTCTCTCTCTCTATATATATATATATATATATATATATATATATATATATATATAATATATATATATATATATATATCAAAGGTGATTGACTGATTGAGGAATATAAAATATCGAGTTAATCGCAAGTCCCACCGTCGATGAAGTAATTAACCGAATAAGTTGGGTTTATAAAGAATAGAAAAGTGTTTAATACGTTTGTAGAGCGGATTTAGTAAAATGTTATAATCAGATAATTTGCTCTAGTTTTCACAAAATGAATCCTCAGTCTTAACTGCAATGAATTAATCAAATTAATGAATTAACACCCATGACACAATTAAATCCTTTATATAAATATAATATATTCTCAAGTAATATCAACAGAATGTTTCATAAAAAAAAAGATTTCTTGGGGGTCAAAAGTTTTGAATTAGTGGGTCTAGGTTGGTGTTCACTTTTTTTTTTTGAACATTTAGAAGCTGCATTTTCTATCATCTCTGATGATGGCGTCCAATATTCACGCTTAATGTTTGGAAAGATTAAAGAAGTGCACATATTCAGATATTGATTTACGTCGTTTGGGGTTAGTGAACTTGGTGGCTAATTTCCGACATTAGAGAGTCTGGTCAGTTTTAGCAATATGACTCAAGGGCTAAACCGTTTCACATTTTCCCGGTTGCTCAAAATAAAATGCCATTTATGTCATAGTACTGAGAGAAATCAAAGATATTTTTGTTTTTTAATCAACTGAATGTCCAAGTAGAATATGTTCTTTATTGGGATTTGGGATATGCCGACTGCATCTCTTGTAGAGGGAGTAGGCTCACATCTCAAATATGAGTCCCCTTGGTATTTTACTAAATCAGATATAGACCTGCGAGCTCAGGAGTCATTCATTACTTGGCATTATTTTCAGACCCCAGCGTACCCTACTATTTACTCATAGCTGGAGGGAGAATAGTTGGATTCATACCGTTCCCAATGGTATTAGTGCTATGTGAAATCATTACTTAAATCATGTAATAATTTGCAATAAAATGAGCTATTTTTGCACTTCTGCCTATTTATACCTATTTGTATGCGCATATAATTATGCATATATATGTTTTATGTCCCCTTGTGAAATGTTGTGAGGATCAAATAATGAACCGTTTAACGATTGATGTTTAAAAGAAAGTGATTCTTGCATGTAAATGCATTGAATCAACTTTTAATATAGAAGCTTTTCATTTCGCATTATGTAAAAAATTTGAGCGAAAATCGCAGGTGAAAATGTTGGAGCAATTAAAGAGACGTTTTTAACCCAAATCAGAGAAATTATGTATTTTACCTTCCCAAAAACTATTCTGCTAATGACGCATAAAAGCTTTTAGTGCTAATTAACGTATGCGTGTGTGTGCGTATGTATATGTGCGTGTATGAGTGCGTGAGCGTGTGTATGAGAAAGAGAGAGAGAGAGAAAGAGAGAGAGAGAGAGAGAGAGTGGGGGGCCGTAAGAAGTCATGCAATGATTTTTGTCTAAACGGGTGTGGTTATTTTTATATTCAATTAAATATAAATGCACTGGTTATATAGACAAAATGCATACTGAAGTAGATAGATAATGTAATATCTTCATCTGCATGAATATAAACGCATGGACCAATGTACGATGTATGTATATATATAATATATATATATATA
>CM042138.1:8868105-8873105 GCA_023376005.1 Doryteuthis pealeii | reverse complement strand
TATCGGCAAAAAGCCATTCTAAACAAACCTTGTTTACAACTTATGATATCGTCGTGTAATAAAAGTCACTAGAAGAGGAATGTTAACCTACTCTAAACAAATCATAAAATCTAAGAAGTTCGTTTGGTGTTGGGGTTATGGGATCGGCCTGTCAGCTTGGCAGTCCGGTTTCAAATCACGCACAGGGCGGTCTTCCGATCTATAGCTCTGCTGATGAGGCCTAATAGGCCGAAATGTACATACAGAGATTGATTTTTCTCGATTTGTTTAGCCATACATTTAATAGGTATTCCCGCCTAATTCATTATTAATTAATTAATTTTCAAAATTAGGTACGACTCCAATTAAGCACTTATTCTCCAAAAAATTATCGGCAAAAAGCCATTCTAAACAAACCTTGTTTACAACTTATGATATCGTCGTGTAATAAAAGTCACTAGAAGAGGAATGTTAACCTACTCTAAACAAATCAAAATCTAAGAAGTTCGTTTGGTGTTGGGGTTATGGGATCGGCCTGTCAGCTTGGCAGTCCGGTTTCAAATCACGCACAGGGCGGTCTTCCGATCTATAGCTCTGCTGATGAGGCCTAATAGGCCGAAATGTACATACAGAGATTGATTTTTCTCGATTTGTTTAGCCATACATTTAATAGGTATTAAATTCATTATTAATTAATTAATTTTCAAAATTAGGTACGACTCCAATTAAGCACTTATTCTCCAAAAAATTATCGGCAAAAAGCCATTCTAAACAAACCTTGTTTACAACTTATGATATCGTCGTGTAATAAAAGTCACTAGAAGAGGAATGTTAACCTACTCTAAACAAATCATAAAATCTAAGAAGTTCGTTTGGTGTTGGGGTTATGGGATCGGCCTGTCAGCTTGGCAGTCCGGTTTCAAATCACGCACAGGGCGGTCTTCCCATCTATAGCTCTGCTGATGAGGCCTAATAGGCCGAAATGTACATACAGAGATTGATTTTTCTCGATTTGTTTAGCCATACATTTAATAGGTATTCCCGCCTAATTCATTATTAATTAATTAATTTTCAAAATTAGGTACGACTCCAATTAAGCACTTATTCTCCAAAAAATTATCGGCAAAAAGCCATTCTAACAAACCTTGTTTACGACTTATGATATCGTCGTGTAATAAAAGTCACTAGAAGAGGAATGTTAACCTACTCTAAACAAATCATAAAATCTAAGAAGTTCGTTTGGTGTTGGGGTTATGGGATCGGCCTGTCAGCTTGGCAGTCCGGTTTCAAATCACGCACAGGGCGGTCTTCCCATCTATAGCTCTGCTGATGAGGCCTAATAGGCCGAAATGTACATACAGAGATTGATTTTTCTCGATTTGTTTAGCCATACATTTAATAGGTATTCCCGCCTAATTCATTATTAATTAATTAATTTTCAAAATTAGGTACGACTCCAATTAAGCACTTATTCTCCAAAAAATTATCGGCAAAAAGCCATTCTAAACAAACCTTGTTTACGACTTATGATATCGTCGTGTAATAAAAGTCACTAGAAGAGGAATGTTAACCTACTCTAAACAAATCATAAAATCTAAGAAGTTCGTTTGGTGTTGGGGTTATGGGATCGGCCTGTCAGCTTGGCAGTCCGGTTTCAAATCACGCACAGGGCGGTCTTCCGATCTATAGCTCTGCTGATGAGGCCTAATAGGCCGAAATGTACATACAGAGATTGATTTTTCTCGATTTGTTTAGCCATACATTTAATAGGTATTCCCGCCTAATTCATTATTAATTAATTAATTTTCAAAATTAGGTACGACTCCAATTAAGCACTTATTCTCCAAAAAATTATCGGCAAAAAGCCATTCTAAACAAACCTTGTTTACAACTTATGATATCGTCGTGTAATAAAAGTCACTAGAAGAGGAATGTTAACCTACTCTAAACAAATCATAAAATCTAAGAAGTTCGTTTGGTGTTGGGGTTATGGGATCGGCCTGTCAGCTTGGCAGTCCGGTTTCAAATCACGCACAGGGCGGTCTTCCGATCTATAGCTCTGCTGATGAGGCCTAATAGGCCGAAATGTACATACAGAGATTGATTTTTCTCGATTTGTTTAGCCATACATTTAATAGGTATTCCCGCCTAATTCATTATTAATTAATTAATTTTCAAAATTAGGTACGACTCCAATTAAGCACTTATTCTCCAAAAAATTATCGGCAAAAAGCCATTCTAAAACAAACCTTGTTTACAACTTATGATATCGTCGTGTAATAAAAGTCACTAGAAGAGGAATGTTAACCTACTCTAAACAAATCATAAAATCTAAGAAGTTCGTTTGGTGTTGGGGTTATGGGATCGGCCTGTCAGCTTGGCAGTCCGGTTTCAAATCACGCACAGGGGCGTCTTCCGATCTATAGCTCTGCTGATGAGGCCTAATAGGCCGAAATGTACATACAGAGATTGATTTTTCTCGATTTGTTTAGCCATACATTTAATAGGTATTCCGCCTAATTCATTATTAATTAATTAATTTTCAAAATTAGGTACGACTCCAATTAAGCACTTATATATATATATATGTGTGTGTGTGTGTGTGTGTGTGTGGTCCGTGTGTGTGTTTGTGTGTGTCTGTGTGCGTGTGTGTGTGTGCGCACGTACCAAATCTTCAGGAATCTAAGCCCAGTATTGTAAAGGGACCAGATCTAACTCTATGTGCCATTGGCAATCATGATTTTCCGTTGGACAAATAAGTTTTGTATGAACTAAATCCAACTTGTCCTTTCTCCTACATCCTGGCCTTTAAAAATCTCTTCTTTCATTTTCTTTGTAATAAATAATCTTTTTACTTCTTCTGGTTTTGCGATGCTTTCCGGTGAATTGGCACGGTTAATAGTAATTCCTAAAATCAGTGATATGATCGGTGCATCGTTTTCGTTTGAAACATAAAAAGAAGAATATAGATAACGTCAATACATCTACATCAAATGCAAATAAAACACCTTTGAAATAGAGTTATTTGCTCATTCTCACTACTGGCACAAATTCGGCACTTAATCGGTTGTATTTATTTAAAACTTTAAAATATCGGATTTTTTTTGCAACATTAAGACAGACAGATTATCGATTATATGAAATCTGATCTTACTGAATATAGTTAAAATTCTCCCAAGCAGTAGCCGTATCAGCGCTAATGTACGGCTGCACCACTTGGATTTTAATGAAGGGCTTTGAGATAAAGATAGATGTAAGCTGCACTAGGATGCATCGGGTTATCTTGAATACATCTTGGAAGCTGTACGTCTGAAATATCTGATGTTTTTGTTACAGTAAGACAGATTATATATATATATATATATATATATATATTATATTATATATATATATATATATATTATATATATAAATGACAGTTGTTATGTATGTATATATGTCCGGATGAAGATATGAAAATAAAACAATTTAACAAAGTAAATATATATATATACACATTCAATATAACCGGTTCTTGCTTTTTGGATAAAAGTCATGAAGATTTGATTTATATTTAAAGATATTTAAAAATCACAATATACATACTAATATCATTGAAATTCTTCTTAAAAATGTTCAGCATTTGTAAAATAATAAATACACTAGTGATTACCTCACTACCCCGTTTAAAGTACAAAAGACATTGGCCGTAGTGTTCAGACGCCAAGAGTACAACTGCAAATGACCACTTCCATTGTTCTATTTATATTTGGTTTCTGGTCAAGGGCAGATAATACATTTGTGGCTATGTTTATAAAATAATATATGAACGTGCTATAACTATTAAAGCATATTTGAATCCTAAAGACGACGAGAGTGATCGAGTTCGAAAGGGAAAGGCAATAGAAGAATATCTGATCGTACAGTCTAAAATTATTTTAATCTCTCAAGTGTTTTAAACATATACGTTGAAACTGTGGGGATTAATATAAAATTGAAATAGAATAAAATAAAAAATAAATATATAAAAATCTCCCAGGAGTCCTTAAACAGGAAGAACTCTCTGAATATGTGCATGGAAAAGGCCCCTTCCTGGAAAAAAAAAAACCCTCAACCATTCCAACGCAGACCCTTACTGGGAATAGACGCTAGGACTGACACATGAAGACATTTCCATTCCACGAATTAGCTATGAACCTAGATATATAGTCTGAAACCTAAAAAGAATCACCTATAATTGGGTTTAAGTAAAGAAACTAGCAACACTAGCAGCAACTTATTTAATAACTAATCCCACTAAAAACTGCCCCATAAAACAAACTCCAGAATAGGACGTATATCAATTGTCTATTACGGTGTTGTAAAACAGAACGTAAATGAAAACCCACCCACTAAGACACAAAATCTTTATGAAGGACTTGAATCTTAGAAAGATATCCTATGTAGAGAATTACATAAGTCTTGAAACGTCAATATAAAAGAGACAAGGGGAGGTTTTCTATGGAGTATCAATTGATTAAATACATTTGGTATATCGTAATATTACGGCAATCGTAGCAGATTTCATACAAACAACAACATTGATATAAAATCATCAGCGCCATCTTGCTCACCGAAATTTATTTTTACTAAAAACTTTCCATTATTCCTGTTTAAAAAAAAAAGAAACAAAATCTCAAACAATAATTCATCGACTTACGGGAGTTGCTGCATTGTTGTAAAAATCAACAAAGGATTAATAAAAAAAGAAGAAAAAAAAAGACTGAAAAAGAGACAATAGAAAAGAAAAGAAATTCTAAAGAAATGAAAAAAAAAGGGAAGAAAGTTTTAAAGAAAGAAGTCTGCTGATGTCTTCGCTTCTCGTTGTTGTTGGTCGATCAATAAGCACGAAGCAGCAAACAAGCGACTGAACGATTGGCAACTTCGTCTTGCAAAAGACAATATCGCTGAGTTCTTTCTACGCATGCTCTGTGAAGACTTTTCACTCGAATTCTGACGACCATCCGGCGCCAAGCTTTTCAAAAGTGGCGCCCCTTAAAACT
>CM042138.1:8853105-8863105 GCA_023376005.1 Doryteuthis pealeii | reverse complement strand
AAGTAAACAAACAAATGTGTTTATTTTTATATGGCTTTAAGCCGACAATTTTTGGAGGATATGTGCTTAATTGAAGTCATACCTAATTTTGAAAATTAATTAGTTAATAATTAATGAATTTAGGCGGGCATATATGTTCAAATGTAAGGCTAAACAAATCGAGAAAATGTCAATCACTGAATGTACATTTCGACCTATTAGGTCTCATCAGCAAGGTTGTGTGTGTGTGTGTGTGTGTGTGTGTGTGTGTGTGAAGGGGTGTATGCGTGCTTAAAATCCTATTAGAAGCCATGACTGCAGCTATTAATTTAGAATAGGCAATTACTTAATTTTTTTAAAGAGACAAAAAATGTCTAATAAATATTGACCACCCTCCAATTATTTTCTGATCTAATAAAGCATTTATTTATTAGTGGAGTTAATATGTTATCACGCACAGGTACCGTCGGGTATAGTCGCTAGTTTTTAGCATTAACTTCGATGGCCTCATATTTTGAGAAAAAAATTACCATTATGAATTTTAGATTATCACTTTATCCTTAATTAATCCTTATCTTGATTATTTAACTGTAAATCACTAGATATATATATATATATATATATATATATATATATATATATATATATATATTTGTTAATAAAAAGGCCTTAAATACCAGGGGTATCATGATTATGGACCATTTCCCCTGGTATTTAATCCTTTTTATACACAAATTAATTTGCCCTGTTTATAAAAAATAAACATCGAGCTCTCATACGGAACATGAACTCTACAAAACTACTGATAGAGAATAGGATCCTAGAATCACCCTTGTACCAAGAAACCTGGTGCCCCAACAAAGAATATGTATATATATATATATATATATATATATATATATATATATATATATATATATATATATATATATATATATATACATATATATATATATATATATAGTTTTCTATCATTATCATAAACTTGTTTACAGAAGAGACTCATATTTCATTTAGCTTAGAGTCTCAGCAGGTGAATGTTTGGTCCAGACAAGAGGTTTGCAACATATGGTGAGTTTTTTAAGTGACTATTTTTTCTTCATTTCTTATAGAACGGTTGCGGTACCAAAGCTAAAGTTTCCAGTCTGTCTTAATGTTTACCGTAACTTTGACTGTTTGGCAAAATGTTAAAAGGATGATTTTTTTGTTGAACTCCATTTTGATTTATTAATCAGAAAATTACAAAAATATCAGGATTGCCGTTTTATTAAATTTCATTTTTCAACATAGTATTTTCATGTTAAAGCACTACAAAATTTGTTTTCTTTGTTTAATGGAGTAAAAATCTTAATGGGTTATTTAATGCTAAAATAACCCCTGTAGAGGAACAGTTGTGGTACTGTTTAATCCGTATGTAGGGCGATGATTGGTCCATATCTTTTCCAAAGGCATTGGTCCAAAATAAACGTTATAGCGCGACATGAGTTCGAACTCGTTTACAACGATTTCATAGTTCAGCACGTTAGCCACTGCACCACTGGCACACACCTTATTTAATAGAACTGGAAAGATAAAAATTAGTGACCATATGTTTATACATATACATATTTACTAACCCCTTCTCATGAGTAGGATGTGACACAATGTCAATTTCTTAAGCGGAGTTTATCAGGCGTGAGTTCAGAAATTTTTTTTCAACTAGACTGGTTGCCTAACCAAGGTTGAGGAACCCAATCTGCCCTACTATGTACCCAGAGCTGGAAGGAGAATATTTTGATCCATACCCTTCCCAGGGGTATTAGCGCTATGTCAAATGCAAATAACCTCATCCAGTATTTGAACTCGGTTTGCCGCGTCCATTTTCCTACGATGGTAACTAATATACCACGTGTCACTTTTATACATATAAATTAATGCAAGTATATTTTATATATATGCGTGGAAAATTTTTCAGAATTTCATTCATAATCAACATTTCGGTTTCACATATATCTGTGATCGAAGAATTTTACTTACGAGAATATTTCAGCAATGAAAATGAATATAAATATTATGAATATGTAATCGATTGACACCATCAAGACCAGAGTGTTAATTATCTAAATGAATTTCTCAATAGCCTTGAATCAACAAGTTCTGCTTTACATATTTGCATATATGTTTAATCACACATACACACACACACACACACACACACACACACACATATATACATATATAATAAAGTAAACTTATTGAGCATTATATATTCATTAATAACTCCGACTTATTCGGTTGATTATTTCATCCACAGTCAAAGTTGCGACTCACTTATATATATATATATATATATATATAATATATATATATATGCATATATATATATATATATATATATATATATATATATATATATATGATCTATTCGTAAAATACACAGAGCGAATCTGGAATGGGCGGCCTAATAACATGTCAGGTCTACCGGTGGAACAGATATAATGTTGCGAAAATCGAAATCTATAAGGATACTGGTGTAACATCACCAATTGTCCTCCTTTGATGCATCTCGGCGATGTTTTACAAGACTACACACACACACACACACACACACACACACACACACATATATATATATATATATATATATATATATATATATATAACAAAAAACTGTACATATGTCTATGCCTGTACGTGTATGTGCATTGTATATAAATATATATGTATGGATGAAATATGCATAAATCTATGTATGTACACCTGTATACGTGTGGGCTCAGATACTAACATCTTGTTCAGTGTTTATATGTATGTGTGTGTATGTATCTGTGTGTGTGTATTTGTGTGTATGTTATGTGTGTGTTATGTGTGTGTTATATGCATGTATTCTTTTATGCATTTTTGTATGCGTGGCAATAGTGACAATGATCTGTTGTTGAACGTCTTTATTCTCTTGATCATTATATTGAGATGAAAATGTTATAATTTTAAATATCATATTGTTCATACAGAAAGGTCACAGGCGTGCAGAGAAAAGACAACATTAGAAAGAAAGGAAACAGTGTTTTTTTTTTTCAGAATACAAGGTGTGTCAAAAAGTACCAAGTTTAAAGCTGAATTTACCAAGATAGAAATGAAGAATGGATGGAACGTTATTTTTTCAGAATACAAGGTGTGTCAAAAAAGTAACACGTTTAAAACTGTATTTACCAAGATAGAAGTGAAGAATGAATGGAACATTATTTTTTCAGAATACAAGGTGTGTCATAATTACGAAGTTTAAAGCTGTATTTACCTTGATAAAAATGAAGAATGAATGGAACATTATTTTTTTCAAATTACAAGGTGTGTCAAAAAAGTGCCAAGTTTAAAGCTGTATTTACCAAGATAGAAAGGAAGAATGAATGGAACATTATTTTTTCAGAATACAAGGTGTGTCAAAAAGTACCAAGTTTAAAGCTGTATTTACCAAGAAAGAAATGAAGAATGAATGGAACGTTATTTTTTCAGAATAAAAGATGTGTAAAAAAAGTACCAAGTTTAAATCTGTATTTACAAAGATAGAAGAGAAGAATGAATGGAAAAAAATTGTTTTCAAAATACAAGGTGTGTCAAAAAAGTACCAAGTTTAAAATTGTATTTACCAAGATAGAAGAGAAGAATGAAGGTGGAGAACAATATAAATCTCAGATGAAGAGAGAGAAAAAAAGTTCCTTTTTTAATTCTTTTTTTCCTAACTGACAGAAATTTCTTCCCTCGGAATAACTTTAAAAAATGGTTTTATTTTGTATACTTGGGGATTAGCTGATTCTTTTTTTATCCAGAAAAATTATTATCATGGCGAGGACTAAGAATATACTGACTGTATCTCCTGCCCCTACAGAGGGGTAAGACTCCCCACCAGGCGCTGTCTTGGATATGACACTATGCATTATCATCAACATGTCGCTCTAGTAGCACAGATATCGATGACAATCTCTTGCTAACCGTCTCTATCACTAATTGCCCTCATCAGGTCCTCTGCGCAGCATCGAGTAACCCATCAGAGATGGTCAATGTACGTCTTTGTTCTCTCTCTCTCTCTCTCCCTGTCTCTCTCTCTCTCTCTCTCTATATATATATATATATATATATATATATATATATATATATATATATTGGAGGATATGTGCTTAATTGAAGTCGTACCTAATTTTGAAAATTAATTAGTTAATAATTAATGAATTTCAGGCGGGCATATATGTTCAAATGTAAGGCTAAACGAATCGAGAAAATTTCAATCCCTGAATGTACATTTCGACCTAGAATTCATTAATTATTAACTAATTAATTTTCAAAATTAGGCACGACTTCAATTAAGCACATATCCTCCAAAAATTGTCGGCTTAAAGCCATATAAAAATAAACACATTTGTTTGTTTACTTAACTATATATATATATATATATATATATATATATATATATATATATATATATATATATATATATATATATAGTTACACGAACGCACCCTCGCTTTGATGCATACGTATAAGTAACTTAGGGATTGATAACGTTTGTCTTGGATAACCTTTCCACTAGCGCGACTTGAGGATGATGATGACGATGATGATGATGATCATCATCATCATTATCATCATGCATGTATAAACACTACATCCTTTCTTTTTTTTCTAATTTTCTATTTTCTCTGCACGCCTCTGACATCTTCTACTGAATCTTGGACATCGATCAAGCCACCGCATAGCACTAATCCTCTAAAACTTTGCAACGTCACAAGGCTTTTTCATCGACAGTATTGTGTCCCATGTTGTGAAAGCCATAATCAAGTATGTGAGAGTAAAATTCGTAGGTCCGGTTGACATGGATTTTTTTCTCTTTTTTTAATTTAAACGGGTGCAGATCAAGCTTTGACATGACCATCAATAAATCTCAAATGCAACCATTCAATATTATCCGACCGAACCTGGCAAACACCGTGTTTTTGATAGGGTCAGCTTTATGTGGGTTTTTTTTCTTCCGAATATGGAAAATCTAATGGTTTCTACATCCTGGTTACCAGAGGACAAGACCAACAATATTGTGTATGTTAAAGTTATTAGGACCGGCTTAGCTCAGTCGGTAGAGTGCCCAGCTGGGAAACTCGAGGTTCCTGATTCGATTCCGACCCTCGCCAACTCAGCGTATGAGTAGCACATGGATATGTGCGGTAAAGTGAGGAGCTGATGGTTGGAGTGGTGCTCCGCCTCAGACATCCAAACAATCTCATTGGTCTAGCGCTAGTAAAAAGGGAATATACTCCCTCGCTGTCTTGCTGGTATCGACTTTAGACCATTTAAAATCATTGGAAAAACATTATCTTTTATGTAACATGAAAGTGTCTGGTTTTGTGTACAGTGTATACTTTAAGACTTAGGTAATAATAAATACTAACAGGGTCTGTGGATATAGCCACTTTCATGATTTAATTATTACAACGTTTGATATCGTGGGGATTATTTTCACATTTGCCTGGAAGAGTTATCTTCCCGCTGGGTTTTCGCCTGTTCTCACCAGGGGCTATTGTATTGAAGCGCCTTGTTCAAACGCTTCTCTCTCTCTTTTAGCTACGTCTCTGGAACGAGCACATGGGTTAGACCATTGTCACACCCTTCTCATGGGGGCTTAGGACCCCCTCATCACTAGTAAGTGATTATGTATGTAACAGACTCTCCAGTTCTTTTATCTCTACTCTTTATGTTATGTATATGTATGTTATTATTTTCTGTATCTTGTCATATTTCTGTGCTGTTATAAATATAAAATGTTTTGTCCCACAAACGTGTCGGAGTTTGTTATGTTTCATCTAGTTATGACTTTGTTATAACCTTGAACCTTACAATATGTTTACTTGAAGAGCTATTGCAAGTATAATAATCTTTATGTAAACACTCTCTCGCTCTTTCTTCTTTCTTTTTTCTTTTTTTTCCTTATCTTCGATTGAAACATATTTGCGTTATCGCTTCCGCGAACCTACCTGTTCTTTCTATCTTTCACCAACTCTCTTTCTTTCGTGCATTATTTCTTCTTTATTACCTTTTCCTATGTAGCATGTCCTTTATCTTCTGTTTTTTCCTTTCTAATTAAAACGGAATGAGGTAACGACACTCATAAGGACTAAGAGTTTGGCAGATAAGCAATACCTGATCATTAGGATTTCCATTTTAGCATTTTACCTTGGACGATTTGAACCGGTCTCATTTTTAACCAGAGTTTGTTGTAAGTTGATAACTATCGTACAATTAATGAACAATGCATTAACATATAGATTGTGACAATTTAATTAGTTTTTACTAGAAAAAGAGAACTGGTAGATTGTGTGTTTCCAGCAGAAAACAGCGTGAATATGATAGAAAAAGAAAAGATAGACAAATATCTGGACATTGCTAGAGGATTGGAAAAAAAGCTATGGAATATGAGCGTAAAAGTTATACCAATGGTAGTTGATGCACATGGAAAGTTCCCCAGAAGGTTATTAAACACACTGGATGAAATGTAAATCAGAGGAAGAATTAAGACCATCCAGACAACAGCATTGTTGACATCGGCTAGAATACTCAGGAGAATCCTGGAGACCTGCGGAAACTTGTTGGCACTCAGACTCTAGTGATAGTCATCAGCTAACGGTGGTGTGAAAAGTCATAGTAGATTAACAGGTACTACCACTCCAGGTCAGAGTGGACCAGGGAGCAATGGTGATGAACGGGTGCTCCACATTCCCCAAACCTCCAGAACTGGAACCTCACCATCAGATAGAGTTTAACGTCATTTTCAGGATATGTAGACCCTCAGTCACCGCCTTCTAACAACCATATGATAAAAAGGGTTGGGGTTTACCATAAACGGCAATAGGATTGGAGCAATCATATAGGTGCTGGGCTGACATGACCAGCTTATTGATTAGAGGGGGCCTCTCCGACCGCCTGTCTAGCCCAAGGGTCTAATTGGAGTGTTGCAGGTCATGGACTGCTCATCCACCAAGAATCCGTCCTTAAGCATCAGCAAGTATAGTTGGTGTCCTTGGAATGGTCCCCAAGAGTTTGGAAAAGAGACAGGAAGAATCAGAAATAAAAAGAAAAATCGAGACTATCCAGACAACAGTATTGTTAAGATCGGCTAAAATACTCAGTAGAATCCCAGAGACACGAAGAGATCTTTTATCTCTCAGACTCCTGTGAAAAAACTCGCAGTCATAATAATAACGAATAACAGAAGTCAACGAAATTAATATTCTCTAAGACTTTGCTATCCAAACTGATGGAAAAATAGCATAGACTTAATATAGCGATTAAGAATAAAAAGAAAAACAGGCCTTCTGATTGATATGTCAGTACCAACAGTTAATAATATATCAGTCAATGAATATAAGAAAATAAGTAAATTCAAAGACCCAGAAATAGGAACTGAAAAAAAAATGTGGCGTCTTAAAACTCCCACCGACACTTTAATAGAGGGAGAGCTGGATATGATCAAAAAAAGGGAGAGTTAAACACAGCTATTACATTTGTGTGAATGATGGCAAAGATTGTCTATGCAGAGCTACCAATTTTCCAGATAATCGTATTCTATCAAAACAAGGTTCAATTAGAATATTCTTTAAAGATATTCTTTCTTAAATAGAAGTTTTCGAAAAGACATTGAATCATTTTTCAATAGAAATACACACGCAAAAATACACATACACACATGCAGACACACTCAACTAAAATACACGCAGATAAATACATGAACAAACATATATTATAATATATTATATTATATATTATTATATTATATTTGTCGGGATTAGTCGGTCTGAAGAAAAGGTATTACGCTTGTATCTGCATTTAACGAGGGTGTTGAAGCTCAATTGTATTTCATGCAGCATACCTATCTTAGCCACAATACGATTTTGTCGAAGTGAGTACAAGGTATATACAACTGTGATCTAGCGACAGGTTTCAACTTACAAACACACACACACACACACCACACACACACACAAAAAAAAAAAAAAAAAAAAAAACTTAAACACACACACATGTATGTATATAAAAGCTGTCAGTCCTTCTCCGTTTTTATCGGGTTTTCGTATGTCTCTCTCTGTCCACACGCATACCCCGCCCATATATATATATATATATATATATATAGAGAGAGAGAGAGAGAGAGAGACAGACAGACAGACAGACAGACAGACAGAGAGGGGGGAGAATGAAAGAGAGAGAGAGAGAGAGAGAGAGAGAGAGAGAGAGAGAAAGAGAGAGATGAATAAATTATATATCAAATATGAATATTTTCTTTAGTTATTAATTCATCTATGATTACTTAATTTTTCTAATTTTTTCTATTTTTTTATGTTTGCAACCCCCTCTCTCTCTCTCTCTCTCTCTTTCTCTCTCACACACACACACACACACACACACACACACATGTAGATACACGCACACACACGCATGTGTGCATGTCTCTGTGTGAAGTTAGTCAAAGAATATTTCTTAAAGCGCCCTATGAAAAATTAACATGTTAAAATCACTTTTGATTGTCACGTATGAACACAATCATCACACACACACACACACACACACACACACACACACACACACACATATATATATATATATATATATATATATATATATATATATATAGTATACATATATGTGTGTGTGTGTGTGTCATTTTTATTAACTTCAAAATCGTATGCGCAATTTTCTCTCAACAGCACAGAAGAAAAAAAAAGAAAAAAAAAACAACATAAAAATGAAAACCTTTGAGTAACGACAACAATCAGTGGGTGGGCCGTCTTCTATTTGTGGGTGGAGACATCATGGTGGGATTTACTGAGATAACCTGTGTTAACAAAAGACTCTAAATTCTTAGGTAAATTTACGGAATTTCCGTTCGAATTTAATGAATGGGTCTTACAATTCACTGCTGTAAACATCTCCTTTCGTTGTACAAACTGGGTTAACCTTTAAAAAAAACCGCTAACTTTCAAAACAACAAAAATATTCGCTTAGTTTGTATTTTGATAAATCTCCACTTGAAAATTGTTTTTAGAATTTTTTTTTTTTGGCTTAAAAAAGAAGTATATAAATTTTACAGCATTATTAATGTTTACCTTTTTTTATTCAATAAAATCTATTCAGTGACAATTGTGTTCCTTAATTGTACGACCGTTATCATCTTGCAACACCCTTTGGTTAAAAATGAGAACGTCCAAATAGTCCAAGTTGAAATTAAAAAATGTAAATTCTGATTATTTGGTGTTGCTTATCTGCCGAATTCTTATTTCTTATGAGCGTTGTCACTCAGCTAAATGGACCATTCCGTTTTTATTATGAGAAAAGGAAGAAAAATGGCTTGCTACATAGAAGAATATAATGAGAAATAACTAAATGAAATGTAGGGGAAAGATAGAGGGAGGTGTGAGCACGAGGAATCGATGACGCTAAGCAGTTTCAATCAAACATAAGGAAATTATGAAAAGAAGGAAAAAAAAAAAAAAAAGAGTGAGATAGTTAAATCAAGATTATTATACTTTTTACATAGTTAACTATTTTGAATTGCTCTTAAATAAAGATATCAAAAGTTATAATGAATAAATTATGATAATTTGGTATATCTACAGGTCCTGCTAGTAAGAATAGTTATCTATGCGAAACGTGGTATTGAACATATTACATATAGAACTATTTTTAAAATACAGACATTTTCTCTGTCGAATTTAACATGTATTTACCCCCCCACACACACACATACACACACTTAAACGGTAGGATGCAACATGAGGCCACTTTTAAGTGCGTGGGGGTGCGTGGTGTAATGGTTAGAGTCGTAGGAAATGGACTTGTCGACCCGAGTTCAAATCCTGGACGTAGCTGTTTGCATTTCACATAGCACTAATATCCTTGGGAAAGGTATGAATGCATATATTCTCCCTCCAGCTATGGGTAAATTGTAGGGCAGACTGTGCTCTTTAACCTTGGATAGGTAACTATTCTAGGAGAAAGAAAACTC
>CM042138.1:8813105-8835605 GCA_023376005.1 Doryteuthis pealeii | reverse complement strand
GTACCCGGAGGGTGCATATATTTGCTAGTATAAATAACTTCTACATTCGTTTTAGCAGTTCCAGGGATTATACTTACATTTATAATTATAAATACTTAAAACTCTTGGGAATAATTGATGCACGTTACTGTCTTATCTCTCTTTCTTCTTCTTCCGAAAACGAGATCATAGTGATGGACACAGAAATAACCCACAATACTGGCGTATTGGTAATACAATTATCTAATAAGAGTTATTTTATTTTAAACTACTGAAAGAGGAGAGCATTTAAAATCCTTTCACTTTTATAAGATTCCATGTATAAATATTCAGTTTAAATATTTTAATCTGTCTATACTGTAAATCACTTTGCTAGCTTCTGGCAATTCTGTCTATTTCTAGGAAAAAGCATATTTAATTTAACTAGCCAGGATATACATCTTCTGGGGGTAAGTATTTAAGTCTTAATGTCATGAAATATATCAAATTAGAAAGACTAACGAAATTAAATAAGAATGCATATAAAAAGATGCATCTATTTTAATTATATTTTAGTTGGTTTCTATAGATAATAATTAATTCATAGGATTTACTTTAATATGTTGGAGAATAAAATAATAATATTAGAGATTAATAACACTAAGTAATTATTATTAAATCCGGTTTAATTAAAATAAGTACATCATATATCATAAAGAGGCCGGGTTAGCTCCGTCGGTAGAGCGTTTGGCTAGAAACCACAAGGTTCCTAGTTCGATACCGGTCCTCGCCAACTCAGCGTATGAGTAGCACAGGGATCTATGCGGTAAAGTAAGGAGCTGATGGTAGGCGTGGCGCTCCACCTCAGATGCTAAAACAATCTCCTTTGTCTCGCGCTATTGAAAAATGGATAGACTCCCTCGCTGACTGGCTGATACCGACTTTAGGCCGCCCTGTCGACTTTACTTAATTATATCATAGAAGCCTTTATTTCTTCGGGATATATAAGACATATTGAAGGTTTTTAAAGGCACTAATAACATGGGCTGTTTTGAGGTAAATCTAACTCAGATTTTCATCGAGACGTCGTTAATAAGATTTATACTTTGTATTAATTTTTTTGATTATGAATTAAATACTCAATGATAAACATACGCAATTACTAAGGGTAATATAAAGCAGTAACGTAATTTTGGTTACAGAGAGACAGGCTCTGAATCTTAATTATAATAAGATTTTGATTTTTTACTGATGCTATTAATTTGTATGATTAATCTCGACTGGAGAAACTACATAAGACATTTGAGCTTATTATGCCAAAAACATCAGATTTTAAATATAAACTGATAGAATCCAAATCACTGAGTCTGAAAATTTCTTGAAAAAGTCAAAATAACAGGGCACTTATTTTTACTCTAGAAATGCCATTTACTAGAAAAGAAAAAGTGGTTAAACATTAAACATAAAATTTGAATCGTTTGTACGCGTAGTCTTTATATCTGAGATCATTTGAATGAGAATTTATCAAATCATTATAATGTAAGATAAAATCATTTTTCTGGTGTAAAAATAATTTAAAACAGCCTGTTTATTAAATGACTAGCAGCGGCTACCCGGAGTCGCCTGGGTAGAGGGAGATTTTTTTAAGTTAGTCCCGCAGATCCAGTATTACTGAATCATGAGTTGAATCCTCGTAAGATGCCCCATTTAAATCTTTATGTAAAAAAATAGACCTTGCATTGATCCAGCTACTCTGAAAAGAAATCTTAATGTCTACTACTAAAATATTAAATGGAAAAAATACCACGCTGTTATCATTTAATTTTTATTTTTAATCATATTCACGAATATAAATCAAATCACTATCATTTTTGCTCAAAAACCAAGCCCTGGTGATATTTAATGTGCATATATATTTAATTTGTCGTTAATTGTTTTATTTTCGAAGTTTCCTCCGGACAAAAAATAATGCAAATTCCTTTATACATAGATAAATAATAATATGATTTTAATAATCTTATGCACGGAACATTTGTTTTCAAATAGGACACAGAATTTCACTATAAGTTATTGTAAAAGATAATACCAAATGACGATACATTTTTGTATTTTGAAGTTAAGAACATGACGAAAATATTCTTACAAGACGCGCTGTTGATACACGTGATCTCATCCTTTCATCAGTCTCTAGATTTTTTAAAATTTTCTAGGAATTGTATAAGAGTTAATCTTTTTTCTTTTCTTTTCTTTTTTTTTTTTTAATAAATCAGTGGAAATAGCCGCTTTATATGAATATGAATATTTACTTTAATAAACATGACTCGAGAAAAGTAAACTGTATTTAAACGCAGAGGTGCAGTTGTATATACATAAATCCAAGTTTAAAATGTATATATATATATATATACTAGACAAAACGTGACCCGTTGGGTCATCCATTAAGCTCTCGCTAGATGATTAGGGAAAAGAGTAGGATATGCCAAAATATCATCTGCTTTTCATTTTTAAAAACGAACTAACATTTATTAAATTGATTATTTAAGGTCAAATTTTTGTCTAATTCGAAAAGTAGTAACATAATGAGCATCAGTAAAAAAGCAAAATAATATTACACATATAATTTATTTTTGATATATTTAAAACGTTTTTTTCGTCCATTTTGATCAAGATGCCTGCCAAGAGGCTACTTAAAATCCGTTTTTACAAAATAAATTGTAACTTTTGCAATTAAAAAATTCACACTGGATTGTCCAATTGAACACATATCCTAATAGATAAAGGGGTTAGATTAAGACAGTTCTAAATGCCAGTTATCTCTAGACTGCAGGTTCAATCCTGGTCAGGGACAGCAGTAACATAGAATAATAATTAACACAGCTTAACACCTGTACCCCAGCTATTGTTAGTGGAATGAGAACAGGATACCCCCGTGGACCTAATAAAGGGTTGGGTTCAAAGTTCCGTGATGGCTCCCAATTACAAGAATGTTCCCGAGTCCGACAAGAAATACCTGAAGAAGGCCGGAGGTCACATCGACCGAAACTTTGTACAGATAACAATGAAGACGAGGACAATAGTCTGAATAATACAAATAATGGTAATCTTTGCGGAGTTCCGTCCTGGCTTCCTGCCTCAAAAACTGCTAGCTGCTGACTGGTGGAAAAACAACACCAGCTATGATTGAAGTCTGTATCCGAAGCGGTATCACTTGAAAAAGAAAAAAAGAAAAAAAGAACCAACTTAGGGCATTTTCACTGAAAACCCAACCCTAACCCTAAACCCCCCAAGTTAAAATTAACTGTTTTATTATAAAGTTCTGTTTTTTCTGGGTCACCCTGTATACAGGGTGACTCAGAAAAAACAGAGCCCAATTATTTATTTATTTTCCATTAAACTAAACCTAAACCCCAACCCCAAATCATAAACCCTAAACCCTAGTTGTTTTCGTTTTTTCACGCCGCTTCCGCTACGGACTTCAATCGTAGCTGGGTTTTTTTTTCAGCAGTCACCGGCAAGCATGTTTTGAGGCAAGAGGCCATGACGGAACTCCGCAAAGATTACAATTATTTGTATTATTCAGACTGTAATATCGGAGTGGTATATATTTGATTGATACTATTTTCTGCATAAATAAAAAGACTAAAGACAGAGTTTATTTTTTTAAAGCCACACGTAATTAAAAACAACCTTAATCCCCTAAAACCGTAACCCAATTCGCAAAATGTTAATCCATAGATTGTAGTTAAACTGTCATTGGGTACCAGCAAAAAACTTTCCGTTTTAATTTTCCAACCTAAGTCAGAAGTCAGCCCTACATTCTATGAATTAACATTTTGCGAATTGGGTTACGGTTTTAGGGGATTAAGGTTGTTTTTAATTACGTTTTGCTTTAAAAAAATAAACAACAAAAAACCCAAATTACTATACATTTAATTAACCATTGAAATTAATTGTTGAATCAATTATTGGGACAGTTGTTTGTGTTAATATAGCAATGTATAATTTCAATTAAACTTAGTTTTAAAAATATTTTTCAACATTAAATGTATAGTAATTTGTGTTTTTTGTTGTTTATTTTTTTAAGCAATACGTAATAAAAACAACCTTAATCCCCTAAAACCGTAACCAAATTCGCAAAATGTTAATTCATAGACTGCAGTTAAACTGTCATTTGGTACAAACAAAAAAGTTTCCGTTTTAATTTTACCGACCTAAATCAGAAGTCAGTCTAGTTTGTTTTAGTTTTAACTAAAACAAACTTTTAAGCCCGAAGAAAACTTTCACTTAAACAGTGGGGGTAGTCAATGTTTGCTCATTTGAATTCCATAATATTTAAATATATAACTATTTTTTTTACCCAACATGAAATATTATTTTAAAGTAAGTTTAATAATCATATTAAACCAGACTCTATAAATTAATAATTAAAGTAATTTAAAAAATCTATTTTAAAGCATGATTTCAATTTCGTAAAATTTACGCTCATCTAAAATTGAAATCATGCCGTAAAAAGATACATTTGTTTTGTTTTATTAAAACAAACCAAAATTTCTCTGTGGTCTGGAGAAAGGTAGGGGCTAATCTACCTAGAGTTAGGAGGTGCTAGGAGGGGGTTTTACTGCTGATTTTTTAGTAATAAAACCATTACAGGCTGTGGGCCCTCCTACTCCGGTTAACTCGACTACTCCCGTTAACTCTCCCACTCACGTTAACTCTATATACAGGGGAAGAAGAGAATCGTATATAATATAAAACAGGGATTGGTATGTTGTTGACTTAATTGCTAATTACGGCTAATTAAAACCAATTAAACTGATTTTTTTAAACAATGAGTAGTCCTAAAACCAAGTAATATCTAAGTATAAATATTGTGTCCATAACATAAATAGAAAAAAATCCTTTAGGAAAAGAAAGTTGATAATCTCAGCTTTAGTATTATATATATATATATATATATATATATATATATATATATATATATATAATATTTTGTGCATGTATGTGTCTGTACAATATATATATATATATATATATATATATATATGTGTGTGTGTGTGTTGTGTGTGTGTGTGGATTATATATATTACCTACATTGTATATATATATATATTTGTATGTATACACATATATGTATATGCATACATACATACATATATGTGTATATATACATACTATTACACACATACATACACACATATATATACGTGTGCGCGAGCGTGTGTGTGTGTGTGTGATTCAATTTGATTGAAAACATGGTAGACCCTTTATTTTTCCTCAAATAGTAATATTATTAATATTATTACTGCTCTGTATTTTTAATATATTGAGCACTTTTCGATTATTTACTGATGCACTCATATATATATATGTACATACAGGGTGACCTGGCTTTTTTTTAAATGTCTTTTTTTGGGTCACCCTATGTAAGAATAACGTTATTTCATCAGATACCAAGACGATGATTACCAGAAAAAAATGTTTCTATAAGATTCATGCTGGACACCTAATGTGGTGTAATGGTTAGTAAGCTAGATTAGCAGACCATTGATAGTGAGTTCGATTCTCATTTGGCACCCCGTACTTCTGGCCTTGTACCACATTTAAGCTAAGCTTAGTAAATAACTATAAGATTCATGCCAAAAGATATTATTAACCAACATCGGAGTACCTGAAACTGACATTTTATCTTTTTGCGGAAATTTTCCAGTTAATTAAAAACAATTAGGCAAATAAGTAAAGTTGTCGGGGTGGCCTAAAGTCGGTGTAAGCCAATCAGCGAGGGAGTCTATTCTCTTTTCACTAGCGCTAGACCAAGGAGATTGTTTTTGCATCTGCTCCTTACTTTACCGCATAGATCCCTGTGCTACTCATACGCTGAGTTAAGGAGGGCCGGTATCGAACTAGGATCCTGGTGGTTTCTACCCGAACTCTCTACCGACTGAGCCAACCCGGCCCAAACAAAAAAAAGCAACAAAACACCAAAAACAAAACAAAACAATGAATCATTTATCTGTATTTTTTAGATGAGGTTTGATGTAAAAAAAACCTAGATTCTTCGGACTATTGTCCTTATTTTGGTAGTTATTAACCCAAAGTTTCGGTCGCTGTATCCTCCGGCCTTCTTCAGGATTTTCTAGAAAAGACTTACTCAAGCTTTATTTGGACAGAAAATTTCAAAAACTATTTTTAGGGGTTGCGTTGGAATTTTATTTTGAAATGAGTGTGTCATCGCCAGGAACCAGAAATAATCTGGAAAATGAGTTTTAAAAGGTATCTTTAAAGAATTGAATATCCATCAAGAATGAATAAAACAAAATGTCGTTGGCATAAAATAACCCAACAAGGGGTGACATGCCGGAAAGTCTAACCATTCTGAAATGTTTCCGACTTTAAACAAAAATTACGAATTTTTGTTATTTATTTTTTACGGCATATCAACACGTTTCGGGTCAGTTTATTCGAAATCAATCATTTTTTATGAAAAAGGGAATTAGATTGACTGCATGAATATTACAAAGAAATTGAACACAATTTTATTTTTTAAGCTAAATTTGATTTTGTACATTATAATAAAATCAAATATTATCATAGTTAAGGACTATTTACGGATTCATAGTCTAAATTAATGTAAAATAGTAAGGTGCTAGTAATACTTCATAGTATCATTAACCAAAATTAAGGTCATTCTAACGTTTTAGTTAATCATAAACATAATGTCGTTAAACTGTGTCTAATATTGAAGTTCCAATTTTGGAGCCCTGCGGAGTGTGGGTACCCTTTCAGCCCCATTACTTCCAGGTTCACCCTGAACCGGAGTGGTAGTCCCATCTATGGGTAAAGTAGAAATAATGAGTTTTAAAATATGAGTTCTAAAAATTGTGTACCTATCAAGAATGAATAAAACAAAATGTCTTCGGTATAAAATACCACAAAAAGAGTTGAAATGCCGTAAAGTCTAACAAACCAACTAACTAACCAATCAACTATAGCCCATAGTACTTGTCTGGATTATTGTGCATAAAACACAAACCAAAACAAATTAAAATAAACTGAAAAGAAAACATGTACGATCAAATGTATTTGTTTAAATCGGACCTGACAGACCTAATTCCACTATCATATGTCACCTCGCCGAAAGAAAAAAATACCAAAAATCATGGAAATAATGGAATTTAATGAAATTTTCAGTGTTGATATATAAGTGAATAAAAGATATAATGCACCAGTTCTTTTATTTGAGAACTTTTACATTTTTCAGGTCACTGAACTTTGAGGCGTAACTCATATTCTCAAAGATATGTGGTTCAAAGTTAACAAACCTGCAAAGGTTTATGTAAAGGTTTTTAGATAAAATAACTGGTGTATTATATCTTTTATTCATTAATATATCAACACTGAAAATTTCATTAAATTCCGTTAATTCGCTGATTTTGTTTCTTTCCGTGGGGTGACATACGATGGTGGAATTTAGGTCCATTAAGTTCGATTTAACCATGTATTTTTAATAATAATTCTTCACCTTTAATGTCAATGTCTTTTATTCAAATAAAACAGTCTTTTCTGTTAACTTTATTAAACATTAAAGGCATAAACATATAAGAGAAAGAAATGAGGTGATTTTAACAAAAGAAAAGAATTGTCCACGTGCAAAGATATGTTTACTTTGACAGTAGCATCGACAATTTTGTAACTAAATCATTTATGAATTTGTTACGATGGAATTTATTTATTTATTCCTTTATATGTTATGTCTCCACGGATATCAAACCCACTTTTTCAGTTCTTTCGCATCAACCTTTAAAAGACAGCAAAAATAAGAGAAATTTGCACCGAATATATACAATATTAGCACAATATCTATATACAGATCAAATACTGTTAAGTAATTAATTAACAAAAATTAACTAAAATGAACATTTAAATCAATATTATCTGCGTTATTCGGACTATTGGGACATCTTCATTGTTACTTGTACGATTATATACTATTTCTCTGAATGTTTGAGATTAGGCTTGAAGATTAGTATTATCAATAATATCAATAGTCCGAATAACGCAGATAATACTAATCTTCAAGCCTCATCTCAAACATTCAGAGAAATAATTTAAATCAATATAATTAATTTTTTTCTGAAATCATTCGAATTAATCTTACAATTCTGAACGCTATTGCAGCAGTTCTGGATAAGATTAGAAATTTATTTTCCAAAAAATATATCTGTCTCTATTAGCAAAAAAAGTTTAATACAAGGCATGTTATAAAAGTATGCAAATTCAAGGTGTAATTACCAAGATAGTAGGGAAAAATGAATGGAATACAAGGTGTATCAAAAGATATCGAGATTTAAGCTGTATTATCAAGATAAAAATGAATAATGAATGGAACGTTATTTTTTTTTCAGAATACAGGAGTAACATAAAAGTGCCGAGTTTGAAGCTGTATTTACCAAGATAGAAATGAACAAAGAAGAGAACGTTAATTTTTTTTCAGAATACAAGGTGTGGCAAAAAGCACAAATCTTGTAAGTTAATAGACTTATATTTTGAAATCTACCATAACAGTAAGTTCCCAGAACGAAGAGAAATATTTTGAAAAAGGATATAGTGATAGCAGCTACAAGATTGGTATGTATGTATTAAAGTAAAATGGAATATATAACATAATATATATATATATATATATATATATATATATATATATATATATATAGAGAGAGAGAGAGAGAGAGAGAGAGAGAAAGAGAGAGAGAAATAAATTGATAGATTGATAAATATAGATATTAAATTTTTTATCGGTTTCATTTTTGAAAATAATATTGTTTGCGAATATGATATATAAAATACCGCACATAATGTATTAAGGAATATGAAGCAATACTTTATTCATCTACATTATATTCTCTAAAAAATATAATCATGTAGATATATTTGTTCATATTATATATATATATATGTAATATATATATATATGTGTGTGTGTGGTGTTTGTGTGTGTGTGTGTGTGTGTGTTTATATATATATAATATATATATATATATATATATATAATATGTGTGTGTGTGGTGTGTGTGTATATGCTTGTATATAGATATATGTATATATATATAAATTTATACATACATATTCATATATACATACTAAAATATATAATCATATCTGCATTGTAGAACATTCAGATTATTCTTAGATGCCTTTGAATATATAGGGGAGTATATATATGCATAATATATATATATATATATATATATATATATATATATATATATATATACACGTATATATAATATACATAAAAAAAATAAATGAATAATGAATAGATAAATAATAAATATATATATATATATTATATATATATATATATATATATATATATATATATATATATATGCACATATTCATATTCGGACAAAACATGGTTAATTAACGCCTGACAAAGATATCAGAAGATCTGAAAACGTGTCGCAAAGTAAAAAAAAAATTAAAAATAAAACATAATCCGTTTTGCGGAACTTTTTATATATTTTTTTTTCTCCAAATACAAATATTCATATATATTATATATATATATATATATAATATATATAAGAAGAGAGAGAGAGAGAAGAGAGAGAGAAATGAGAGAAGAGAGAGAAGAGAGAGAGAGAGTTTAAATAGAGTGGGGATATAACAAATGATATAGAACATAATTTGATTATATATCTAATAATAATGGAGATTCGCTTCCGGTTTTTGTCTGTAACAAAAACTACGTCACTACTTACGTTACATTACAACAAATCATAGAATAAATACACTCAAAATTTGAACATGCAATATTGACAGTCCTCATTGTTTTTTTACAATAAGTACATGACTAGTGATATTATATATCTATATATAGTTTGTTTTTATTTAATACATATTTAAAGTTTACATTTCAAATTTGTTTTTTTTTTAATCCTTTAATGAATTGATGATTTTACTATTAGGGTACAAACTCGCTGACATTGAATTCTTAACTCGCACCCCTCAGGCAATATGTTTCAAAAATCTATTTTTACATCCCCGGAGGTGTTTTTTTTATTTTGCTAGTTAGTTATATCTTATTTTGTTTCTATCTATCCCGGAATTTCTTTCCGTTTAAAATTGTCAGCGTTAAGATGTTCTATAATCAATAAGAAAAAATATTTTAATTTTAAACCATTAATTAACATTTACTACATATTTTACGAAATAATCTATACTGATTCAGGTCTTCGATTTAAATATATTTATCGTTTGAAAATAGGATATAAATCAATAATCTCGTCAAAATTATTGTTACCTTTCTTTGTGTATTGTTATATTTCAGAATAGTCCTTATTTTTCATTTGGATAGACTATTTCTAGTGATATTATATATATATATATATATATATATATATATATATATATATATATATATATTTATATTTTAGAAAAAGAAACGAAGAATCAATTAATTTTAAACGTATAATTGAAGGAAAAAAAAAGGTCTACTCTAATATTAGGAAGAGTTTGCAAACAAATTAGTTCTTTAGATATTCAAGATTTGCTGTTTTTAAGTGTTTGCTTGAGTTGTGTATCACACACGCACCCCCCATATTATATATATATATAATATGTATATATAGACAAATATACATATACACATACATATATATATATAAATACACACACACATATGCAACCAACCACAGTATAATAATAAGATGAATTATAGTCTAGTTGAATAATATGAAAAAATATATTACATATTAAATTTTAAAGATATATATATATAAGTAAGTTAGGTCGTCGGGGGTGGCCTTCAGTCGTTATCATCCAGACAGCGAGGGACCTATCCCCTTTTCACTAGCGCTAGACACAACCACAGCTCTCTACTTTCCCGCACATATTACCGCTACTCACACGCTGAGTTGGCTAGGTATCGAACTAGGAACTTGTGGTTTCTAAGCCGAAGCTCTACTGACTGACTAACCCGGCCCTTATATATACATGCGTATTTATATACATATCTCTATAATACATATTGTTTGGGATTTAGTATGAAACATTGTTGGAATATAAGAAACTTATGTACAATACTAGAGTCAATATTTTAATTTCACACAAAAAACTATTGTTTCTTGTGCTTATACGAGGGATCGGGTTTAGTTAACAGTCGGTAGTGCGTTCGGCTAGAAAACCACAAGTAAGGTGGTCCTATTCGTGTATCCGTCTCTCACCAACTCAAGCGTATGAATAGTCACAGGGATCTGTTGCGGTAAGTAAGGATGCTGGATGGTAGGTGTGGCAGCTCAGCTACTCAGACGACAAAAACAATTCTTCCTTGGTCTAGCGCTAGTGAAAAGGATAGACTCCCTCGCTTGATTGTGCTGATATCGATATATGGGCCAGCCCGACGACTTTACTTTATTCGCTATATATATATATATATAACATATATAGTATATATATTGAGAGAGAGAGAGGGGGGGGGTAGAGTGAGATAAATACATAGATAGATAGATGATAGATAGATAATTATACAATTGTATATATGTATATATCAATTATATATATTATATATATATATTATATATATAGATTTAATATAATGTATAATGTATATAGAGATAGATATATTAATATAAATATAATAATTTTTGTGAACTGTAATAACTATTTAAACTAATCTTTCTAAACTTTAAAACTTTAAATAACTGTATATATTGAAACATTTATAAGACTTGGCCAACGGTGCTTGGTAAGTGTCAGCTTCTCCCCTATGGTAATTATCGGATATGTCTGTCCGTCAGTGCTGTATTAAATCATCATTAGAGCGTCGTGTCGGAACCACAATATTACTGGTTCGATACCGGCCCTCAAGCAAATAAACACATACAACACACACACACACACACACACTACACAAACACAGAAACAACACATCCAATACACACAAACACACATCCAATACACACAAACACACACTTGTATATATATATATATATATATATACTATATATATATATTATATATATATATACTATTCCCAAATACACTAAATACATACGCAATATCACTTCATCCATCATAAACATCTTATGCCGTAAAAACATTTGAATTTTTCACTTTTTTCGATTTTCGTTGGTATTCATATCAACGTCACCTGATGAATTGCATGCGATTTTAGCATGTATGAAAATACGGTTGTGACAGTTCTTTGCCTGCATAAAATAGATTATTTAATACCTTTATATATTTATTTCATTATATATATAATAGCTCAATTATTTATATCGAGCCACTCTCGCTAATACAATGGCAATTGGGCGCAACCATTCAGTGGAAAGCTGAGCGATGATATGCCAGGCTATATATATATATATATATTATAATTATATATATATATATATATATATTATATATATATATATATTATTATATTAGTATGTTAAAGTAAAAGGCTTAGAAATCGGACTAATCTTCTGTCGTAAATGTATGGTCCAAGTTCCCTAAACACAAGGTCTAGTTCGATACCTCCCCTCGCCACACTTTACTTTGGCTTACTTTAACTATAATACATATAATATATATATATCAATAATATATATAATATATGTATATATATTATATATATTTTTATATTTGATACGTAGATGATAGATGTATAGTTCAATAGGTATTACAGTCTAGGTATATCTACATTCCCATTACTATTCATTTTTGTCGATTCTATGAACAATTATTTTAAATACCTTCTAAAAAATAAATGCGTTTTTAACAAACGTCTCTCTCACTCTTTTCTCTTTCTCTCAACATCTCTGAATATATATATATATATATATATATATTAATATATATATATATATACCTGATAAAATATGAGAACATTTGATGCGACTGGTGGTTTGGTCTGTAATATAATATTAGTGTTACTATAATAACCAGTGTATATAGATCATATACATTTTCTTTGAAATAGTCTTTTTCATGTACACCTTCTCATTGTAGAATGTTCGCTGGGAACCTCAAAGTTTCTGGTTTCGATACCGGTCCTCGCCATCTGCGTATGAGGGATATGTAGCAGTCAAGTGTGGAGACTGAAGTAGGTTGGACACTAAAAAAATAATGCTACTTGGGTCTAGCGCTAGTAAAATGGGCATAGACACTCCTTCGCTGGTCTGAATGATACTCGCTTTAGGCCACCATCGACGACGAAAGACGTAGGTTTTGATAAATAGTATATATATATATATATATATATTATAATATATATATATATATATATTATACTTTTATTTAATGTAAATATATATATTTATGTAATATATTGTGTGTATGTTGTGTGTCTGTCCGTGTGGTCTGTGTGCATATGTAATTGTTGTAAGGTAAGTCTATAATCAATTACATGATATTTCAATAATCAAATACTTCCGCTAAATTCATGGCCTATATCAAAGATCATGTGTAATTTTTTTTCAGTTCCAGAATTATCCGGTTGTCTGAGACAAAAAATATAAATCAATTCATAAATTCGTGTAATTTTCACCGAAGTAACAGGCATGTCACATACACGTTCAATAGCAGTAGCAGCACACCCGTACACAGACATACCACGCACACACACATATATACATACATTACATATATATACTATGTATATATAGGTGCATAATATACAATAACATAATATTATATATATAGTATTAGTATATGAGTATATTATTTAGGCATAAATAGAAATAATCGAACAATATTAAGAAATTTGAAAAAAACAAGTGTTCCGAAATATAGGATGAATTTATTTAAATCGATGTTTAAACATTTCGTTTCTCTTTAAACCTTCATCAGATGTATCTGGGGTGAAGATAAATTTGATGGATGTTATTATAGATGACAGGTAGATGAAAATCTTTCATAATAATCATAATAATATATATAGTTGATGATATAGGTATTTCGTATAATCATCCATATATTTGTAAGACATATATAATAACGTACGTGGGCAAGAAAGTGAGAGTGTCGTATGCTGTGTGCACCCTGCGCGTTTGGTATTCTTATGACTACACAACCACATATACGTGTGTTTATAGCGCATTATTATTGAATCATGGAAAGCTATCTTTGTTTTAACTTACATGTGCACATACATCATTTATTATACATATCATATACTTTAATATGGGATATTATATATATATATATATATATAGTATATAAGTATAGGACATAATGATAATAGGCATAATACTAAATCATTATATTCTCGTATATCTACCACTTGATGCTAATAACCTCATTATCTTCTTAACACATTGTGTATTATCTATATTCACATCACATCAATCATCACACATCAAAACAACACAACACACATATATATATATATATATATATATATATATATTAGTAAGTTATTATATATATAGTATTAGCAAAAGCGATAAGTGGTCAAGAAACTTAAAACAATCAGGCTGAAATATCGTGGTTACCAATAAGATGTCGATTATAACCTATCTCATCTGACACACACACCCACACATATATATATATTATTAGAATATAATTTAATATTATTAACAAAGCATATCAGAATAAGTGTCTCATAATAATTACACATCCCCAAAAATATTATATAAGATATATATTATAGCACCGCGGTGTTCGACTTATCAGTCTTTAAGTGTGGCTAGACTATCATGTAAGCTACCACACCGGATTGAAATCCGATGCAGTTCAGTGTCAGTCCGTCACTTACCATCAGATTGGTCATCACTTTACAGAATGCGAAGCGGAATTTAACTGTTTTAAATGACACGACATTCTATGTATGTAAGGCCCTCTAGGAGTGCTCATCCTTATACTTAGGAGAGCGTTGCGTTTACGCTTTTAGTTGGCGGTCATTCAGCGAAAAATCCCCCCAGAGTGCTCAACCATAGGGGGATGGGGAGTTGTTGTGTGGTGTTGTGTTGTGTGTGTGTGTGTGTGTGTGTGTTGTGGTATGTGTGTTTCCAGTCCTTTTGTCGTCTTGTTTTTGTCTGTGAAATCATATAAAAATATGTCTCCGATTTATCTTGTATAGACGTAAATAACTCACAGAAAAAGAATCATATATTAGCCTTTTATTAGGCGTTGCTGTCAGGTAGTGCTTGTTTTTCATTAATTCAAAATCTTAATTTAATTATCTGCAAAAGAATATTATGTTGAACTATATATTTTTTTTAAAATTAATACGGCTTCAATGTATTGTACAACAGCGTTATTTGTGTACTTTAGATCCAACCTCATCAAATATTTGTTATTTTAGATTTAATTATACACTAGTCACACGAGGTCAAGTATTCTTCAAAATAACTTAAAAGCTAAATTAGAAAAATCAGAATGTCTATTTTTTTTATCCAGACGTAGTATCTTTGTGAGTTTAAACTAGTAGTTATCTTTTATTTTGTTGATTTTTTCTTAATTTTCTACTTGTTATTATATATATATATATATATAATATATATATTATATAGTATTATATATATATTATATTTATATTATATAAATATCAAAATGTGATGTTATGTTTGAAGACAAAAATTTCTTTTTAATTTTAAGTCAAAAGAATAAAATTTTTCGACAAGTATACATTTCGGACCTTCTTTTTTTAATAATAGTTGATTTCCCTGATTAACCAGCTACTTCTTAATGATGAGTAATATAAATTCGAGATATATAATCAATATATCTTGGGAGATTAATGTTATTTGTCGACCTACTTTTTGTGAAGTCTTAGTTAAATCTTAACTACTATAGCTAGCCATGAGAATAATAACTCTGATATTCGACATGGCTCATGCGCAATTATGAACACGCCTAGCGTGTGAACTCGAAACTTTGTGCGAACGGCACGCCGGTATGTATGAGACCTAATTGGTCGAAATATTATATCAAAGATTGATTGTTTCTCGATTTGTTTGCGCCACATTTAATGTAGTTTAAATCCCGCCTCAATTAAACATCAAATGAATTAACTTCAAAAATTATGGTCTGACTTCAAATTAAAAAGCACAATTCTCCCAATATACTGTCGGCTTGAAATAGCTAAAAAGATTGTTTACATATATATGTATTATATAATATTATATATATAGTATTATATTTATAAATATTATGCTATATAGTGATTAATTGTTTGTGATCAGCCAACGATAGTCATGGATGGATGAATAAGGAGGGAATGAAGTGAATAGAGAAAATAATTTATTTATTTAAGAGAGAGTTAGATTTCTCATTCCTTTTTTCTCCTTAGTCTTTCATTCATTGATATCACTATGATAACCCTCAATAATAGCTTATATATAGTTTGCCTGTGCCAAAGTATTTAGTAATATTAAGTATTATCTATATGAGTTATGATGTATATAGTATTAATACGTATCTAGTATATATATGTTGCAATTTCTGGCATACACAGCAAGATTAAATCTAATAGCTGTTAAGCGTAATCCATTAATGATCACTCTACAATAGGTGATACACGATAGAAAAGAGTGAAAATTAAAATAAAATAAAAATTGTTTATATTTAGATTAAAACCAGGGACCTCTTTCGTCCGGTTGCTCATCGAAGCGTTTTTTACAAGCCCGAGACGACTAATAAGTCAATTGTAAGATACATACTGTGGCATAATAAATGAGGGGGGGTTTTTTTAGAAAGATAGAAGGAAAGAAGAAAAAAAAAAAAAAATCTTTTACTTCTTTTTAAATCCCATATATATAGTATTATTATATATATATTTATATATTAAATCCCATATATATATATATAATATATATATATATATATATGATCAAGATAGGCAGGAGTTTAACCCCAATTACACGACTAGCAGCCCCACTATGGTTAAACTTTCAGGAAAGAATCAAAAAGTATCATCTATAGCTTATATAAACTAACAAAAAATATACTACTCATCCCCCTGATGAACTGTTAGAGTAATCAACGACCCCGATTCAGGAAACTAACTTCAATCTGAGACTATATATATATATATATATATTATATATATATATATATATAATATAATACTAATAGTATAATTAGACGAAAAAGAAGGGTCTATACATAGTTTCAATCATAATTGGAAATAATACTTCAGGACCGTACATCACATTAGACTAAGGTCAAAGTTAATTCCTAGGAATTACATGACTTAGTACAACGTAGTGTAGGGTCCTTGAAGACTCATTTTCAATTTGATTGAAAACCACGGGATTTAGACCATGTATTTCCTCTAATGCATAATATTATTAGTAGTTATTATTACTCGCTGGCATGTATTTTTATATATAGAGCACTTTTGGATGTATTACTAAAGCACTGCGATGGAAAAGTTAAAGCGGCTTGATAATATACTAATGTAATGTATATATAATATACCTATATATATATATATATATATAATTTATATATATATATATATATATAGTATATATATATATATATATATTATAAATATAATAATGAAGTGTTCGAATAAGCAGGATAAGATGTTTTTTTTACATACATTTTATTCTGGAAATAATTCAACGTTCCATTATTGTTCATATTGTTCTTTGGTAAACTACAGCTCGATCTCAATATTTTAAGGGCACATCTTAATATATATATATAATATATATATATATAATATATATATATATTTTGGACACGCATTTTTTATTCAAACAAATTTGTTGAACAACGGTAAGTTCCTTATTTTTTCAAGGTTCCGCTTTTTTTCCTCTAACAAGTTTGTTGATGTGAAGTTTTCGGAAATGGAGGTATTTACTGTTTAAACCAAGTACTTTCGGTTCTTCCCTAACCATTATAAATATGCAGTTTATTTAATTATCTAATTATCACTTATCAGATTGTTATTATTGACTAATGTTTTGTTTTTGTCGCAAATAACGGGGCATATTTCTTAAATATTTTAAATGTAATTTTAGTAAAATAAAAATTTGTTTCTTTCCAATTCAAGCATTTCAGAATAGTTGCTTCAAAGTTAATTCTATTATAAGAATCTCTATAAATAATATAGGATAAAATTTTGGGAGAGAGGATGAGAGAGAGAGAGAGAACGAGAGAGACAGAGAGAGAAGAGAGAGGGAGGGAGGGACGAAGAGGAGAGAGAGAACAGACAGATGAGACAAGACAATTAAATAATTCCTCTTCTATTCTAATTATAGATAAGAATTTTGGGAGAGAGACAGATAAGAGACAGACGACAGACAGGAACAGACAGCACAGAGAGAGACAAGACAAAAGAAATATCTATTCTTTGCGTCTAGAGTTAATGTAAAACTGCCTCAACGTATCCTACTTTTTGAACATTCTATTTTTTAACCAAAGTTTTGTTTGAATATACTATTATATATATATATATAATATATTATAATATATACTATATATATAAGAGAGAGAGAGAGAGAGAGAGAGATGAGGATAGAAATGTATACATTATATGACTTAGTACTATATATATATGGCACACACACACACATATATAGTATCGCCACACACGCACACACACGCACCAACAGTATATATATATGTATATATAATATATATTAATATATATATATTATAGCATGATGATAGATAAGAGAGAGAGAAGAGACAGGAGGAGAAGAGACGAATAGGAGATATGATCCTGAGTTAGATTATAGCAAATACGAAGCTAGATATAGATATACATATATTCTTTTCAAATTTAAAAAAACAATATTACGAAATGAATTAGTAGTCGTCCTATCGTAAATGATTCTCTAAATAATTTTCACTATACAATCTATCTTAAAAAATTTACATCAAGCTTAATTGACGATGCAATTAAAAGCTAAATATTGATATATTTACTGAGTTCCAGCATAATTATACATATTAATTACGAACAGACACGGGTAAGTCAACAGAATTCTATAATATTAATTCTATTTGAACACCTTACATTCATCGATAGCTATGATTAAAAAAAACAGCAATTTTATTATTTTATTTTTTTAATAACACACATCGACGACAGAACGCTCACACACGCACACACACATCATAATAGAAGTTTCGCAAAACCCGTTAGAAAGCTCTTTTTGAAGGGGATTTAGCTGACGTCACCCATTTCGCCTTAGCAAGACCCTACTGTTCAATTAACAGGTATTAGCTCTCTAGTGATTCGTGACATGTATGACCTAGACTGTATTGTACTTCACAGTTTATAAATTAATTCTAAATCGATTTGGTTAGTCTTACATTTGGAACATATATGCCGCCCTAAATTCATTATTTATATACTAAATTATTTTTTAAAAAGGTATGACTCAATTAAGCGACATAGTCTTCCAAAAAATGGCGGTCAAAGCCATATCATAATAAAGACACATTGCGTTTACCTTACTTTCTCACACACACACACACACACACCACACATTAACAACATATACATCATATTAATAATATATCATTTTTTCTATATATATATATAATATATATATATATATATATATATAATATATATAATCATATATATATATAAATATATGTTTATAACCTATCTGTCTTTCTACAGACGTTAACCTATTCAATTCATCCTATTTCCGATACTTCCAAAAGCAGACAAAAAGCATGTTTAATAATTGTTTCACAATATTATAGAAATATAACAAAACCGTTCGTTTGGCTGACATAGTTAAATTGTCTTTTAAAATAAAATGAATTATTTCAAGAAAAAATGTGTTGCATCTTTTATTTCATTTTGTCTGGTTTGTTGCCAGCGAAGCCTTTGTTTTTGTTTTTGTTTTGCTTTTTTTTTTTCTTTTTGTTCAGACTGAATTTTTATTTATCTTTTACGATTCTCCTCTGACAATTTACTCGCCAATATTCAAATCAATCACTAATAAGTAATTATTTAGACTTTGAGAAAATATTAAGACGATAATGTTTCATTAAAATGTCTTCTTGCTATATTTCAGGGGTTTTTTTGTTTTTTTAATTTAATCTTCATTTGGCTATTGGCATGAAATCTATTTTGTTTTCAAAAATCTTGCTCAATCAGTTGTCATTTGAAACTAATTAAAAGTTGCTACAATTATTTATCTGACTGTTAATCTTAATATACATGAGATTATGTGTGCTGTCTGCAACAAAACTCACGTCTCTCATTTTCGCTTAGTTTATTTTTGTTATATTCTCCAATGCTTATTTAATATCATTATCTTAATTCTATATTAGCACTATTTATTAACGATGTCTCTGTTAAGGTTCCCCTGACATACTTCGTCCTTCGGGCGGGTGGTTCAATGCTGCTGTCGGGGCCACTGGATCAGTGGTAAATGTACAAATATTAGCGTCATCCCAGGCTATCCCCCTAGGCAGATACCTGCCCCCTTGATTTAAAAGGGGCAGGGCTGGTTTATTGCCCAGCGCCTAGAAGCGCCCTTTGAGGGGCGAAGCCGAGGGATCGACGGCAATTGTTGTTCTTCTCACCCATGAACTTCGGCTTGTTGGGATGGTCTTCACATTTAATTAAACGAGCTTGTGCCCAGTCCATATACAAGTAGGTATGAGACGAAATACTCTCTTAAGGTTATTCTGAGATAGATTTGCCGCAAAATAATCGCTAGTATTAATGTGTTTAACATGCCTGCAGTAGTGCGTGTTATATATCATTAAAATATCATTAGAAATAATGTTTGACATAGTGATGGTGTGAATAATTTCGCTACTCTTTTTAAACAAAACCGTGTTTGATGTAGATTAATTATTTGGTGTTATGTGATTTCTAATGTTTGTTAATTCTCAACGTATTAAAGCAATCCTATGGTATAATTACTTTATTTTGACAAATAATACGAGAAACAAGTAAAAATAATGGTAGTCTTTTATGTTTCTTAGTTAATGGTCTTAACTCCATTTCGCAATAGTGTAATATATATGATATCAAAACTCAAATTAGTCGTCCTAGACGTTGCATTTTTTTGCTCAGTTATTAATATATTAACTGATATACTTAAATTGGACTTCAACGCTAACATATGCCTGAATATTTATTACAAGAAATACACGCTCGGTGCTGTAAGAAATACACTGACGGCAAAAAATACCTCCTAATTTGGAGCACACCTATATGGAAACTCGACGGTAGCTCCCCCGATGCTTAACGATGGAATCCTGGTGGCTGAACAATCCATGACATGCATCACCCTATATTGGCCTTTACTTAGGCTAGTCAGTTGGTTGGAGAGTCCTCTCCAGTCAATCAGCTGGTCACGTCAAGCCCTAGCACATATACGATTGACCCAGGCCTATTGCCCTTAATGCAAATCCCTAATCATTTTTGTCATATATGTACCAGAAAGCGGTGATTGAGAGTCTTATTGACCTGGGTATTGCGTTAAACTGCATCTAATAGTGAAGATTTAGTTCTGAAATGTCGATTACTCCTCCATCGCCATTAATCTAAGGTTCACTCTGACACGGAGTGGTAGTACCTGTTATGGTCCCATCTATGGGATGAATAGAAAAAATGTGTTGAAATTGAGTTTGAAAAATATAAGTTTGAAAAAAAATGAGTATTATTTGGATTATTCGGACTATTGTCCTCATCTTCATTGCTATCTGTACAACGTTTCGGCCGATGTGCACCCCGGAATTCTTCAGCTTAACACCTGTACCCCAGCTATGGTTAGCGGAATGAGAACAGGATACCCCCCCTGGACTAAATAAAGGATTATGTTCAAAATTCCATGAAGGCTCCCGATTACGACAAGAAGGTTCTCGAGTTCGAATAGAAGGTTCCCGAGTCCGAGAAAGTTCCTGAGTCCGACAAGAAATACCTGAAGAAGGCCGGGGGGCGGGGACACACCGGCCGAAACATTGTACAGATAACGTTGAAGATGAGGTCAATAGTCCGAATAATTCAAATAATACTGTAAAAATGAGTTTGAAAAAAATGAGTTTGAAAAAAAAAATGGAATACCATGAAGAATGAATATATCAAAATCTTCGGCATGAAATAACCCATCACGTATTACATTCCGTAAAATTCAAACAACCAGCCAGCCTAAAAATTCAAACATACATTATTTGTCGGATTTTTTTATTTAGATGAGGCTTGATAATTTGTCTGGTTGGACACATGGGGTAATGGATATACGTGTTGAGTTCATACAGTCATAAGTGACAAACATCTGGGAGTTGCAAATTCAATTCTGACTACAAACGAAAATAACGTAGAATATTTAACGTAGCTAACCCATTGTACCCGGTCATCGTTAGCGGAATAAGAACCGTCTATCACAGTGGAGTTCTCCTGAATATCTATTTTACTATTTTATTATATTCATACATATTGAATGGAGATGTCTCCTTCATTTCTAAAAGATATGAATTCGGTTTTATTAGAGTTCACATATAGGCCGATGTTCTGTGCTGCCTTTTCAAGGCTGTGTAGCAAGGATTCGTCCTGCGCAGGTGTATTTGCGAGAATGGGACTTGCACGAAAATGCTGCGTTTAATATTAAACAAGACGTG
>CM042138.1:8775605-8803105 GCA_023376005.1 Doryteuthis pealeii | reverse complement strand
TTTGCCCCCACAAAACAAGTTTTACTAAAACCAACGAATGAAACTGAGTAAACATTATTACACAATTGATTAAAATCGAGTGCATATTTTTCTTCGAGACGAAAGTAGTTAGAGGAAATGAAAGCCCGCAAACACCACCGAAATCTAAATGGCAAAAACTGAAAGTCGGAAATTGTCTAATATTATCTAAACAAAAAGAAAAAAAAAAAAAAAAAAAAAAAAAAAAAAGAAATATCCAAAATGCTTTTTGTTAAAAGAAGTAAAAGTGAGTTAATTAAGAAGTCTTAATGGATTGTTTATTGTATTTAGTTTCACTCTTAAAATGTTGTTATTAGTCTTCTATAGATTTGTACAAAAATGGCATTTAAAGAAAAAAGTCATGTTACTAAAAAAATATTCTGGGAATCATATATGCGTCAACATATTTTCTGCTAAACACGAAAATATTTATTTTTCGAAATGTCGCTTGGAAAATATTTTCAGTCGCCAGTATGTTTGTTACTGAGTCGCATGCTACACGAGCATTAATACATAGATTTATGTAATGCTGTTGTCGAATCATTTCAGTTATTTATCAGATTAATTGTGACTAATTTACGAGTGTTAGGAACCATTTGTATCTGGTTTTAAGATTTTTACCAGGTATATATATATATATATATATATATATATTGCAATACAGGTACAAGGGATAACCTACTCGAGTTTCACCATAAGGATCTTCAGGGTTAAATTCACTGGATTAATCAATATATTGATTAATTGCAGTCGATTACACGTGTGTGTCTTTCGCGAAACAAACCGTTTATCACGAAAGACACACGCGTGTAATCGATTGCAATTAATCAATATCTTGATTAATCCAGTGGATTTAACCCCGAAGATCCTTATGGTGAAACTCGAGTAGGTTATCACTTGTACCTGTATAGCAATAAATTTGCTCTACTAACGTATTGAGCACTTTTTATTTGTTATATCGCTGCCTTAACTTTCTGATTTTTTCATCAACTAACCATTGTGACCATATTCACCGGTAAGTCTCCTTTTCCAGAATACATATATATATATATATAGTAAACATATGTGGAACAAAAGTGTATGTAGGAGATATATTTCGCTAAGCTTAAGCTCAGCTTCATTAAAGCATCATACAAGTGTTTTATAGAAGAGAAAGTGGATGGGAGAGGAGTGGATTAGGAGAAGAAGTCAAGTGGATGGGATAGCGTTTGTGAGGAAAATTTGAATGGTCAGAAGAAAATCATTGGAAAGGGGGGGAAAGAAAATCAAAAGAGAGGAGAGAGTTAGAGAGGATATGCTGAATAAGGTGGGAAAATACAGTGGGAGAGAAACAAGTTCAAAGAGAAAATGGATCAGACTTCTAGGAGAGAAATTTGATCCAGTGAAGGAGAAAGGGAAGTATTAAAAAGGGGAGTGAGTGGGCAGGGTAAGATTTTGACGAAATTGGTCACTTGGTTTGAGTAAAAAGGGACAGAAGGGAATGTTTGGTAAGTGTAGGGGGTATGGGGAAGTGGTTAGATGAAGGGGAAATAGAAAGCATTGTAGGTGGGGAAATAAGTTAAGTTGAAATTCTTAGGTTGGAATAAGGAGAAGAAAATTCTTGGGTAACATTTTTTTAATCTAAAAAAATTTTTTTTTGATTTATCCATTTTCAATTTTAATTTTGTGTTTATGTCTGATAGTTTTTGCGACAGATAAGTCCAGGTTAAAAAATCTGGGCCTTGTGTGTGTGTGTGTGTGTGTGTGTGTGTGTGGACAACACACGCTTGTACTCACTCACTCACTCACTTACACACAAACGCACATACACACGCAATACACACACACACACGCGCATATATATATATATATATATATAGAGAGAGAGAGAGAGAGAGAGAGAGAGATATGCGCCAAAACACGCATTCTGTGTTTAGTATGTGTGAATGCGTGTTTTGGCGCATATATCTACATATCTATATATCTATATCTAATATATATGGTATATATATATATATATATATATATATGTATATATATATATATAATGTATATATATATGCACGTCAGTGGAATTAGCTCTATGTGAAATGCAAACAGTCTCGTTCAGGATTTGAACTCTGATCGCCAAGCCCATATCATACGACAACCATTACACGACGGGCACAAGGGGTAAATAAATTTTCCCACCATTTTGTGAATGGACGAATTGGAAGAATGTGCAGCTGCAATCTTTCTAACTCGTCAGTTTTTTTAAAAATGTTTTTCAATGAAGTCACAAGATGATAAACCAAGTATTTAAAAAAAGATGTTATTCAACGAATCCTTTGGACTATTATTTTGAGTGTATGCTTTTTAGCCTTACCGTTGGTCGGCAACCCATCAAAGTCAAGAAGTCCGACAACTTCTGCTGCCTTGCAAGGAAAAACTAGGGGAGTAAACCGCGAAAATAAATCAGAAGCTGGAGTCCCTAAAGGTGATGTGATGCTGAAATCCAGTGTTACCCATCAACTACCGTTGCCAAACAGCATTGGTCCCTTACCTTTCCTTTGGATCACAGCAGCAGTGTGGAGAGGAGGGATTTGCTGCATGGACAATAGCTCATCCTCCATATAAACCTGCTAGGCTATGTAGTTCAAGTTATTAAAAATAACAAATAAAAAATAACAAAACAATCAAACAATAAACCTTGACACTACGCCATCGTCTCTCGTAGACGGAAGGATTCCAACCATATATATATATATATATATATATATATATATATATATATATATATATATATATATATATATATATAAAGTAAACTCAATCATTTAAATAAGCAATTTATTCGGGTAACATATTTCGTCTATGAAGTTTCATCATATTCTACAAAATTAAAAATAACAACAGAATTTATTGATGTAAATCTTCAATATAAGAAGTACACACCAATAATGTTCGAATGCTCTTCACGCAAACCGATTCAGTAATGTAATTGTTTTTATTCACGCTGTTGCCTTATCATTCATTATTATGGTTGTGAATCATGTGCTTGTTCAATGTCCTTAAAGTGTTGCTTAAATATTTATGTTTTCTCACGCGCCTTATCTTGCAACCGAGTTAATAAAACCTTTTATCGCTCATCTTAAATAAACATTAATGATAATGTCCACAAACACACATATATGTATACACACAAACACACAACATTTTATATATTACACATTTTTATATATATATATACACATTATATATATATATATATATATATATTATATATATATATATATATGTCAGTGTGTGTATATATCTGTATATATCTGTATATATATCAAATATTAGGGGTCGATTTAGATCAGCCATGTGCTTTGGAATTACAAGGTTCCGGGTTCGATACTCGTCCCGGCCAATTCACTGCATGAGTAGCACGGATTGGTTAATATGGTATGTGCGGCAAAATAGGTAGCTGATGGTTAGTGTGGCGGTCTAACTCACAAAGTAAAAAATATTCTCCTTCATGTAGCGCTAGCGAAATGTAGATAGTCTCCCTCGCTATCCGACTGATAGTGACATAAGGCCACACAGCCAACAACAACAACAACAATATATATATACAACACAATATATATATATATATATATATATATATATATATATATAATATAACATTTTTCTACAGTAATCAGTATGAGAGAGAGAAGTAAGCGATTTTTAATTCCAGTCGCGCAATTCCCTTCCATTTCTAATAAACTAGGGATTCGCATCTTCTAAACTTCGGTATTAACTTGCCACAAAATTTGATATGACATTAAACAAGAAACCAAGCAAAGTAAACTAGTTTATATTAGTATTATTTAGAAATCACAAAGAACTGTAATATATATATATATATATTATATATATATATATATATATATATATATATATGAGGTAAGGAAAAAGGAAAAGTGGACAAAAAATAATAACTCAAGCAAGTAGGTGTAGGAGACATATATTTCGTTCCGCTTTAAGCGGGAACTTCATCAGTCTGTTTATTCAAAACATGGTACATACATTTGTATTTATAGAAGAGAAAGTGAGTTTGGTGATGAATTCAGGGGAATTATTTCCCCGAACAAACTACAATCCTCGATCTTTCCCCCTCCACTTTCCATGATAGATATCCTCTGACCAACAAAACTTCACAAACTTTCCCTTCCCCTGAATTCATCACCAAACTCACTTTCTCTTCTATAAATACAAATGTATGTACCATGTTTTGAATAAACAGACTGATGAAGTTCCCGCTTAAAGCGGAACGAAATATATCCCTCTTACACCTACTTGTTTGAGTTATTATTTTTAGTCCATTTTAATTTTTCCTTACCTCATACTGTCGGATTTACTCCAACCCTCCTATGATATAAAATAAAATAAATTTTAGAGGAAAGACGGATTAAATAAATATAGTTGTTTTGCAAAAAACCGCTTTATAAGATCGAAACAGATATGTCAGCAAACTAATAACATCTTGTTTTTTCTAAAAACTTTCTATACATACTGTCGGATTCATTTTCATTTTACTTTCATATAGTCTACAGAAAAAACAAAATCTGGACTGTTTTATATATAGGCAAAATTTCTAATATGATAAGGACCCCAACACTATGGATTTTTAAACATTACAAATTCCAGAAACTTTCCATCTTCATCAATTGTGCTGTGGAATTACTTTTTTAAAAACTTGCTTTTGTAGCTGGAATACATCTTGAACATTTTTGATATTTTTATACACTTTTACTTCAAACTCTTTTGAGCTTTTCTAATGATAAAAATCCTTCTGATTTTTAAAAATAACATTTATTTTTATTTTTATCACAAAATACGCATTTTCAAACATTTTAATGATTCCGGCCCTGAACGAGAGTGTTTGTTTGTACCTTGTGATTAACGGTTTATTTATTCCGTCTTTCCTCATAATAATAGTTGCTTTGAAAAAGACCGCTTTATAAGGTCGAAATAGATCTGTCAGCCAACTAATAACATCTTGTTTTTTTCTAAAAACTTTCTATACATAATATCGGATTAATTTCCATTTTACTTTCATATATATATATATATATATATATATATATATATATATTGGAGGATATGTGCTTAATTGAAGTCATACCTAATTTTGAAAATTAATTAGTTAATGATTAATGCATTTTAGGTGTGCATATATGTTCAAATGTAAGGCTAAACAAATCGAGAAAATGTCAATCCCTGAATGTACATTTCGACTTATTAGGTCTCATCAGCAAGGTTATAGACATGGGAGACTGGTCCGTGTGTGACTCGAAACCTCGACTGTCAAGCTGACAGGCGAAGTCTCTAACCGTTACAGATATATATATATATTATATATATATATATATATATATATATATATATATATATATTGTGTGTGTGTGTGTGTGTGTATGTGTGTGTGTGACTGTTCCAAATTTCGTTGATTTTATATGATATTGTTACGAATCCTTAGATAAAACAATACTTATTAAACATCATATTTTATCTCCTGCTTCTATTCAGAAAGATTTAGTTGTTCTTAAGATGAAAGAAATATTTGATTATCTTTTGGTGTGTGCATGTTAAATAAGCAAGTTTACATTTATTACGCTTCAAAGAATGTTTAAGAAAATTTCGTTGATTTTTCTGATGTTTCCTTTTTTTATATGGAATCTTTTATTTGTACTAATTTATATTGTCTATGTATTCAGTCTTGATTTGTTTATTCAAATTTTCTTCATTAATTTCATTTGAGTCCATTATTGTTTGCGTTCTGATATACTATTTTTTTATTGTTCAATTTTATATTTTGTTCCTTTGAAGATTCTAAATATTTACTTTTATTAATTTCGTTATTTAATTGCTTTCTAATTAGATTAGATATTTCATTCAGTTAGGTTCTTTATATCAGTACCATTTCTGTACTCTTTTTGTTTGAAAATACTTCATCTATCGAATTTTGATTGGAGATGGGTAGTATTTCATATATAGATAAGTACTTCATTTAACGCCTTTTTTCTTTCTTTTTCTTTTTTTTTTTCTTTTTCTTTCTTCTTTCTTTCTTTCTTTCTTTTTTCTTTTCTTCTTCTTCTTTCTTTCTTTTTTCTTTCTTTCTTTCTTTCTTTCATTTTTTTTCTTTCTTTCTTTCTTTCATTTTTTCTTTTTTCTTTTTATTTTCATTTCTTTATTTTCTTTTCTTTCTTCTATCTTTTATTTTCTTTCTTTCTTTCTTTTACTTAGAATTATTGTATCTCTTTCCTCATCTCCTCATTTATCCTTTCCTCCCTCCCTCTCTCCTTTCTTTCTTCGTTCATTACTTCTTTTCTCCCTTCTCCGATGCCTTCTTTTCTTCTTTCTTTCATTCCTTTCTTTCTTTCTTTCATTCCTTTCTTTCTTTCTTCTTTCCTTCCTTCCTTTCTACTCACCTCATCTTCTTGCATGCTTCCCTCAAATGTTCTTTCTTTCTTTCTTTCTTTCTTTCTTTCTTCTTTCTTTCATTCATTCTTTCTTCTTTCTTTCTTGGTTGATTGATTGACTAATTTAACTTCTTTCTGACTTCCTTTCTCTATTTATTTCTTCCTTTTATAAAAATCTTTCTAAGTCGCTTACATCATATCTTTAACTTCAGTACTGTACGATGTCAATTTAGAGACCTGTAACACAAATATTTTTTTTAAAAATAAATCTATCAATAAATCTATCAATATATATACGAGAAATTGCATTATATTCAGATGTTGTAATATATATATATATATATATATATATATATATATATTATATATATGTACGTGTGTGGGTATTTAGACTCAACAGCGCTTGGTGTTACTCAGTATCTCGCCTATGATCACCAGATCAATATATACATATGATCTATCACCGATATTAAGGGACCCTTTTTGTACACACACACACATAAATATATATATATATATATATATTATATTATATATATATATATGTGTGTGTGTGTGTGTGTGTGTATTATTTTTTACTTCTAAACTCTAATGGTGTGGATGAGAAACCCAGATAATTCAGTTTTTCAAAATAAATTTTTGTTTTTCAAACTGGCGTCTGGGGAAAAAAATTAAAAACTATTATCAGAATTACCCTGAAGAACCATTCTTGTGAAACCTAGGTAGATATAGTCTAATTCATGTAGGTCCTATATATATATATATATATATATATATATATATATATATATATATATATACCATGAGGTCACTTAATTTTAACCCCCCTTATGTTGGGGGCGTAACATTTTTTCGAGTTGGTCTTTAAGTTTTCTAATTACTGTATAAAAAAAGAGTCTTTTAGACCGAAGTCATGAATAAAAAAATCAGTGGCTTTTCTATGAGAAAATAAGTACCGAAAATCGAAAAATAAAATGTAAAAAAAAATAAATAATTAATTTTTTGGAGATTTCTTTTTTACTCATTTCGATAATTATTTAATTGGCTATTATTTTATAAAAGAAAAAATTATACATCGATATTATTTCTGCTTAAAAAGGGAAGAGGGTACATTTTCAATAGAGTTTTTCTTCAAAAAGTATACTTTTAAGTAATAAAATAAGGTGTGCATTAAATAGATATTTATTTTTAGAATCTAGAAATATAACATTTTAAACTTAACATCAGGATTTTCATATTTTAAATGAATTTAAGTATTAATTTTTCATAGCCAAAATACTATATACGTTGGGGAAACATATTGATCAGGGTACGCGTAACTACATAGTTAAGCCAAACATTATTAATTTTAAACTTGTATTTCAAAAACGTTTACTCTGTTAGAGTCTTTTACGTCTATTACGCTAACATGGAAGTGGTTACGGTGTGCCAGTTTACTTTGCAATGCCAGCATATACACACAAATCTGAGCATTTATAATAGAAACGATTCCTCTCCCTTATCTCCCGTTTTCATCCACTTAATTATTTTCTTATTATATTTTATTTTATTTTATTTTACTATTACTTAATTGTAAACTTTCAATGGCTGTTAAACGATTCTTCTATTTCAATTCACTTCATCTGATTTCAATTGTAAAGAAGCCAACTTATGTTCTTGACAATAGACAAGAAGTTTTCACACGGAGAGCCATTTTATTCGTTTAAAGAAAACGATTCATTCAAAATAGTTGCTTACAACCATTTTGAAGCCTTTTCATAACTATCCGAAAAGATTATCTAATTTCCATATAAAAAAGTCGACTACAATACTCATTTTAAGAAGTAAAATATATGTTGGTTTATAAAATTAGTTTCTAATAATGTTACGTCCAAAGTGTTACAAGAATTCCGAGTATAGAGATTATTACGCTGTTATCAGGGACAATGACCAACAATTGTGAATCTGAAACTAAAAAAAAAAAACGTGTGTACAAACGTTAAATCTACTGAGATAATATTGCAAATTATCTTTATATATATTTACCAAACCTGTCCGCACGAGCAGGATGTGACACAAGGTCAATTTCTTAAGCGGAGTTTAACAGGTTTGTATTCAGAGTTTTCCTTCTCCTAGACTGGTTACCTAGCCATGGTGAAAGAGTCCAGTCTGCCCTGCTATTTCTCCATAGCTGGAGGCAGAATTGGATTCATACCTTTCCCAAGGGTATTAGCGCTATGTGAAATGCAACAGCTTCGTCTAGGAATTGAACTCGGGTCGACAAGTCCATTTACTACGACTCTAACCATTTGACCACGCGCCTCCAAAAATTATCTTTATACCATGTTAATACATAACCCCACGATGGAGGCGCGTGGCATAATGGTTAGAGTCATAGGAAATGGCCTCGTCGACCCGAGTTCAAATCCTAGACAATGCTGTTTACATTTCACATAGAGCTAACACCCTTAGGAAACGTATGAATCCATATATTCTCCTTCCAGCCATGAGTAAAATAGTAGGACAGACTGGACTCTTTAACCTTTGAATAGGTAACCAGGCTAAGAGAAGGAACATTCTGAATTCGAAAAAAAAACTGAGGTCAGTCGTTGATTCGGTTTGTGCATTCCTTGTGCACCAATTCTTTCCTATCGACTATGTAAAAAGTGCGGATGGTCCTACACAAGCCTTCACCACTATAAATAAATCACTGTGTTGGTTGTTCATTCGATGAACTCTCGTGCGTCGAAATCGATGAGAGTGTCCATTTCCCCTGAGATAAAATTGCAACCGAATTTTATAGCATGCTAGTATATAACCCCACAATATCTGGTATCCTTGGTATGATGTTAAACTACGTCTAAATGTGAAATTCTTATTATGAATCTCTGGAGAGTGTAGAATACTCCTTCATTGTCTTTACATATTCTGGCGTAGTATCTGGTGGTAGTATCTGTTAGTGTCCCATCTATGGGTTACATAGGTCAAAAGATGAGGTCTAGAAGATGTGTTTAGAAAAGAACTGATTTTGAAATGTTGAAACCTATAAAGAATGCATATAACCAAAAGTTATCGGCGTAAATAACCCAACAAGGGTTGACATGTCGTAAAATCCAAACAAACTAATGAAATATCTGCTTTGTCAGATCGCACAATTTCGCGACTGGTACTATGTAACCCAGTAGTACATGTTTCATAGTCGAATCATCGGTGACTAAATAGGTAATACCACAGATTTTGTCTGATAATGAGGGTCGCTAGACACCCTGCAGGACCTGTGAAAGGGTGAAGGAAGCAATGTTCTCAACGACCATCCCAGGTTGGATCATTATTATGCTCGGATACACAGGGAACACCTGAAGAAGGCCGGAGGATCCGAAACGTTAAGTTTATACATACCACAATAAAAGATGAGAACATTACGACAAATCAAAATTAGTCTTTTACCATATTTTGGAATAAATGTATATAAAAAAAAAAAAAAAAAATATGGAAAAGTCCTAATAACTGAAATTAAATGCTTTATTTTCCTTTCCTTTTGCTTTAATTTTGAAACAATATTACAACTATATAATCCTGTTTTCTTTTCTTTTTTCTTTCTTACAGGTGACGTCACATTTGATATCTTCGTTTTCTAAAGGAGCCTTCAAAGGAAAATATCTTTTCAAATCTTTGCCAACAAAAAGATTTAAACAAAATCGCACAAACATTTCCAGCCATTCCAGCATTTAAAGTCCATCGTTTCAAAGACTGATATCCTGCCTCGAAAATGTTTCTGTGAAGGTAGCATTATCAATGTACAATTTTTACTGTGATTTTTGGAAGTCATATTTCATTTGAAATATTACGGAGTTTTGTTAGAAATGCTCTCAAAGTAAATCTCTATATATAATGGAGATAGATTGCATTTCTGTCTGAAGCCGAAACTACGTCACGGCTTACGTCACAGATTCCACAATAATCTAAAGCATTTATATTTTTGTTTACATCTTTTACGCTGGAAAAGATCAATTTTTTTTAAAAACTGTATTTTTATTATTCAGTGTAGTGTATTATCTATTTAATAAATAAAACACTGAATAATAATTTTAAAAAACACCCTTCCTTTTATTTTAATAAATTTTATTACGATAAAAGGAAGAAGTTTTTTTTTATTATCATTCAGTGTTTTATTTATCAAAATAAAATATGTTTTCTTATCATCTTCTCTTTACAGATTTATCTATTAAAATAAAAGGAAAAATTTTAAAAAAATATTTTGGCATTGTTGTTTTTTATTACTTTAATTAATTAATTAATTTTACTTGGATACTACCCCTCTAACATTGAATTTTAACTCCCACTCCCCTCAGGCTATATTTTTCAAAAGTTTATTTTTACACCGCCCGAAGGGTGGTTTTGTTTTACTAGTGTAAATTAAAAAAATGCTTCAAATTTGGTCTTGTGATCTGGCTTTATTCATTCAAAATAAATTTAGGTTCTTTTTTTTTTAAGTCTGTCATCCATGTTAATCTTTGGTTACGAGTCAAGTCAAGCTGAACTTCTATTTTCGGTATTTCGGGATCAATTTACTCCGATTCCAGAATTTCTTCGTTCACCTAACAATATCTTAAGCATGGATCTTTTCTTTAGCTCTCCATGTCCTAAATCAATTATACGTGATAAATACAGATAATAAGATAAAAAAGAACAACTCTCAGAATTGATGAAGTAAGATATAACACAGTATTACATGTTTCATAGTCGGTTCATCGGTGACTAAACCGGTAATCCCACAGATTTTGTCTGATAATGAGGCTGGGTAAGACAACCTGCAGGACCAGCGAATGGAAGGAGAAAGCACGTCATGGAGAAATATGATTTTCATCAGCTAAAGTACGTTCAATAATTAAATCATCATCATCATCATCATCATCATCATCATCATCACCATCAACGTGTTCTCCTAGTTGCACGATGTCCATGATAATCTCTCGCCAATCTTTCCTGTCATTCATTGACTTCGAGAGGTCCTCCGCGCAGTATCCAGTATTCGTGCAGTGCTGGTCAATGTAGATATTTGCTGGATGGCCTCCACTGGCGTACCCATCTGCTGGTTTTAACTGGAGAATGTCGCTTATAACTTCGTCTTTGCTTCTCCATCAGTACTCAGCGTGTCTTGTTCATCTCACTCGAATGGTTTGTGTGATAGGAGGCAAGTGGCCGTAAATCTACTTTCTTTCGGGGTGTTGTTTCCAAGATTTGTTTAAAACGCACCCAGTCTTCTTTTGCAGCTTCAATCTAGCATATTCTCTAGGCACTTAGTTTGGGTCTAAGTGGTGCAGCCATACAATAGTACTGGTACAACTAGAGCTTGGAAGAAATGTCGATTTGACTTGTCAGTGAGATCGGATTTCGATTTTTTAAAAATTGATTGAACAAATCATTAGATAAGTGTTAAATCGTAAATTATTGATTGATGTCGGGATGTAACGGACATGATAAAAATCTGGAAATTGTAGAAAGAAAAAAACTGTTGATAATAGTTTTCAGCTGTTTGTGATATTTTAGTAAAATCCCCTTAATCATGTTTACAAAATTTCTGCAGATAAGTTCTATCGAAGTTATCTTGAAAAATATTTTGTCACTTCCAATTCATAGAAGACAAAGAAAATATGAATATGAGACATTTATCCATGAAAATCTTCAAATTATATCAATTCCACGGAAATGCAGATAAAAAAAATCTCTTCTTTATCAAAATTGTCAAAATTGACAGAGAGAAGACAGTATGTTTATTTGTTTATCTGGATGCATGTAATAGAGAAATCAAAAGTAACAGGAATTCGCTTGATAATAAAAGTCAGTGCTTTTTATAGTGCGGGGCCGTCGAAGCGGTACCGGTCCGTGGAGTACTACCGGTCCGCAGGTGCCACACATGATCTTTTTTTTAAATTCAAATTGTTCTGAAGTCCAGCAACCATACATATAGACTAAAATTGGAGATAGATTACTAAAAATATCAAATTTGTTAATTTTCTTCTCTTTACCACGATGGCTATTTTACCATATTTTTCCTATATTGTTTTATAGCAAATTCTTTAATTTTATACTAATTTGCATAAAACAATACATAATTTCCTTTTTGTCAATATCAGCCCTGTTAGCTCTGTCTCCAAAGAGAAGGGCAGCTATTGAGTGCAAGTCCTCACCATTTACTGAAATAAAACTGTGTGGCACTCTCTTCTATCGAGTCAAGACTTGACAAATTGAGAAACAAGAAGTGGTCTCTCACTGTTCCCATTAATCGTACATTAGGGTTTAGTTTATATTGATGATAGATTTCGGTATTAAATAAAACTAACTTTAACATGCATGCATAAACACATTTTAGCAAATTCTTTAATTTTATACTAAAAAATTGTCAACCGGTTCGCAATTTCTGCATCATGACGCCGCTTATATATATTTACTAACCCCTCTGCATGAGCAGGATGCGACACAAGGTCAATTTCTTAAGCGGGGTTTAACAGGTTTCAATTCAGAGTTTTCCTTCTCCTAGACTGGTCACCTATCCAAGGTTGAAGAGTGCCGTCTGCATTACTATTTAACCATTGCTAGAGGGAGTATAGTTGGATTCATACCTTTCACAAGGGTATTAGCGCTATGAGAAATTCAAACAGCCTTGTCCAGGATTTGAACTCGGGTTAGACGAGTCCATTTCCTACGACTCTAACCATTATGCCACGCTCTGCTTATAGTGGGGATAGAAACATGGGTAATTATATATCTTACATTGCTGGATTAATTAAATGTGTTTAGGTTCAATAAAAGCCATTAGGAATCAAATTGTATATGTGACATGGTGTCTAATTAAGAATTATGTTATTTTTTTCTATATTTATCTTAATCTGTCGTATCTGCCAATCTTCATATCTGCTATTCTGGATATGTTGTTGGGCTGGATGGCTTCTTTCCGTTCTTCGAGTCTGAACTAACTTGGGTTCTCTTGGGATGCCTTGTCTTGCACTGTTGATAGTGTTTAGTACCGAACACAAGACGTTCTTGTTTTTCTTTCCAGCTCTTTATTATTTCAAACCCATAATCACTAAAAAAAACGTTGTAAGTCTCTGTTTACCGCGTAAACATATTGTGTAACAGCATTGATTAATCCTATGACATCCGTGTTAAAAAGGTGCGATCACATTTACAGTATTACTCCTAGTGGTTTGAACACAACTAGAGATTCAACAGACATTTGATCGCAAATAATAATTGTATTAATATTAGTAATATTGATTTCCACTTGTTCTACGATTTTTATCACTTTTTTAATGAATCCTGTCAGGTGCAACAGAATTGTATAATTAGATTAGTCTATAATAATAATATAATACTAGTGCCTCTTCTTCTTTTTCGTTTAGTTTCAGTAAATAAATATTTGTTATTATTAACTATTCGTGAATTGTTTTGCTTATATATATATATATATATATATATATATATATATATATATATATATATATATAATTGTTATCGTCGTAGAAAATGAACAGGACAAGACGAGTTCAAATCATGAACGAGGTGGTTTGCATTTCACATTACGCTAATACCCTTCGAAAAGGTATGAATCCAATTATTCTCCTTCCAGTTATGGGTAAATAGTAGGGCAGACTTAACTCTTTAACTTTGGCTAGGAAATGAGTCTTGAAGAAAGAAAAATCTGAATGCAAACCTGTTAAGTTTTTAAATGTCATCCTTGGCCAGTTAAAATGGGCTTAAAGTAAGTAAGTCCTGAGTTATGGAATCCTTTGGTAAGCGTATAAGTCCTATCCTGCGAATAAGTCCTATCCAGCGTATTGGTAAAGGTCCAGTGATTTAATCCTATGTCCGTTGTCCACGAAAGTCAAGTAGTTATGAGCAGTACTGCCTGGTTAAGTATTGTATCAGCAGCAGAGTACTGCCAGTGATTGGCCAAGAGAGATCACATGGTTCTCGCCGAGTCTGTAAGTATGAGTGGGCTTTCAACACGCACCTTATCTAGAAAAAAAGTCAACCGCTGAAGAGATTGATCCTATGTTACACCCTGCTGGCGTGGAGGGGTTGGTAAATATATTTAGCATTATCCTGACTGGATATGCTTTATTTCCAAACTGGCTTAAACATATCTGTCCAGGTCAATTTAAATTGCAACTAATTTGCAGCAACGAGCACTGATTTAAACCAACACACGAAAAAGAACGTTTTCACTATTAAGTAACATTACCTCTCTTAGATTAGACACCTCTACATGTTCTTATTATCCTACGAGTACATCTTTTCTTTCAGTAGAAATGTGTATTGAGTGATCATAATTCAGTTTTGTTGCCAGTTGAATGTGCTCAGAGAATCCAAAGTTAGTAGATGGTTTAAATAGAATGTTGGGCTATTACACTCTGTATCTTGATCAATCTTATTCCCAGGATTTTCATTGGCTGCTGGTTTTACTGTGGATACTTTCATTGATATATACCGAAGACATGACTGTGTTATAGTAGTTGGTACAGAGTCTGTATTTTATTGTCTGGTGACTGGACGCTAGTCACAGCCTTCGTGTGATGTTGATTCTACATAATTTAATTATGTTTTAATGAATTCCGTTTAAATCTATTTTCCAAAAACGCGCTTAACCATCATGTGACATTTTCAACTATACAATTAATGTTTTTAAAATTAAATCAAATTTTATTTATTGTTTCGTTGTAGTTGTTTTTTATCTTTTATTTCATGATTATTTATAATATCATGAACTTAAAAAAGAATAATTCATATTTAAAAATCATACATTCTGTTTTAATGAATTCTGTTTAAGTCTCTCTACTAAAACTCTTTTTAACCATAATGTGTCTGGTGACTGGACGCTAGTCACATGCTTCTTGTGAAGGCGAGTATGATGTTGAATGTACAGTTTAAATTACGTTTTAATAAATTCTGTTCAAATTTCTCGACCAAAACGCTTTTTAACCATAATGTGTCTGGTGACTGGACGCTAGTCACATGCTTCCTGTGTAGGTGAGTATGATGTTGATTGTACAGTTTAAATTATGTTTTGATAAATTATGTTCAAATCTCTCGACCAAAACGTTTTTTAATCATCATGTATTATTTTCAACGAAACATTTTTTTTTCAAATTAAAGCAAATCTTTTTTTTTCGTTGTAGTTTTTTCCCTGTTTTCTTTTATGTTTATTTTGCATATTATAAATTTAAAATTAATAATTCATTCATATTTTTAAAACATCATACATCGATATATCAATATTGAAAAAAAAGAGAAAATTCTCGGCTTTCTAATTACACACTTATTAACCCTAATTTCCTAATTGGACACAACTCAAGGCGTGCATACAACTATAAGTGTATGACAATGGCGCATGCTCATACGCATGTCTTAATGATTATCCAGCTGGGTTTACAGAACAGAATCATTTTTCTTTTTCTTTTTTGCATTACATTTATCAGATTTAATAAATATCTATGGATTCTTTACACGAAGAAGATTTATTTAGCAGAGGAAAAATATCTAGAGATTAAGTTAAAGAAATCCTAGGAGTCAACTAATACGTTTATCATATCGAATTGAATTCAACCAGGAAAAGGGATTTGCTCGAGATAAGTCGCTCATAATTATGCTTATTTAATATATAGACTTGAAGAATAATCCACAAAAAACTCATCTGAGCTACCTGAACGGCTGAATTACGTCATTACATGAACTCGTTGCATTCCTGTGGAAACATTAATACATGTTTGTATTGATGCCTCCGTTTGGGTAGTGGTGAGAGTTGCAGTTACCATTTCATGCTTATGAACGTTATATCAATAAATTGGAGAATTAAGAAATGATATTTAGCGCGAACGGAGACCCCACAAAATTATCGTTTGATTGCCAATTAAACTGGAAATTATTTGATTATTTAAGAATAATTTATTATATTACCTTTACGAAATATCTCGGTAGGTTTGTTTGTAATATCTTATGCTTATACACGTATATATTCAGAATTTTGTCGCTATTTTCCAAGCTTTTTTGGACCGTTCCTAGTGCACCAACTACAATTGGTATCACTTTCACCCATATATTCCACAGCTGTTTCCATTCTCTAGCAAGGTTCAGGTATTTGTATATCTTTTTGTCTTCCTTCATTTTCACCCTGGGATCTGCTGGAACTGCAAATTCTACCTGTTGAGACTTCTCTTTTTTATGTTATTCAATACTAGGTCTGGTCTTCTGGCTGGGATAAGGTCTTAATCTTAAGTTGTGTGAAAGAGTTATCGATAAATTTAATTTTGATACCCCATGTATTCTGAAAAAATTAACGTACCATTCATTGTTCATTTCTATCTTAGTAAATACAGCTTCCAACTCTGTACTTCTATAACACACCTTGTATTCTGAAAAAAATCAACGTTCCATTCATTATTCACTTCTATCATGGTAAATACAGCTTCAAACTCTTCGCTTTTCTGAGAGTCCTAGTATTCTGAAATAATTAACGTTCCATTCATTGTTCATTTATATTTTGGTAAATACAGCTCAATCTCGATACTTTTATTACACACCTCATATATATATATATATATATATATATATATATATATATATATATATAAGATGTCCTTATGAATAGGACGAAATATTTCAACTCTTAGATTTGTTTTGAGTTATTATTTTTTGTTCACTATCCTTTTACCTACCTCATACTGTCGGATTTTACTCCAACCATCCTATCTTCATATATATATATATATATATATATATATATATATATATATATATATATATATATATATATATATGGTAGCATATTTTCATTTAAACAAATTTAGTTGAACAAGAGAGAATACTTACTTTTTCAAGGTTTAACTTTTTTTCTCACAAGTTTTCTAACAATTTTGTTGATGTTATCATCTTGAAAAGCTTTAGTCACTTTTATTACACACCTTTTATATATATATATATATATATATATATATATATATATATATATATATAATGGAGATTGTCTGTTTTTCTGTCTGTAACCGAAAATAAATCACTACTCAAGTCACAATTCCCTTAGTAATTGACGTCACATTCACCATGAATTTATCCTTATTTTAACCTCAATTATTGATAAAATTGTTTTACATTATTTATACTGTTAACCATATCTACATACTAACAACATGCAATTGTATTTATATATACAACAAAATAACGGTTTACAGTGTGAACGGTAAGGCTAATTTGCATATTGATATTAAAAATGTAATTTTAATAAATATGTGCTTAGTATTATTGGTTTCTAACTGTTTTGTTTTATTTTAATGAATATAAGCAAAATCTCTTCAATTAATCTTAAAAGAAATCCATTAACAAGATAAAATAACTGTCATTTTATTATTTACTTCCTCTTTTAACTAAATACTTAAATTAGAAAAAATAATAATGAAGACGAGATTGATGGAAGGGTCAGTTTCAGTTGTTCTATTTTTCGATTATACTCCCTCTGTTTCAAATCTTTTTATCTGCATTCTTATTTAGTTTCATTAGCGTTTCTAATTTAATATGATATTTTATTACATTAAAACTTAAATACTTGCACCCAGAGGGTGCATATATTTGCTAGTATATATAATGTATTTTGATAACTAGAGAGATAGATATGAAATTTTAATGTTATGTGTCGTAACAAAAATTCATGTATTGATTAATAATAGCCAAAACAACAAAAAAAGTTATTAAATAATCTTAATTATTGAAATATTTTGAATACGTACAAAAATGAAATATGAATCAGGAAAACAAATGATTCTAAATTGCGCCTGCCTATTTTCTTTATTCGAACTTTCAAATCAGGTTTTATGATATGGCTCTTCTTTGAATAAATAGCTGTCTTGAATGCATTTCATTCTGAAATTGAATTCAGCTGTAAGCTGTCACAATTACGTATTTATTGTAAATTTCGTTTCATCACAATATCCATCATTTCATATTTTACATGAAATCCTGTTATTATCTTCATGTGAGAATTTTCAATTTATCATTTTCTTATTGGATGAACGCACACACATTCATACACACAGATACACACACAGTGTATGTATGTAAGGTATCCAAAACTGGTAGTAAGGGATGATTCTACATGTGATCTTCAAAATCTCACAGCATAATTATTGCATGTTTTAGTAGGTGCAAATACAAGGATTTTTATATAAGTGCCCAGAGAGAGATCAATGTATAATAATCTATAATTTAGATTAAATACAGAGCAATATTTATCTTTGAAAGGAAGGAAAAACTCAAGGAACCGTCATTCTGTAATAAATTTATTTCTAAAAGCCTTTTAAGTTTTGGTCGAAATAATTTTATTACAGAATGAAAAAAAAAACATGTATAAAACATATATATAATAAAACAGGTTTTTTTTTATATATATGATTTTTGTTTATATTATTTTCCGAAAAAAAATCGTTTTTTTGGTGAACAATCAAGAGATTAAAACACTTTTTGAGAGTGGGGTCCCTGATAGAAAGTCCTTATCATCTATTATTAGACTCCTTTGAAGAATCAAGTTAATATAATTATTTTATAAGTTATTAGAGGAGATAAAATCGGTCTCTTACCTTTGAAATAGATACAATGTAGCAATATTCACCGGAAGTTAACCAGACAAGATTAGATATATATACATATAAAAATTCAAACCTATTCTCAACAGATATTTCAAAGGTAAGATACCGATTTTATCTTCTCTAATAACTTATAAAATAATTATATTAACTTGATGCTTCAAAGGAGTCTAATAATAGATGAGAAAAACTTTCTATCAGGGACCCCACTCTCAAAAAGTGTTTTCATACTTTTGAGAGGGGTCCCTTGGAAAGGATTTTTCATTTATCCTCCTCATTTCATTCATTATTTCATCCATTCATTCATTTTTAACTATATATATATATATATGTAAACAACTTTTAGCTATTTTCAGCCGACAGTATATTTGGGAGAATATGTGCTTTTTAATTTTAGTCAGACCTAATTTTTGAAAGTTAATTCATTTATGTTTAATTAGGCGGGATTTAAACTACTTAAATGTGAGGCTAAACAAATCGAGAAAAATCAATTTCGACCTATTAGGTCTCATCAGCAGAGCTATAGATACGAGGGCCGCCTAGCGTGTGACTCGAACCCTTTGTGCCGAAACGGCGGCCCTCGTATCTATAGCTCTGCTGATGAGACCTAATAGGTCGAAATATATATTCAGAGATTGATTTTTCTCGATTTGTTTAGCCTCACATTTAAGTAGTTTAAATCCCGCCTAATTAAGCATAAATGAATTAACTTTCAAAAATTAGGTCTGACTAAAATTAAAAAGCACATATTCTCCCATATATATATATATATATATATATTTGATAATTTTGAATCATATTACCACGACCAGACAACTCGGCAAACACCATTTGCGACATCCGGAGCACTGGACAGCTGTTTCGACCTCCTTTGGTCTCATCAGCAGTGCATACCACAATCTCCGCCACTAGAGATTGAACTCGTGGACCACAGCGTGAAGAGCGGGGACTTAACACACTGGGCCACCAGCCCATGTCACAAACGGAGAATGCCAAATCATCTAGTCAATGGTAACATTAATTGCCTCTGTAATCCTTCGTTAGGATACATGGCAATATAGGTTAAGTGACTGCGCATTTGAATTAATGTTACCATTGACTAGATGATTTGGCATTCTCCGTTTGTGACATGGGCTGGTGGCCCAGTGTGTTAAGTCCCCGCTCTTCACGCTGTGGTCCACGAGTTCAATCTCTAGTGGCGGAGATTGTGGTATGCACTGCTGATGAGACCAAAGGAGGTCGAAACAGCTGTCCAGTGCTCCGGATGTCGCAAATGGTGTTTGCCGAGTTGTCTGGTCGTGGTAATATGATTCAAAATTATCAATTATATATATAATTCCTCTATCAAAAAAAAATCAAAAATTCAATATATACCCTTTGCCCATTAGGTTTCGTTCTGTGGATGCAGGCCCCGAATTGGGAAGTCGTTGTCCTAGAGGTGCCCTTGCCCTCTGTAATCCTTCGTTTGGATACATGGCAATATAGGTTAAGTGACTGCGCATTTGAATTAATGTTACCATTGACTAGATGATTTGGCATTCTCCGTTTGTGACATGGGCTGGTGGCCCAGTGTGTTAAGTCCCCGCTCTTCACGCTGTGGTCCACGAGTTCAATCTCTAGTGGCGGAGATTGTGGTATGCACTGCTGATGAGACCAAAGGAGGTCGAAACAGCTGTCCAGTGCTCCGGATGTCGCAAATGGTGTTTGCCGAGTTGTCTGGTCGTGGTAATATGATTCAAAATTATCAATTATATATATAATTCCTCTATCAAAAAAAAATCAAAAATTCAATATATACCCTTTGCCCATTAGGTTTCGTTCTGTGGATGCAGGCCCCGAATTGGGAAGTCGTTGTCCTAGAGGTGCCCTTGCCCTCTGTAATCCTTCGTTAGGATACATGGCAATATAGGTTAAGTGACTGCGCATTTGAATTAATGTTACCATTGACTAGATGATTTGGCATTCTCCGTTTGTGACATGGGCTGGTGGCCCAGTGTGTTAAGTCCCGCTCTTCACGCTGTGGTCCACGAGTTCAATCTCTAGTGGCGGAGATTGTGGTATGCACTGCTGATGAGACCAAAGGAGGTCGAAACAGCTGTCCAGTGCTCCGGATGTCGCAAATGGTGTTTGCCGAGTTGTCTGGTGGTAATATGATTCAAAATTATCAATTATATATATAATTCCTCTATAAAAAAAAATCAAAAATTCAATATATACCCTTTGCCCATTAGGTTTCGTTCTGTGGATGCAGGCCCGAATTGGGAAGTCGTTGTCCTAGAGGTGCCCTTGCCCTCTGTAATCCTTCGTTTGGATACATGGCAATATAGGTTAAGTGACTGCGCATTTGAATTAATGTTACCATTGACTAGATGATTTGGCATTCTCCGTTTGTGACATGGGCTGGTGGCCCAGTGTGTTAAGTCCCCGCTCTTCACGCTGTGGTCCACGAGTTCAATCTCTAGTGGCGGAGATTGTGGTATGCACTGCTGATGAGACCAAAGGAGGTCGAAACAGCTGTCCAGTGCTCCGGATGTCGCAAATGGTGTTTGCCGAGTTGTCTGGTCGTGGTAATATGATTCAAAATTATCAATTATTATATATATTCCTCTATCAAAAAAAAAATCAAAAATTCAATATATACCCTTTGCCCATTAGGTTTCGTTCTGTGGATGCAGGCCCCGAATTGGGAAGTCGTTGTCCTAGAGGTGCCCTTGCCCTCTGTAATCCTTCGTTTGGATACATGGCAATATAGGTTAAGTGACTGCGCATTTGAATTAATGTTACCATTGACTAGATGATTTGGCATTCTCCGTTTGTGACATGGGCTGGTGGCCCAGTGTGTTAAGTCCCCGCTCTTCACGCTGTGGTCCACGAGTTCAATCTCTAGTGGCGGAGATTGTGGTATGCACTGCTGATGAGACCAAAGGCGGTCGAAACAGCTGTCCAGTGCTCCGGATGTCGCAAATGGTGTTTGCCGAGTTGTCTGGTCGTGGTAATATGATTCAAAATTATCAATTATATATATAATTCCTCTATCAAAAAAAAAAAAATCAAAAATTCAATATATATATATATATATATATATATAGTATAATAAAAATTTTTTTCGATACAACACTTTAACATTCTAATACTCACACCGCAAAAAGAATATTTGACGTCATATTTCAAACCTGAACGGTTTGAAATATGACGTCAAATATTCTTTTTTTCAACGTTCTTTTTTCTCAGACTTCAAATTTTAAACAGACCGATAAACAAGGACTATTACTCGCCTTTCTTCTTATTCTGAGATAAGAACAATTTTTCATCACCTTCCACATACCAACAAAAGCCCTGAAGATGGTCTAATTAATAGATCAAAACACTGCAGCGTCGGACAATAAACTCACCACTTAACTCATTTAAACCTGTGTTTTTTTCAATTTTTTTATTATACTACATATCATCGAATTCACTTCCTTTTATTCACACACACACACACACACACACACAATATTATATATATATATTATATATATATATATATATATACTGTAAATTGACTTGCTATTAATAATATTGGAATGAAAATTAGCGATTGCATGATCAATGCTAATGAGGCATTAGTTTTCTTAAAACATATAATTGAAACCTTCCAGATGAGATTAAGCCGACTTATATAACATTCAAAAGAAAAGTAAATGAATAAGAAGAAACAAGCAAAACTAACACATCATAAATATATTAAAAAGAAGAAAAAAAGAATAATTACATGAAGAATAGTGTCAACTTTTGATTTCGTCTAAAGATGGATGATATTGAAATGCGTGTCAGTTATAATAAATAGACTTAATTGCTTAGGAAATAATAGATCATCCCAGCGAATTATGGACTAGACTAAACTTAATACGACACAAAAGAAATGTTTTGTGGCGTCAGAAACATGAGAAATAAAATAACAAGAAATAAAAGTAACGGAAAAGTATATTGCTCGTCTTTAAATAAACTTTGTGTATTTAATGAAGAAAGTCATTGTTCCGGTAGGGAATAGGAGATTGGCACTTACCTTACAATGTTGAATTGCTACAAATAGTTTATTTTTGTTCTACTTGCATTTATAATAAGTAATAACTTACAAGGATATATTCAGAATTTTGTCCAAGCTTTTTTGGGACCATTCATGGAGCACCAAACTACAATTGTTATCATTTTCACCCTTATTTGCGCGTGGTGTAATGGTTAAAGTTTTGAGAAATGGACTCGTTGCCCTGAGTTCAAATCCTGGACGTGGTAATTGCATTTCCCTTAGCGCTAATACCCTTGGGAAAGGTATGAATCCTACACTCCCTCCAGCTATGGATAAATAGTAAGGCAGACTGGGCTCTTTAACCATGGTTAGGCAACCAGTCTGGGAGAAGGAAAACTGAATCCAAACCTGTTGAACTCCGCTTAAGAAATTAACCTTGTGTCACATCCTGCTCGTGCGGAGGGGTTGGTAAATGTATATATATATATATATATATATATATATATATATATATGCCCTACTTTTTCAATTCTCTGGCAAATGCAGATATTCGTATATCTTTTTGTTTTCCTTCATCTTCACCCCTGTGATCTGCTGGAACTGCAAATTTGACCTGTTTAAAGTTATCTCTTTTATGTTAGTCACTACTAGGTCTGGTCTTCTGGCTGGGATAAGGTGATCTGTCTTAATCTTAAATCCCAGAGTATCTTATGAGTTTCATTCTAAAGAATAGATTCTGGTTTATGCATATACTATTTTGTGGAGCATGGAGCTTGCACCCACCTTAGGGTGTTGACTACTACCAATTGTTGTTGTTTTTCTACTTTTTTTAAGTAGTCATGTGACAAGCTGGCACTCGACATCTGAAGTATGTATATAAGTGAGAGGTATACGGAATTTAAAATATATATACATATATTGGTTTGGAGGTTGATTTTGAAGGCTATCACAATGCAGGTGTAAAGAATAAGGTAACAATGGTGTTGTATGTTAACCTGTATTTTATTCTTGAATTTTCGAGATAAAATCTCTTTTTCTGTGATCTTCTGAAAAAGAGATTTTTATCTCGAAAATTCAAGAATGAAATACAGGTTAACACACAACACCATTGTTACCTTATTATTTACACATGCATTGTGATAGCCTTGAAAATCAACCTCCAAACCAATACATACACAATGCTTCAAGCAAATTATAAAACTCTCTTATATACATATATGTTTATTTAATTGAAGTTGGAGGCACGTAGTTTAATGGTTACCGTCGCAGGAAATGGACACGACAAAATGAATTCAAAACCTGGACGAGGATGTTTTCATTTCTCATAACGCTAATAATCTTGGGAAAGGTATGAATCCAACTAAATCTCCAACCTGTTCCCTTGTGTGTACTCACTGGAGAGAAAAGGGTTAAGGGAGAAAACCACGACAGAAACCACGGTTTGTACTCCGTTTAGAAGTTCAGTGTGAAAAGCATTGTCTGGCAACTCCTGTAGCTGAATTAGTGCTGAATATATTGGTTCACCATGTTAAGTATCTGGCCGCCATCCTTAGCCAGTTGAAAAGAACTTAAAGTAAATAAGTAAGTCCTGAGTTATAGAATCCTTTGGTCCTAAGTTTTAGAATCGAACGTAGTGTCAAAAGGTCCAGTGATATGATCCGTCGTCTATGAAGATCCAAGTAGTTGTGAGTAGCTAAGATTAGAATCAGCCAGTATAAATGATAATAACAGCAGCAGTAGAAGTGGGCTTTTTTCACACGCCTTATATCTCAAAAAACGCCAACACACCATTACTTCGAATTACGTTAGCGATGCAAAACGAGTTGATGCTGTCGCTTAGGCAACACAGGGTCTCCATATATCTTTTCCAGATTTTCTGTGAATTTCCAAAAACGTCTCCAGGGCGTGGGAAATATATGATCTTCCATGACTGAAATGCCGGTACAGTTTGTAAAGGAAGCTATGAGGATGAGTAAAAAAAAGTAATAGTATTTTCTTCATTTCATGTGAAGTTTTTTTAATATAAAACTAAGGCCTACATTGAGACCCTAACGAGGCTCAGAGCAAGAATCCGACGAGTAAGACCCAACAATGTCTCCTTCTGCATGACAATGCTCGACCACACACAAGCATCAAGAACAAGGGAGAAAATAACCCCATTCGGTGGACAACCTTACACCATCATCCGGAAGGGAAAACTGTAGTGAAGAAATGGCTCAAAGAACATTCAACAGAATTTTACAGGACAGGGATACATGCTCTCATCCGAAAGGGGAAACATTGCTATTTAGTAAAAACGCTGATTTTGTTGAGAAGTAGGGATGTGCCACACAGGACCAGCTTCCTTTTGATGTATGGTACATGTTCATGTGTTGGTAAATATCCTAAACAAAATGATATTACTTTTTGACTCACACCTGTATATTACTTTAAGGCAGATTTAATCTTTTTCTGTTTGTTATCAAAGTGCTGTCGTTGTCAAAATCTTTGACAATAGCGAATTGATAACAAAAAGGAATAACAAAGACGAAGAAGAAGAAGAAGAAGAAGAGAGAAGAAGAAGAAGAAGAAGAAGAAGAAGAAGAAGAAGAAGAAGAAATGAAAGAATATGTATGAAGAAAAAAGAAGATGGAATGAGAGAAGAGAAAAGAGAAGAAAATAATAATAATTATAAAATAATAAATAAAGAGTAACAAGAAGAAAAGAAGAAGAAGGAAGAAGAGAAGAAGAAGAAGAAGAAGAAGAAGAAAGAAGAAGAAAAAAAAAGAAGAGAAGAAGAATATAAATGGAAAAAATGAAGAAGAGAAGAAATTAAAGAATATGATAGAAGAAAAGAAAAAATTAGAGAGAGAAGAATTAAGAAAAACAATGATAATCATGAAATTAAATAACAAGAAATGAAAGAAAAAAGAAAAGAAGAGAAAGAAGAAGAAAGAGAAAGAAGAAGAAAAAGCAATAATAATTATAAAATAAAATAAAGAAGAAGAAGAAGAAGAAGAAGAAGAAGAAGAAGAAGAGAAGAAAGAAGAAGAGAAGAAGAAGAAATGAAAGATGTGAATGAAGAAGAAGACATATAAATGGAAAGCAATAATAAGAAGAATATAATGGAAAATGATGAAGAATATAAATGAAAAAATATGTATGAGAGAAAGAGGATTGAAAGAGAGAAAAAAATTAAGAAAACAAAAAAGTTTCTTTGAACCGAAGATTGAAGATGATAAACGTTATCAGAAAGGACATATCTTTGTAGCGGGAACCACACTGCTGTACCAGAGTTTATACCCCTTTTGATAACGGAATATATAAATGGCGATAGAGATCTTGGGTGGAGCTATTTCGTCGCTGGCCATCTTCTTCTGAGTTAATATCTTCTTCTGTTCTTGCTGGGCTGCGGTTGTCTTCGCCCATTTCTTTGTTTTTGATAATGAAGCAAGACTTGATTTATTTTACAAAGTCGTCTTTATTAAAAACCCGAAGCCCAAAAGAGATTTTAACGCGTGGTGAGAGATGGTAACTTGGGAACAGTCTGCATGTATCGTGTGCTACGCGCCGGTGGCCCAGAGATAGAGTTTCTGACTCTGCATGCTGGGTTCCATGTTTCGATTTCTGTCGAAGGGAAATCGTAGGTATACACCGCTGATGAGACATAATAAAGTTGAAAAAGCTGTACAGTGTTCCAAGTGGCGCACTTTATTCGCCGGATTTGCTTGTCATGTCTCTATTTTCAATATTCATCGAATTTTATACGATATACGCATTGTAATTGCCTACAAAAATATAAATAATAATATACTTTACATAACCATGCTTCAAAAGCAAATTATCACATTCCATTCAGAGTTTTCCTTCTCCTAAGCCAAGTTTAAAGATACCCCTAGCAAGAGGGAGTGTTGCAGATTGACTGTTTGTTTTGCGCGGGATGACGAAGATAACAAAGGACTTTGTCCTGGTGGTAGCGACCAAAGAAAACGTGTAGGCGTTTGAGAGCAACAAAAGACTTCATCTGGACAAACGCTAATTTGAACAAAGAGAAAGGACTTCCGGTCAAGGTCAGTATTTAAGCAGGTCATCAGGTAGCCCAAGTCAGACCCCAGAGACCCGAGGAGACGGCGAAGAAAGCACAAGGTGTCTGACCGTCGATACGGTCGGGCGCTGCTAGCGAGCAGTGAGGCTCGCCCACCACCTTCCACCACACCAGCAGTGGTAGTGCCCATGATCCATGCCGTCACCCAACCCACCACGAGGTGAAAGAAATAAACGTTAAAAGTCTTACTACTACATATGTCTACGTATGAATCCTTATACTCCATTACTAACACCTACGACCCAGCAACAGTATATGACATGACGATTTTGTAGCCTGAGTAGTGAGTCGAGCCCTATGCAACAGGAGAATGGTTAGATGCATGCCTTTCCAAAGGGGTATTAGCGGTATGGTTCTCTCTCTTT